>NQII01000415.1:554121-572045 GCA_002778355.1 Clitarchus hookeri
ACTACCAATCGTTTCGTAAAAAAAGCATCATACAGTCATAGCGGATTTAACGCGAATTACTGAGCTCTTAAAGCGAGGAGTTGCAGTGGTAAAACGCTTGCTTAGCTTTCGGATGAACATGGGTTCGATTCCGTGTCCGGCCATCGTGATTTCGATTATTCAATGTTTTCCGAAATCACTCCAGACGAATACTGGGATGGTTCCTTAATAAAGACCCTGGGACATTCCTTCTTTCTTCCTGAATGTCTAGTGTTCCACTACTAAGGCACTAGTCGCTGTTCGTGAGCACTCAAAATACAATAATAGAAAATAAATTACACAACTTTTCTACTAATTTTTTCATTGTATCTCTCTGCTGTTGTATGCATTGGTTATCAGTGGCAATTTAGAATGTTCTGTAGGACCCTAACGTACCACGCAGTGTTCTGCAACTTGCGTGTTGTTACCGTATGTGGTCCATGTGAGAAGTTTTTTGGTGCTAGCTCAGACTTATAATTTCTTTGGGTGCCCGGCTGCGACTGTTTTTTATTGGCCGTTACTATGATAAGGTAGTTATTATTTTATTCGACTCAGTTACACGTGATACGGTCACGACATTTCCTTCAATTTATAACTGCCTTAAGAGATGTCCAGGATGTGTCTAAACAACTGTTGTAGAATCATCAAAGGAACAGTAGGCATACGATCTTGAAGTCGACCTTGTCACCGAAAGAATTTACGAAATTCACGGAACTCTTAGTTATTACGTTCAGGTTTTTCATCGTGACTCCCTGCAATGTTCACCTCGCTTCGCTCCTCTGAGACTTGCCCAGATATCGTCAACCCATGGTTGCTTCCAACCATTCTGAAGTCCTGCTGTAGTTCTGATTTCACACTACCTTCCTCCGTCTCAAACAAGCAAAGTGTATAAAGTCTAGGAAATTACACAAAGGAACAGCGCACCATTATTGTGCGCACTGTGTTTAATGGTAATTTGTATGACAGCTATTTATTATTAGGGATTACCAACATACCTATTTTATCTCGGTTTTTAATTTTAAATTAAATGCTTTATTTAACAAAAAATATATATGTTAAATAAAATTTAACAAACGTATAATTTTTAGTTATTAAAATTATACAACGCCTGTGATTCATGAAATATTTATGGGTAGGGACAGGAAAATTTCTGTTTTGAACGACCTTAGGCTAGACTCCACTGTCCTATGTATTTTCGAGCGCCAGCTTTCTGTTCATTGGCTGCTGCTCCAATAAATAATATTCAATTAAACAATATTCTACGTTTCGATACCATCCCATTAGTATCCTACCATCGTGACGTCACGAACAATTATAGTAGGTAACATTCTCCTATCACATCACTATTTTTGTCAGTGCTCTAACATGTATTTATTTCCAGAAAGTGTATTCTCTGTAAAAACAAAACACAATAATTGTTGTAACGGGGAGAGCAGTTAGCATACCAAATTTAAATTCTTTTCATTTTAAAATATTGTTTTCTGTTTTCATTGCGATTAATGGTTAATATTTTTTCTTAATTCCTTACAAGAATTAATGTAATGAACGTTTCACGCCACGTAGTACTTACGGACTCACAAACTCAAGACAGGCTGACGCGTTCGCGAACCCCCCGCGGGGCGTCTGCCGCGCTCGCGTGGAAGACAATTTGCACACTCAGCGGAAATGCAAGTTCAAGGACCGCAAGGCCACTGTAAACATACAGCCCACCGTTTGATCGGCCCACCTTGCTCGAGGACTGCACGAAAGCAATTGGCAGTTCCTTATACCTAACTTATTCGTCTACTATAATTCCTTTCAAAAATGTTTCCTACCGTTGCGAAGAGGACTTCAACCCGATCCATATTCCTGCTGCCACAACATGAACCCCGCAACTCCCAGTCGTCCACATAATCCACACGGACTGTAGGGCGAGATGAAGGCATCTCGCTAGTGAACATTGGGGGAGATGTTTTGAAGGGATCAGGCCTTAGCTGAACAGCCTGCGTGATCACACCTTCAAAAATTAAACCAGGACACGAGCGTGATTGCAACAACACCTTGTGAAAGACAGTTGCAGAAATACGCTCCACCGGCCAGTAAATGGGGCCGAAATATATTTTAAAAATGCGCCCCGATATAGGCTAGCGTAACACTGGGAGCGGCGTCTTTTGTCGTCGATCCAACCAGAGAGAAGACCCCGGAAGATGGGTGTGTCCGGCCGTCGTTAACCGCCTCTAGAATTAGCCTCCGGCAACATGAACAAGGTGGGGACTTTCCAATTAGATTGTAATAGTAATGACGTGAGCTATTAAATCTTAACATAATTAATAAGCATCTTGGTATTCAATTTAAGCTCCCCCGATCAATAGTCAAGAATTGTAATAGTAATAATTTTTATGTCAATTAACTCTATCTTATACTGCTGTGCTCTACCTAATCATGACTCATTATTTGATCTACGCCCTATAACTACTTTCACGTATGAATGGCTAAAAAAGTACCATTCATAACAGTAGTCAGATCAGGTGGCAAGGGATTCGGTGCTTGTTTCCGTGAAGGTTTATTATTGCCTCAGAGTTCACCTGGGCGTGTCTGATTAACTGTCATCCAATTGAATCTAATGAGATAAATGCACATGTGTTTGCAATCTAGCATGTCCTAAAACGAATTCGCGAAATTTTCCAGTCCCTATTTATGGGACAACCAAAAGCCAAACACATCATACAAGCGGTGATTTTCCAAAGGTTGGATTCTAAAAAGTGCGAAGAGACTGTGGACAGACTATAGCAGCCAGCCACCGTAGTGTTTGCGTAGTGCTTGAGTTGCTGACTGCGGAATGCCATGTAGGAAGTACGGCGCACTACTACGCACGACTAACTGGCTAGACGCTGCAGTTGGCGGGCAACTAACTGCCTTGGGAATCAATGACAGGCGGGTCAAGAACCCGAGCTACGTGGACTCACTCGTCGCGAGCTGGCAGCTCTCCAGCCCAGCAAGTCGTTCACCAGCACTCGCTCACTCGCAGCTGACTCATGCCAGGCGCTTTCGTCCCTCGAGTCCTCCATGTACCCCTCATTAGCATCGCTGATCACCAGTCCGAGGACAGTCGTGAAACATTCGCGAGTTCAGTGACCTCTATGCGAGATTTGACACTCTTGCGTATAAAGACGAATAATTCGCGGAATATTTCGGGACTACCTATAATTAGGGGCACCCGTTTTTCGTGAAAAGATTTCAGGACAAGTTGTGTTCCAAAACGGTTTAGTTCCGAACCTTTTTCGTGATTGGACCATTTGAATTCTTACGCGTCTTATCTGTCTGCGCGCGAATCACGGACGGTCAGTACCGGAGAAACTTAATTCTGATTGGCTCAATTATGTCAACATGCGCTTCAAACAGAGACAAACAGCCAATAGCCAAAGGAAGGTTTCAAGTGTGCACATAGGATACTGAAGTCTAGCCTTCGCGCAAATAATTTCGCGAAAAACAGGTAGCTTTGCCTATAATTCAAAAACATGTTTATTCGTGTTACTTTTGCAATATATCAACACACCATTTGAGACCCTCAGTTGACTCCTGATTCCATAATAAACGGGCAACAAAATGTGGACCCAATCAAAGCCTGCCGCTCTGGCACCAAATGCCAATCAGCTGTTGGTTTCTGCACAATTGTACACAAGACTGTGGAGTCTAAGGTGAAAGTAGTTAAACTAGTTGAATTCTTCACTACTTTACTTATGAATAGAGGCCACTGTTTTTTGCTAAAAGATTTACGCGGAGGCTAGACTTCAATGTCGTATGTGCACTATTGCAGTCTTACTTTGGCTGTTGGCCGCCTGTCTTTGTAAGAAGACAGTATGTTACACGAGTGAGCCTATTAGCATTCAATTTCTCCTATATTGACTGTCAGTGATTCGTGAGCAGACAGATAAGATGCGTAACAATTCAACTGAACCAATCACCATAGTGGTTCTGAAATAAATCGTTTTGGAACACAACTTGCCCTGGAAAATTTCCGCGAAAAACAGGTGAACCTATTTATAATTTAAAAACTCGTATTTTCGTGTTACTTTTGTAATTACTCAACGCGCCATTTGACACCTACTGTTGAATCCTGAGCCATGAATAAACGGGCAGCAAAATGTGGACTCAATCATCACCATATTCTGTTACAGCAAGAACCAATGAGCTGTTTGTATCTGCACAATTTTGCACAAGACCATCGTGTCTAGCCTGCCGGTCATTGAACTCGCGAATTTTTCACGCCTCTACTTATGTACAATAATTAGAGTCACCTGGTTTTCGCGAAAACTATACCACGCAAGCTTTATTTCAATACCATACTTGCACATCTGTAACTTTATTTTGGTCATTAGCAGCATGCACTGAGAAAATAGTATGGTTGTAGGAACCGAATTCCTGCACCTAAAACGCACTTAGACTTTTAATATAGGATACCAAACAGATTGGTTGTAGGTAACATGTAAAAATTGTTAAAGTAGATAGTAACTAAAACAGAACTGTTCGTTGGGGTCTTGTCTGGGCTTGTTGCTTCTACTATGGATACAGTTCCAACAGCTTTCTCCTATAGAGCAGGTAGTTCCTTCAACAGAACCATTTGAGCAATATTTGAATTGCTCCCGTAACGACCAGAACATTCTCTTGCTGATACAGAAGTTTCGTTGGTGCCACCACGAAACCAGATTAAAGAACTGTTCCGTTGTCACTTCCCTAATGATTTTTTTAGCTCGACTTCGTTATAGGAATACGTGATATGTGACTGGACCAATGAGATTGTGGTAACTCCGGTACTAAATGTATCTGATTCAAGAGTGAGCGAAGAGATTTGGGCGGCTCTTCACAGCGAGGTCTTGAGAGTCGATGAGGGTGATTGAGATGAGTATGGAGCAGCACCGGAATGAAAGGGTGGGGAAAACGGGACATCCCCGAAAAAACTCGCCAACCATCTGCATCGTCCTGCACGATTCGCACATGCGAAAATTCGTGAGTGACCCGGCCGGGGATTGAACCCGGTTCGCCTTGGTGGGAGGCGAGAAGGCTAGCCGCCCAGTCACCACGGCCCCTTCTGTGATTCATGAACAGGGCACCTTAGAATGGCAGTGGTTAAAGCCATTCAACAGCGATTGTGACTCTTAGTTAATGTGTTTTGAAAAATAACTAGAGTTGAACTCTTTTTGAGATAATTGGATGTCCCTAACAGTCAATAGAGATCCGGAATTCTGCAAATTTCTTTAAGGGCAATTAAAACTTCAACAACATGTACATTTCGGCTTATTATATTCAACAACAGCTTGTTAGACAGGCCTAGGACGACATTCGACCAGCAACGAAGCTACAAGACATATTAATACCTATTCCCGTATTACTCGGTCCGGGGTTAAACTGGAGCAACAGCCAGTGAACAACTAACCAAAGCTAGAGTTTACAAATAATTGTGGAGTCTTAGCATGTTGCCCAACGATTCCGAGAATTATCTGAATGTCTAGCCATAAAATTCATTATTGAATAAAAACGGCTTATACCTTTTTTCTTGGTTACCCGTTTTGGTTACGTAAATACAACATTATGTGTTTTCTGATGTTCATTATGTTATGTTTTACATGCATTTTGTTGAACATGTGTATTTTATGTGTTTGAAACCTTGTGGTGAAATGTGCATACAGTGTTATTATCGAACTTTTCCTCAGAACGCTTATCGTTAAAGATCCGAAAATTCCTCGGAGTTATTCGCCAGCAACTAGACTCTCCGCAATTCTTTGTGTACTCGAGCGTCAGTAAGTTGTTCATTGGCTGTTGCTTCAGTTTAACACCAGAACATGTAACACGGGATTCAGCCCTGTGCTCCATGCACGATCTTTATTGGTTGAAAATGATTTTGTGCTAGAGAATTGGATAAGTATACAGAATCGATATGGCGTGGCGGTTCCTTAGATGTAAGCAAACTAGGTCGCTCAGTGGCTGGGGAAAGCTGTGTAAACTGGCCTTGTGAGTGTCTGGTTCTTGTACGTCATTGGATATTCCCTACTTGCCGGGCTGCCGTCTGGCACGCTAGTGATGATTGCTGGCTGGTGACGCAATTTTCCTTGTCTGCGTTGCTCGAGTTTACAAAACGCGCGACCACTACACCTCTTTATTCTTAAATTCTCTGAGCCTAAGGTCTACAGTCATAACTAGGGCCACCCGATTTTCGCGGGAAGAATTCTTGTCAAGTTGTATTTCAACACACATTCAGACCAACTTACGTGATCGAATGGTGTCAACTGCTGTGCGTCTTACGTGCCTGCCCACCAATCGCAGACTTTCAGTACCGGAGTAACATAATTCTTATTGGCCCAGTCAAATGCAACACTGTTTATGATGAAAACACGTAGCCAATAACGGAAGGGAAAGTGCAGGAGTGGAAGAAGAATATTGAAATATTGAAATCTAGCTTCCGTGGAAGAAACTGGCGGCCGTAGTCACAACGTAAGCAGACACACAATCAGCAGCTCGGAAGCCAGGAGTCTCAAAGTTTGCAGCCCTGAAGTCAGTATCCATAAGGTAAGTAGCCCTAAAGTCAGAAGTCCTCAAGATAGTAGCCTTAAAATAATCATCCAGAATGTCAGTCGGCCTATACATATAGTCAATAGCACTAAAATCAATAGCCCTTAAATTACTAATTTCAAATCCCACGACATTCGTGGAGGTGTTTCATGACTTGTGTATTTTATAACACTTTAGCTCAGGTCCACTGACGTGAGTGGACTGCTTACGTGTTGTGCGTAGGGACCTGAAAAATTCGTGAGTTCAATGAACTTCAGGCCAGACTCAACAGTATTATGTACAAATATGTCGATATTAACTGCACATTGGTTGTCTGCTGTAACAGCGGAAGGCGATGATTGGGCCAGCGTTATCCAGGAGGTGTCAACACATTGTGGACCAATGGCTAAATTTATAAAAACCCACGTGTTTTGAATTCTACTTTGTGCCAAAATGAATCCTCGAATTCTCTAGGTCTTTAGATGCGTCTTAGGTAGGGCCATCTGGTTTTCGCGAAAATATTTACGCGGAGGATGGATTTCAATGTGCTACACTAAAAAAACAATTCTGGTAAATTTCCTCATCTGAATTGGAAGTTTTTGACTCATATATCGTATGGAAATTAAACGATGCATATAGTAAGAAATATGGTATGTTTAGCGTCGCTACTATACAATGTTTGAAAGTTTAACTGTTTCCTGAGAAAATATAGGAACGCTAGCACGAATGTATGGGAAATAACTTTACCATTTGCGCTTTCTCACTCTACGTATACACTCGTATAGTAAATTTGTGAATAATTTCGTATGGTGTATTTGCACCCTTGCAGCCTTCCTGCGGCTAATGGCCGCTTGTGTTTGGGCGAAGAGAGTCTGTTACGTGAGTGAGCCAATCAGAATGAAGTTTCTCCGTTACAGACCGCTCGTGATTCGCGGGCAGACTAAGATGCATGACAATTCAAGTTGTCCAATGACGAGAGCGTTTCTGAAGCAATGTTTTTTTGGAACACAACTTGTCCTGAAATATTTTCGCGAAAAACAGGTGCTCTTAGTCTTAGGTGTTTTCCTGCGTATCACAAACATAAAGTATTGGCATAACGTTATTCTGAATTGACCACTAAAGTAAGAAAATGTCTCCTGACAAAGGTACGCCGCTAATGAGCAGAAGAAAACTGCTGATGTGCCCATAGGGTATTGAATTCTGGCATGCGCGAAACACTTTTCGAGAAAATCTGGTGTCCATAAGTATTGGTAAACCAATAACCTTCGAGTAAGTGGTCCTTAAATAAATTTTCTTAACTGTAGTAGCCTAAAAGCTAGTAGACGTTAAGTTGCTAGTCGAAGCCCTTAAGTCACTGGCTTTGAAGTCAGTTTTTCCCCTAAAGTTACTAGCCCTGAAGCTAGTAGCATTTATGTCAGTAACCAACATTTCAGTTACCCTAAAGTCAGTGGCTTTATGTCAGCATCTTACAAATATGTAGCTGAAAAGTTAGTATAGGTCGTTCACGGTACAGTGAGCATTTTTGTGGCTATATTTTATCATTTTACCACTTTTTAAAATAAATATTTTCATTTAAGTAAAAAAAAAAACACGTGCATATTTTGCTCCATACCCGAAAGTTGACGTCTAAGGCTACCATAAAATATATTCATTGACTATTATTCCGAACGAGAGGGCTTTGAAAAGTGCTCACTTTACCGTGAATAGCCTATAGCTAGGGCCAGTGACTTTTCGCATAAAAATCGGAGCACACAGTAGACTTCAAGGCTATATACACCTCAGCTGTTGTTATACCTCCATTGGCTGCTGGTGCCGTGTCCGTCTGTGACCAAGCCACTCACGAATAAGTAACTCCGAAACTGAACCTTCGTGATTCGGGCGCAAAAGGTTAACACGGGCCAGAACATTTTTTAGCCAATCAAAGAAGTTGGACGACTCTACAGTTCTTTGGACTGTACCCTGTCTCGAAATCTTTTCGGGAAATGTCACTGCCCCCACCTATAGCTATAAAGTCAGAATAGCTGAAGCTACTTGCCTTAGGGGAGTATCCCTAACGTCACTAGCCATACATTGAATATCTCTAAAGCCATTAACGCAATAGCAACTGGCTAGTTGTGTGTTGAAGGGTATGCAGTTGAAGGTAATGCAGAGTGAGAGTATTGCAGTAAAATGAAGCACTGGTTGTAAGTGCAGAGCCACAAGTGGCCTGCGGACTGGAGAGTGGTAGACCCTCAAGGTGGTCGAGTGTATATGGTCGCCCACCTCACGCTACCAAACTGGGGCGGTGTCGCCTCACTCTAGTCACCCCCGCCCACAGCTACCGCCGCCAACGTGAGCCGGCCTACACACGCTCTCAGTTCAACCACCTTCTCTAGAACCTTTTTTTATTTTGTATCTGCACAAGGAATCCTTTGAAAACGAGTTGCTACATTTTTTCCTAACGTCACAAATAAGTGAGTGAGAGTTACAGTGAAAATATTTAGGCGGCTCTTAACAGTGAGGTGTTGAGAGCCGATAAGTAGGGGCGGTGATATTTAGCGAAAAGATTTCGAGACAAGATAGAGCCCAAAGCACTGTAGGGTCGTCCAGCTTCTTTCATTGGCTAAAAAATTTTCTGGCCCGTGTTAACCGTTTGTGCACGAATCACGGAATTCGGTGACGGAGTTACTTAGTCCTGAGTGGCTTGGTCAAAGACGGACACGGCACCAGCAGCTAATAGAGGTATGATGACAGCTGAGGTGTGTATATAGTATTGAAGTCTACTGTGTGCTCCAATTTTTGGGCAAAAAGTCACTGACACTACCGATAAGGGTTTGATGTCAGCATGAAGCGACGCCGAAATTAAAGGGTGTGGGAAAGGGGAGATCCCACAGAAAACCCGCCGACCAGCGGCATCGTCCGGCACGATTCCCAAATGCAAAAACCCGGCAGTAGCTCGGCCGGGGATTGAACCCGGTTCGCCTTGGGAGGCGAGCAGTTTAACCACCCAGCCACACACGGCCCCAAGAGATCAAGCAAAATAGCGGACACTTCACATCGTAAAACCGTAAATTGCTTTTTGTGCAAAAACTAGGGGTGATGTAAAATGTTGTTTCAGTGCAAAGAGAAATGAGTTGCAAGTTTGAATAACGTAAAACACACTCAAAACTACTAAAGTAATCATAATGAAATGACCACAATTATAAAAATACATTACGCTATTACTGTTCATATTAATGTTTCATATCTAGACAGAGTTTTAAAATGAAAGAAACCCAATATTCTTAACCAAATAACTTCACTGGAATTTTGTATTTATGTATTGCTCTATCTAGTATAAAATAAGTGTAAGGTTCGCAGACCAAGTTGGTCTTGTTGTTATGGGTGACGGATAGTAATGCACGGGACGTGAGTTCTAATCCTTGTGCTGGAAAAAAGAAAACTTTTTTTGTGAATTATATTTTGAAAAAATTTTTTCTCTATTCTCTGTTTTCAATTAATCCCATTTGTTTTCTAGAAGAAGAACAATTATTTTATGTCCACTCATAAATAAATGTAAGATGTTACGCAAGCATGTCATTTGTAATATTACAAATATTTGTTCTGCAGATTAAACAAGAAATCTGTTTGCAGATATACAAAGGATTTTCCTGGGAATTGGGTTTCCAAGGATTTTTCTTTTCAAAATACAAAAAAAAAGTCTACTGGGTAGTTTTGCCCACAAAATGTTCGTGAAAACAAGGTATTTGTTTGATACAAATGTACATAATTGTTTGGCCATATCCAAACATGCAATGTTGGCTCAAGTGTTCCCCTGTAACCGCGTGCAGAATACGTGAGAATCCTTAACGACCGCGCTGGTGACAGATAGGGACCTGCTAAATTCGCGTAAATTTTTGGCATCAAGTTAAACTTCACAGCACTGTATACACTCGAGCAGGCGTCGTTTCTCCGTTGGCTGCCACGTAGATGTTAAGTCACTCACTTTCCGAGTGAGCTGCACGTGATTGGAGCACACGATTATGAAGTGCTCATTTATTGGCGCAAAGTAACCTGAGAAGGGGCCGCAGTGGCTGAGCGGTTAGCACGCTCGCCCCCCATCAAGGCGAACCGGGTTCAATCCCCGGCCGGGTCACTCCCGGATTTTCGCAAGTGGGAATCGCGCCGGACGATGCCACTGGTCGACGGGTTTTCTTGGGGATCTTCCGTTTTCCCCGCCCCTTCATTCCGGCGCTGCTCCATACTCACCTCGCATCACTCTCATCGGCTCACTGTTAAGAGCCGCCCAAATCCCTTCATTCACTCAGTTACCCGGGGCGTGTTGAATAAAGAGTGGTCCAATAACAAACGTACTGCAAAGGAAGAGTGTTTTAAGTTGAACATAGTAACGCGAACTTTGCAGTTCGCTAGTGACGGAGTCTTGTTCGTGGCGGTGGGAAGGCTGATTGCCACGCCACGACGGGACGCTGGTAAACAGCGGCCGTGTGAAAGGTAGGAGACCTCTTTGCGCAAGTCGAGCTGTGACCTTTCGCCGGTGACCTCGGACGTCGACGGCTGACCTTGTGTCGCACAGTCGCTCTCGTCTAGAGCTACTTACACGCCTCCCGTCGGACTCTCTCCCTGTCTGTCTGCGTCACGGCCCACCTACGCGCCCCTCACCGATGCTGACTGTGGCTCTGCTATCACTGCGACCACTGCTCTGCTAGGCTCGGGTTTACTCTACTCACCTTACAAACGAAATGAAACCACATTTCTCATACGAGAGTTTGGCATGAGGAGCATTTCGAAGGCGTCGCTTTTAAGCTGGCGGTATACATAACCATTCTATTGGTTTGTGCATAAGTGTTCGTGCTTGGAACAAATTGATGTATATACATGCCACAGCCAACATTTATAATAATCCATTTATTTCCTAACTATTTTTCAAGCACACTAAGGCTGTTTACAAGAGCAAAGAGTAACAATACAAATACGGTTGTCATTGAGTGTTCATTCTCAAGCATATTTCAATGGATAAACGTTACGAATTTTATTGCACAATTAATATATATCTTTAATTAAGAGTAACTTTGTAATTTTCTCCTTTTCTTTAAGGAAACAGTGCAGGAAAGCCATGTTTTTATTCAGTTATATCATATGTAAATAAAATAATTGTGTTTTTTTTTCAGTGAAAGCCTGTATTATTTCTTTAACTTGCATATTATTTTTTTGTTCTAAAAGTTGAAAAAAAAGGGAGATTTTTGGTCTGACAAGTATTTCCGAATTTATCGTAACCACTTACACCAGTGGTTCCCAAAGTTGACTGGGCTGCGACTCATCTGATATAAGTTTACAAACTCGGGACCCACCTCTAGGAAATTTAAGCGTTAGCAATATGAATAAAGGACTTTTGAAATAACAAACTATTCTAATACAATCTTTTATTACTTAATTATATAAATTTAATGGGAAGTATGAAATTGTTTCCTATGTTTCGCCATTACAGTTTTGACATCAACTTCAACTTTAGTTACATTTAATCGCAGTGAGTTTGATATGTCCAATTTATTTCGGTATTTAGTTTTAATGTTCACCATATTCGAAAACCCAGCCTCACATAAGTATGAGGTAGTAAAGGGAAGGAGGACTTTCATAGCTTCATCAAACAGGCATGGATAACTACCAGCAACCGAGAGCCAGAATTTCGTTAATTGCTTACGATTGAAACTATTTTTTTGTGACGAATCTTCTGATAAATCAATTAGTTCTTCACTTGCTTTTGTTGACATACCAGTTGGTAGCGGGTCTTGAAAAGGGTTACAAATCCAATTCAACAAGTCGAGCTTTTTCATCTCCTCGCCGAAATAGTCGTCAAAGTTTTTTTTTAACAATGATAAATGGGCAGAAATTGCTAATACTACGTTCATCTTTGGCTGCACTTGGTTTTCAACAATAAACGTTTCAAGTGTTTCAAAACAATCGTACTTCCCATCCTCAATACAACTTTTCCACAGCAAAAGCTTTTTCATAAACGCCCGAATTTTATCGTGAACCGCAAAAATGTCTGACCCGTTTGAACCTTGCAAATACAAATTGAGTTTATTTAACTTCGAAAAAATATCCGCTACATATGTGAGCTTGAGAATAAATTCTTCGTCCATTAGATGTTCAGTATATTCAGTTTTTCCTTCCAAGTAAATTAGAACTTCATGGCGTAATTCCACTAATCGTGTCAGTACTTTTCCTCTGGATAACCAACGAACTTCGGTATGCAACAGGAGAGATGTATGAAGACTACCCATTTCTTCACACAGCTTTTGAAATAAGCGAGCTTGCAAGGGTCTTGTTTTAATATAATTAACAATTTTAACAGCTGTATTTAGAACTGTTTTGAAATCATCAGGCAATGCTTTGGAAACCAGTGCTTCTCTATGAAGGCTACAGTGTGTCCACGAAGCATAGGGACTTTGTTCAAGAATTCTTGTAACCACGCTGCTATTTTTCCCGCACATTGCCCGCGCACCGTCAGTACATATACCGACGCAGTTCTTCCACTGTATACCTTTTCCTTTTATATAGGAATCAATTACGTTGAAAATTACCTCAGCTGTTCCACGAATAATTGGCTTGCAAAACAAAATGTCTTCATGCACGTCTTCTTGCCATATATAACGCACAAAAACAATTAATTGAGATAGGCCTTGCACGTCGGTAGACTCATCTAGTTGCAGAGCATAATATTTACTATTAATTAATCGCTGGATTAATTCATCTTCTGTCCATTCAGCCATTTCGTCAATTCTTCGCGCAACAGTATTATTCGATAGTGGTATGCGCTCGATTTCTTTTACTTCTTTTTCTCCAAACATAGCTCCAACAGCATCTTTAATCGATGGTAATACTAAGTCTTCGCCAATAGTATGAGGCTTACCTGCTCTAGCGATTCTTAAGCTAATAAGGTATGATGCATATACAGCATTTTCATTGATATTAATGAAATGAGAAACAATATTTTTAGAAGACTTCATTTCTAACATTTTTTTTTGAAAAAAGTCTACTGGCTTGTTTACAGAATGGGAATGCTTTGTTTCTATATGACGTGTCAGCTTACTTGGACGCATACTTTCGTTCGCTAATATTTCGTAGCAAATCACACATTGAGGACGCGGATCTGTCGTATCATGATTCCAAGTAAATCCTAGTTTCAGATATTCCGGGTCATATTTTCTCACCACTTTCCGACGTTTCGTTGACTCGACGCGACTTGTTGAAGGCATTTGAAAGTCATACTCAGTGCCACTTTTGTCACTCAAAAGATCATCTGTATTTTCACTTCTATTTTCGCAATCAACTGGCGGCGGCGAGGTAGTTTTTGCTACCCGTTTTAACCACTTTTCCATTATTATCTTCAAACGTAACTAAATGAGATTACAATAACGCTCGAAATGAACTTCGTAAAACAAAAGACTCGTGAAATGCGTTCGTTCGCCTCCCGCCCGTCTCGCTCCCCTCAGCACGCCGATCGCCTCGCCGATCGCGCGTCGCCAGGTCAGTCGTCAGTCACCCGCCGCCCGGCCGCTGGCTCGGACGGTTGGTATAGGCAGGGCCCACTCAATATTCGCTCGCGACCCACCAGTGGGTCGCGACCCATAGTTTGGGAAACCCGGACTTACACGATAGAACTTATGAAAATAATTAATATTGGTGTATGACACCTCCAGCAACCAATAACAAAGATTGATGTTCTTGCAGCAGCCTATAGCATTAAACAGGGAGAAAACCGTCAGTTTTGGCGCCACATTCTGATCTTGTATAGCGGCGACTGTGAAATTGCGTGTTTTTCAGCACGTCATGTGCGAACCAGTATACTCTGGATAACATGTTAAGAGGTGAACTTTTCGAATGTTAATTTCAAAAGTGTCGAAACAACTGCGAAAGCTCTGCAGGTTTGTCAGTTGGGCTTCAAGTCGCATCGACAGCGAAGAACGATCAAGCAGCTGCGAATAGCAGTTACGGGGACAGAAGTGACCATGGCATGTACTGTAGTCCGTCAGTGGGAACATGAAACTTTTCTGATGCACTATTCCCCCGCCTCGTGCAAACAAACCTTATCTAAGACTAGACATCACACCAAAGGGCAAACGTACCCCATTTGTGCGCACTCAGTTTAATCATATTTTGCATTAGAATTATTTGTTGAAAGCACTGCCGACACACCTATTTTCTCTATGTTTTCATTCCTATTAATTATACATGAAATATTATTATTTATAGATAAAATAAAATATTTAGTATATCAGTTTCGTTATAATTAAAACAAACTTATTCAATGAGACTCTAGCTATCACTAACTTAATGTATATATATTGTACATGCATGAACGTAATAATTTAAAAATAAATTAACCTTTTATGTGTCGTGTACGGATGCATTATACTGATATCTGAAAAGTAATCATGGCTCGAAAAACCCAAAAATAGAGTTAAACCATTTCGCTACCCCGCACACAGGAGGATCCCTTACCCAGGCATAGACGCTCGTCATTAAAAACATTTCCTTCCAAGTTTCAAATAAGTGCATTAAGAAATTTAGGCAGCGGAAAAAAAAGACCTATATGGTTAATCTATGTGTGGCGATTTTTATAACACCAACTGTCAGCATGTAAACCTCTTTATACACATAATTAATGCACATATCGTAAGTTGCAAGGGAAAAAAATACCGTGAAGAGAAGTTAGCGTAAAGGTACATCCACCACAAGTACAAAATCATAAAAAACAGTTAACTTCGGCAAAAAAATTTCTGTATTTTCATGCATTCCTGTGAGCTCGCTTCATTACGAGATATATCTATCGGTGGTAAAACACCCCCACCCTCCACCACAGAGTCCCACCACACTGCTAAGTGAATTTAGAGGAATTAAAAGTGGCATGCGAACATATGCATGTATGTGTTTGCGGCCTCTTATTCAGCAGGTGTCAATAGTATTCAAACTTTATGAATTACGCGAACTAAAACCTATTTTTTTTCCAGAAATGCTAGTATACGATGCAGATTTATACCACAATACGAATTCCAGCAAAGACACGCGCATACAGCTCTCATTCACCACCCTTCAACTTCGTAGAGACATATAAGGAAAGACTTCACAAGTGCGGAAAAATTAGAACGTATTGCAGCCAGTGCAATATGGAGACCATGACATTTGAGAGTTACGTTAATCCCTTTTGAACGTAGAAAATTAATTCTATATTCAATTTATTTTTGTAAATATATTTTGGCTCGAACCCTATCTTTGTTTTTTTTTTTCGTATAGAAAATGAAATGTACAATTTTTTGTTGAATCCGGCGAAACTTAAGATACTTTGTGATGCTGTTAAACTAAGAAATAAGAAAAGAAAAACGGTAATTCTCCACGGGCTCATACGTCAACCACACACACAGCTACACACACAAATAGTCCTAAATATCCCATTTGCAGGAGAGAATTAAAGACGCATTAAAAAACTATTAAAACAAAAGAATACTTAATGAAGTGGTCACGAGTGCCATTACAGAAGTAAACGAGAGGCACTTGCAGTCGTAATCTGAGCTCGAGCACATGGCCAGCCGCGCTGCACCAGGTGTTGAATTGGACTTTTGTCCGTTTGTCATATAAACTAAGCAAGCACACCCTTCCAAATTCCAAAATGGCCGAAAGTAATTCCTGGTTGCTCGGACAACACGCGTACATTTCTAAGAGCGAGAAAAATTACTGATTTCTCGAAGAGGCTCAGGGTGAGTCTTAAAAATAATTTTTAAGGGGGGGGGGATATCCCGCACTCCCGATTAAAGTAAGCCACCGATTGGTCGGAACGAAAATTTCCGAAAACGCACGAGCAATTACCCAATCCAAGAGATTCGGTCGTGACGTGGTTAGCCAATGCCAATCAGGAGTAGTGGTAAAGGCCTGCCTGCTAATTAGTAGAACGATTGTGAATAATTTGTGGGAGTGGGGCAATTTCCCAATGAGAAACAGGGGTAAAGTTCGAGCGAACGCCTCTAATTGGTCAAGCAAAGGCTTCCAAAAACGCACGAGATATCAGCTATTGAGAAATATTGGCGGAGCAATTAAATATTTTGGAAAGGGGTGGGGCAATTGGCCAATTAAATATATTTGAATGGGGGAGTGGAGGAGGTCAGTCGTCTGCTGGGCCAAGTGCTGAGGATAGCACCAACAATGTAAATCAAATGACAAACAAAAAACCAAGATAACGGTTTGAACGAAGGTGGAAGACCAACTCCAGTAATGTATAAATAAATGACAAACGAAAAAAACAAGATGGTGGACTGTGGATGTGACGCCTACCAAGATGGTGGACTGCACCGATCAAGATGGCGGACAGCTGCACCTTTTAATATGGTGGACTGCACCTACCAAAATGGCGGACAGTCAACCCTACTACAATGGTAGGTTGTGACTGCGACGCCTACCAAGATGTCCGAATGCACCTACCAAGATTGCGGACTGCACCGACAAAATTGGTGTATAGTGGCTGTGACGCCTACCAAGATGGTTGATTGCACCTACCAAGATGTTGGGATGAGTATGGGGGGAGGGGGTGTGAGGGACCTTTTTAAGATTAAATGTCAAGGTCAAGTTCATATAGATCCAAGAAGGCCACGGCCGATTTGAATGACAGAGCACGAACAGATCCGAAGCTCCGGTTCCAGGTCCCAATATGCCAAAATCCCCATAATCCCTCAACTTGAGCTTCCATAAGAATGCGAAATGAACACAGAAGTCATCAAAATTAACTTTGTACTTTTATCCGTTCCCATAAGAAAACTGCACAGGAAAGCCCTGAAAATACATTTCTAACCACTTCACTGTGCTTTTCTATTAATTTGCCATATTTAAATTAAGTAATTGTGTATGCCAACATCTTGATAAATCTAGTTTACGACAGAATATTAAAAACATGTGAACATATTCCATTATATTTCTACTGTAGAGTGAAGAACAATGTTTATTTCTTACGTAAGTTCTAACACAATACAAATAGGAAGATGATCCACTTTACTTAAATAGAAAATTAAAAAATTTCAAAGCATTGAACTTGCCAACCTGAGTAGAATAAACTTAATCCCGGGTTGACTTCGGGAAATGACGGTAAATTGCAATCAGCAAGGCCCGAAAAGGAATTCAACACGGGCTCTAAAGAATATATGAGTCATCTGTGTCACCAATACGTCACCTCCTTCAGTGATTACGTCGAATTTGCCGTCCGTCATTTCACTATTATACACCCACGTGTTCCGTGACTTAACTTTTTCAGGCATATGTAAAGAGGATGGCTTATCGCGGAAATAGCTGACTGTTCCCTAGGTCTGAAAGTACAATACACGTCCGACAACGGTGTATGAGATGTTAGTCTGCTCGCC
>NQII01000415.1:573974-695335 GCA_002778355.1 Clitarchus hookeri
GGGGGGGGGGGTGACCGCTCTACCCGCAGCGCAACCGCGGCCCCGCTTGTAGGGAGGCGGCTACACGCGAAGCTGGAGAGAGCGATAGGCAGAGACGGAACTGAGGAGGTGACGCAAGGCGGTGCGGTGACTCAACTGTGGTCCGCCTTCACTTTCGCAGACTGACCGCGCTACCTGGGTGTTAGCCACACGAGCCAAACCCCTCCACTGCCCACTAGCCCGCGCACAGAACAACACAGCGCACAGAAGCCAAGCGCATCGCCCGCGTCACACACCAACACCGCCTCAACGCACTCTTGGCAATCAGTTGACACATGCAAAATTCGCGGTACTATATTGGGACACATGTACCTTATATATATAGACCTGCTGAATTCACGTTATTCTTATGCTTTAAGCTAAAATTCACTGTACTATATATACTCCAGCCGGCATCACTTCTCCATTCGCTACTGGCTAGATGTGAAGTCACGCCCTTTGTGAGTGAATCACGAGTGATTGGGGCACACTATTGTGAAGTGTTCAATAATTGACGCAGAGTTACCCGGGGGTGTGTCAAATAAAGAATGGTCTAATGACAAACTTATTGCAAAGTAAAAGTGTTTTAAGTTTAACATGTCCTCAAATAAAAACGCAAATTTCGCAGGTCTCTACTTAAAGACTTCGCAGTTTCTTCACGATTTTTAAATCAAACCTTTGAATAGTCGCCCTATGACCCTATGTATGACGTGTTTGGTTCTCAGGGACCGCGGTGGCTGAGTGGTTAGTCTGCTCGCCTCCCACCAAAGCGAGCAGGGTTCAATCCCCGACCGGGTCACTCCCAGATTTTCGCATGTGGGAATCGTGCCGGACGATGCCGCTGGTCGGTGGGTTTCCTCGGGGTTCTCCCGCTTTTCGCCCACCCTTTCATTCCGGCGCTGATCCATACTCGCCAAAATCACCCTCGTTGCTCTCAAGCCCTCGCTTTTAAGACGCGCTTAAATCTCTTCAATTCACTTCTTGTTTGATTTTTTCCTAAATATAACGTATTACAAGCGTTTTATACATCTGTTAACATTAAAGATGCTTCTTTTTCCTTAAAATGAACTTTTACCTATATTCTATCTATAAATTATAAATTTTCTTTTATAATTAATATGAATATAACGGGGAGAAAAAGGCTTTTTGGTATCGCCGTTTAATAAATTGTTCTTATGCATAATACAGTAATATAACATTGAGTGCACACGAATGGTGTGTATTGGTGTAATTTTCTATTCTTGGTGAACCTTTTTTGCATAATTCGGAGGAATACCCGGGAAATAGGAACTTAGCAGGGCTTCAGAAAAGTTGGAATTAAACGTGAACTGACTATAGTACGTTTATCACTGGATCTCACTTTATATGACGCGACCTGTGTAACTCTGCGCCAATAAATGAACACTTCGCAGTTGTGCGCGCCAATCACGTGCAGTTCAGTCAGAAAGGGCGTGGCTTCACATATACGCAGCTACCAATGAAGTAACGACCCCAGCCCCAGTGCAGACAGTACTGTGAAGTTTAACCTGATGACTAGGGCCGTCTGTTTTTTGCGAAAATATTTGTGTGGAAGCTAGACTTCAATATGCTATGAGCATACTTGCAGTCGTCATTTGACTACTGGCCACATTTCTTTGTGTGAAGACAGTCTGTCGCATGAGTGAGCCAGTCAGAATTAAGTTTCTCCGATACTGACCGTCCGTGATTCGCAGGCAGACAGATAAGACGCCTTATAATTCAAATGATCCAATCATGAAAGTGGTTGTGAACTATAGTGTTTCAGAACACATTTTATCCTTAAATCTTTTCGCGAAAAACAGGCGCACCTACAGGTGACTAGGGACATGTAAAATTTGCGTTATTATTTAGTATCGCCATAAATTTCGCAGTACTCTATATACTTGAGACGGCGTCGTTTCCCATTGGCTGTTGCATTACATGTGAAGTATCTCCTTTTGGGACTAATTGGCATATACTGTAAAAAAAATTGGAATGATTCCAAACATGTATTGGAAGTTTTCAACCTAAACAACGTATGGGAAATGTACCATATATAAGTCTTGTAACATTCTAATACATCTATGGAGATTTTCCTATCCACTAATGGAAACATTACCATAGAAATATATGGTAACATTTTCAAATGTTTACAAATCATGCCATACAACTTACCTATATTTACCAGACACTTGTATAGGAACAATTACAAACCAGATTAGCTTATGTACTATACTAGTATGGTACTGTTACTAGACACATGTATGGAACGATCACGTACCATAATAGTCAGCTGTAGTACAAGAGTGTAGTAACTCTACCAGACACATGTATAGGAATCATCACATACCCTATTGGCAGCTTTAGTACACAAGTATGGTACCTTTACAAGACACGTGTATAGGAACGGTCACACACCATATTGGTAGATGTAGTTTGCAAGTAAGGTACATTTACCATGTATCTATAGAGGAATGATCACATCCCATAACGATAGCTGTCGTACACAAGTGTGGTATCTTTACCAATGAAGAAAAATTCAGTTTGCACAAGTAAACACTTCAGACAGAAGGTTATTGGCTTCCTGGCACCTAACTGTGCGAAATGCAGAGCTCATAAAAAAATCGTACACACACTACCAAAATTTTCAGAAAAGTGTGATTTATGTTGAATGTAAAATAAGAATGCGTATATTTCGTTACAAAGTAAAAAATTATGCTAGGATTAAATTTAAATGTTTTAAAAATCATATACTAATAAAATTTGATTTTTAATAAAAATTTAAGCATATTTACATTTTGGATTTTTAAGAAAGCACATTATAATTCACTTATATAAATTCTGTGTCTGAAATTGATGTGCAAAGAATACATTTTAAACATTACTTCCCATTTTTATTACAATCAGAGTAATTATGGTACTCTTACTGCGTATATTTTAAAAAATTCACTTTTTAAAGCTTATGGAATGAAAACGCGCTTAAACTATTATTACAAACACACTTCTATTACATGATTTTAAAGCAAATAAGTACATTATGTAATACATTTTAAAATTATACAAAAAATATGAATTCTTCTTTCATATGCAACACGAACGGTACCTTTCTGACAATTTTGGTAATGTGCATAATAAGGAGTTCTGCATGTTGTACAGTTAGGCGTAGTGCTTCATTGGATGCCCATCTGCTCCTAACTGAAGCTACTAACACTTGAATCTTTCACATTTTGCAATCGCCTTGACTCAGGCCAAAGTATGAACAATGGCATTCCCATCTGCTCCTAACTGAAGCTACTAACCCTTGGATCTTTCACATTTTGCTATCGCCTTGACTCATGCCAAATTATGAACAATGGCATTCCCATCTGCTCTTACCTGAAGCTACTAACACTTGGATCTATCACATTCTGCTATCGCCTTGACTCATGCCAAATTATGAACAATGGCATTCCCATCTGCTCCTACCTGAAGCTACTAACACTTGAATCTTTCACATTCTGCTATCGCCTTGACTCATGCCAAATTATGAACAATGGCATTCCCATCTGCTCCTACCTGAAGCTACTAACACTTGAATCATTCACATTCTGCTATCGCCTTGACTCAGGCCAAAGCGTGAACAATTGCATGCCCGTATTTCACAGTCGGCGGGTTGATCCATTGTTTAAACATTTTGAACTGATACTGTAAGCAGCACAATGCAACAATACCAATGCAAATTGCGTCGTTTGACGAGCAAGATATGCCGGGAGTCGGTGCGCATGCGCGTTACAATGTTCGCGCGACATTCGATTAGCTACGGCGATTCGAACCTTACTTTCTGAATCACCCTCGTAGATAACATGCAATACAGCCGAACCTTATTAATACGATACCACTTGAATCTCCAATTTACGCAAAGTAATTTTGTAGTCCCATGAAATTAAATATTTGGTATAACGTTAAACTGTTTGTTGATTGTTTAATAGTATAAAGTTGATTAAATACTGCAAGGCCTGAAATACTCGTATTTTTTTACTGTTAATACGAAACTCACCAGCAGAAATAACACACTAGCAAATAATATGTATCGCAGAAATCTAAACAAACCGTCTGATCACAAAGAATAAGCTTCGTAGCACAAAATTGTAAAAATGGTGAATATGGGAGCGCTCTAGCGGTTATTCTTATAACTATAATCAATTAGGGTGCCATTTTGTTGCACCAAAATAAAGCTTTTCATCAGATACGATACATAATGTTATATATATAGCGGTTTAGCGTTTAAGTAGCAACAGGCCGTCGTAACTCGAATAGGGGAACCAGATCTGCACGGAAGATACCTGACGTCGAGGTTCAACGATCTTACAACTTACGCATTAAAAATAATTATTGCATATTTAATCAAAATACACACTATGTTAGCCTAGCACAAATATATGATGAACAATCATGTAGTTTCTCTCTTAGATATTGTATGAAAACATGTTTGATTTCCATATTTTAATGAAAAATATCTGAGAGATTATTCAATGTCTTGTTACAAAAAGGAAACTTAATGAGTAAAACAGCAGTGATAGGAAGCTAGGTAATAAGAAATCCTACAAGCTGATATAATATAATGTCTTTAACAAAAAATTAAGTTTACATTATGAGAAACACAGTGATGCTTAGAAAATTGCAAAATTAGCTGTAAAACTTACAGATTTTATAGCCTGTGCATTATGTACGGTCACCAAATGTGTATACATTTAGGAATGATACTACAAAATGCATACAATTTGGAAGCGGCCATTGGGATATGAGAGCTCATTGAGGGTGTGAAATATAGCATGGCGGCATTTCATAACGCAAAATAACAAGGTCTTTACATAGAAGCAGGCAGATTATCTGTGATACAGTCACTATTTTCTGTATCACAGGCAGATAAATACCAGTTTAACACTTTGAGGCGTGCACATCAAGTTTGCTCCATGCTCCCACCGTTATGGACAAGTATAAAAAATATTTTCTAAAATTACATTTATTTCTCGGATGGGTGCCGCGGTGGTGTAGTGGTTAGACTACTCGCCTCCCACCAAGGCGAACTTGTTTTGATTCCCGGCGGGGTCGATCCCGGATTTTCGCATGTGGGAATCGTGCTGGACGACGCCGCTGGTCGGCGGGTTTTCTCGAGGATATCCTGGTCGGCGGGTTTTCTCGAGGATATCCCGTTCCCCCAACCCTTGCGTTCCGGCGCTGCTCCATACTCTTATCGCTTCACCCTCATCGGCTCTCAAGACTTTGATAGTAAGAGCCGATCAAATCTCTCTTCTCACTAACCACACGTTAGTTAATAGCGTTTTCGATGTCTCCAGACCGCAGCACTGTATTGACGAAAATGGCCGGTATAGAAACGATAACGAGATGACAATTAGACTGAATGTTCTAATAAATTGAATTTTGTGCTTGTTTGCGTATATATTTGGCCGAGAAACAGGAATGTTAGAAACTGTATCTTAATTGCATGAACCAATGGTTCATTTCGGGAATTATATATGCTCTATTGTTGAATGTTTGGAAATTATTAGGATAGCAATTGATGGTGTTCGACATTGTTTAGCGAAGTGAAATTGAAACTAACAAGGCTCTGCATTGAGTATAGTTACATTAGTATTCATCGAAGCAAATTAAAAAATACGTGTTTCATTGGCAGTTAATCGTGCTTCTTGGTAGTAATTTATAATCGCCTATTTTCGGGAAATGGCAAAAAGAATCAGAAAACTGCATTTTTGGGTAACAGATTGTGTTGACGTCATATTATTAGGGACACCCGATTTTCGCGATATTTCCAGTTTTGATTATATGTGTTTCAAAACAGTTTAGCTCATATCCACTTTCGTTATTGGATTATGTGTTGTGCGTTTTAAGTGTCTTCCCGCAAATTACAAGCGTATTAGTATCAGAATAATTTAATTCTGATTGGCCAATCGAGTTATAAAATGTCTTCTCACAAAGAAAAGTACAATATAAGCCAAATAAAACTGCTAATATGGCCTTATGGTATTGAAGTCTAACGTGGATGTATATATCTTCCCTATCTTTTAAGACAGTGTGATTTAAAAACAACTTCCGCAATTGTTTTTTAAACGTTTTAGTGTTTTGCTTAATTTACGACTGGGTCATATATGTATTTCTAACATGGTGTAATGATTTTCAAACTAATAACAGATTATCGTTTTTCGATAACCATATTATCACTGGCCCATCACAGTATGGAAAGGTGTTTGCCCTTAGACGACAGTGAATAATTAGGGGAGGGGGTGATTATAAGTAGAGACATGCAAAATTCGCGTTGTTATTTAGCATCAGGCTGAACTTCCCAGTACTTTATATACTGGAGCCTGCGTCGTTTTTCTAATGACTGCTGCATAGGTATGCAGCAACGCCCTTTCTAGCTGAACTGCGCGTGATTGGGCACGCAGTTGTTAAGAGTTCATTTATTGGCGCAAAGTTACATAGGGCGTGTCAGATATAGTATGGTCCAATAACAAATGCATTGCAAAGGTACACTTGTTTAAATTTTATCGTGTCCCCAAATAATAACGCAGATTTGCCAAGTCACTAATTATAACAGCACAGCAGCCAATGAACTGTCGAAACCGGCTCCAGTATTCACAGAGTTGTGAAGTCAACTGTGATGATAAATTTTAACGAGAATTTTGGACACCCCTACTTATAATGCAAGAAATAAAAAAAACTGTTACTAACATATAGGAATTCCAACTTTCTGTAAAAGAGAAACTTAGTTTAGAACAATGATTATCCCCCACATTTTCCTGCTGAATTCAGTCTTTAGTGCAGGTTCATATTACTGCATCTCATCACTAGTGACGCCCGAATTACGCGGAAAGACTTCCGCACGTGCTAGAGTTCAATACTATACGGACGTACCAGCAGTTTTCTTTTGCTTATTGGCGGCGTGTCTTGGTAAAGACATGTTACTTCCCGACTGGCAAATCAGAATTAGGTAACTTTAGTACTGAACGTCTGTGATTCGCGCACGGATACCTAACACGCGTGGAAACCACCCAATCACGAACGTGCGTCTGAGCTCAAGTGTTATGAAATACAACTGGTCCTGAAATCCTTTCGTGAAAATCGGGTGTCCCTATTCATAACCATAATTCCATGAGACAGGAGTTTCAAACTCACTCTTCGGATGAATTGCAGGTTTTTCCCGGTTATGAGGGAAAGCCCCTGGCATGAAGCCACATAACTTGATACTTGTGTTCTTCATTAGAGTGTAATTTACAGGTAGTCAGGTTCAGCAGGAATAACGAACAATAAAAATTAAGTGTTTTATTGAATTATGAAAATTGTGTAAATGTCTTATTAACCCGTTCAGTCCCGGATTCATTTGCGAGCTTAAGTGTATCATTCGTTTAATTTTTTTATGTGC
Source organism: Clitarchus hookeri (assembly GCA_002778355.1). Classification (NCBI taxonomy): domain Eukaryota; kingdom Metazoa; phylum Arthropoda; class Insecta; order Phasmatodea; family Phasmatidae; genus Clitarchus; species Clitarchus hookeri. The sequence goes on from NQII01000415.1 coordinate 581,410, forward strand.
TCTGTACTTCCACTCTCGGTATAGCCCATTCACGGTTCCTTCGGATGTTTTGAAACAAACCTTTGAAGTAAAACCTAGGAGTAACGTGTCAACCTGCTTTTTAAATAACTTGTATAACACAAATATATAACACTTTCACTAACTTTAAACTCTTATAGTTTTGAATTAATGAAACTTTAACTTAGTATCTTCTATAACTTGGTGAGAGCAGCGATGTGTTGGCAACGGCTAGTAATAAATAGAGCACAGTTAAAATATTATTTTAACCTGATTTTTTGGTATGCTATTTCTACATTAAAAATTGCTTATTGAAATATTAAAATTTTTAGGTAGCACTGATGGAAACATATTTTATTGTTGCTGTTAAAATTATCAGGACAAATTACGGTGTGTAGGCCCTAATGACACAGTGTTTTTTCTTCTCGTCCGAGGAAGAATGTTGAATAGGCGGAGCGGAGCTTGTCGCTCTCTCTCTCTCTCTCTCTCTCTCTCTTTCTGTCTGAAAGTTTCGCACCGCTAGTAGCAGGGAAATTAAACACGTTTTTCAGTTTCAACAGATATCACACTTAATACAACACAAAAAATTATTTTTCAATTTGTGATTTATAACTTAAAGGAGATTATTATATTTAAGTACTTATTTAATATATTTATAGGTAATTGCGGGACGGTTACAAATCCAATGTTGGCCCAATTGCGATGATATGACGTGGCTCATTGGTAGTTGAAGAACGAAGTGTTAATTTTTGTCCCTGCGAAAAAAAAACTTCAAATTACGACATCAATTTTGTACACGTTGTGTTTTTAAAACCTACATAGGAACGTTACGATTTTGTGATAAATTTGTGTTTCTACGGATTAAATAAATATACTGTCACGTGTGTCGTGACCACTGAATGTGAAAGGGTATTGTTGGGTCCAGTAAGCTGGGCTAGTGTGTGTGATTGCAAATTTTGGATGTGCGAAATTTATACGTTTTAACCGTGAGCTGTTTTTATGACGAAAGTAATTATTTGAAACTCACTTCTGTTTAATTATCACAACATTGTAACTTTTCCCTAGGTGTTTGAAACATAACTTATTGAGTAACTTGCTTCCGTTTCTGTGATTTTAATGTTTGCCACAAGCCCAACCAATTACTAAGCCCAGCTAGAAAATTTCTAAATAAATAATTTAATAAACCTAGTAAAATTGTATGGCCTATGCAAAGAAATATAACCTGAATAAAAGTTACGGTGGGCCTATTTGTTTGCCGCTGCTACGTACAAAAAATAAGCGACACAAGTTGCGTGCTTGTATCTACTGTCTTTTTCCTTGGACAGGTTGCTCATTCGTATTAACATTTATTACATCTGAGGCCGTCCTTTTAACGAAATAACCCAACACACATCAATGACAAAATGCTAAATACTACACTTCTCTCCCCCGCAGTTGTGACAGGGTTAAACACAGTCGCGGCAGAATATTAAAGTCTTTTATGTGTAGTGTGCTTAATTGTGTATAACATAAATAGGTTTAAAATATGTATTAAAAAAAACTGTAAGAAATATTGTTGATACAGACAATATTAAAAAGTCATAAAGCTGACCTAAATATGCTTATTGGCCTAAATTGTGAACATTCGTACGTAATGGTTCTTGAAATATGCCAGAATTATTTGAACAGCTGTAAACAGTAAACAAAGCACTTGGCAGTTAAAACGTAGAGGTCACATGGCAGTGTTTATGTTTTCATGTAGCGGAAGAATACGTAACCGGTAACCAGAAGTAGAACTTTAGCAGGGCTTCAGAAAAGTGTGAAGAAACTGTGAATGGCCTATACTGGTGAACCAGGTGCTGCGTGCAGGTTGATGACAGCAATGAACAGTCACAAATGAGAGGTGCCGCAACTTCAACAAATCATATTTCTCACAAAGAAAACGCTTGAAACACTGGCGACGGATTATTATTGTGCACTGTTCCAACCATTAATACCTTCCACGTGCAATATGTCATCGATCATGGACACGCAATCTGTTCGCTTTATGTAAATCGTTTTGATTTCGGAAAGGCTCAAGGCATTGTTGATCAAGTTTTTACAACTTTAATTGATATTTCATATTGCAACTTTATTAGGAAATTTGAAATTTCCGGCTAAAACAAAAATGCATATTATAATGGAAATAAAAACAGTTAAAAAATTTAATTAACTTATTATTTAAAAATGTTTTTTTTAAGCGGCGAATGTAAATTATTTACTTTTGTAATAATTTGGCAAATTTACTTGACAGGTGCATGAGAACTAGTAGAGCTACATCACTTTTAAATTCAACATGTGGAGGGAGATTATTAAAAATAAACAAACAAGGCGTTTTCTATGTGCTCATATTTCATAACTTTTTTACTTTCAAAATATCCCCGGAGCTAGTATTTCATTTGTTGTGTCCATATAGCAGCGTGACATAATTTACGAGCGCTGAATCGTTAACCGGGTGACTTTTATAGCCCTGCTACAAGCAAAAATATTTTTTCGTTTCATTTGTTGTTAACACTTTAATTTCCCTGTATACCTGCAGTTTTCCTTTCGTAACTGGCCGCCTACCTTTGTGACAAATCATTGTGGTGTTTGACTGGGCCAATCAGAATTAGCCAGAGGGATGGAGGGTGAGTGAGTGAAGAGATTTGGGCGGCTGTTAACAGCGGGGCTCTGGTCAGCGCTTAAGGTCATATTTCAAGATGATTTTTGATTTCGTGAACTGAAAGAGATTTATATAAGGATCAGGTAAATGCAAATATTTGTAGTCAGATCATTAAAGTTGTCTCGGATATTATTTTGTCTGGGATTTATTCACAAACAAACTAGACTCCACAAACCTTTGTGTACTCTAGCCTTAGTAAATTGTTCATTGACTGTTGCTCTAGTTTCACCAAGAAGCACAGCATTCGGTCCTTGTTTACTTGCAGGTTCGTTATTGGTTGAAAGTCAATGGCGTTTGTAACAAACTCTGGTCCAAATATTAGTATAACGTCTAATGTACACGTGATTGATTTTAACTTGTCCTAAAAATGAATTCACGAAATTTGCGTGCCTCTAGGTATCAGAGAGAACCTCCAGAAGCACCAGATGATCGTTCTCATGGTATCACATATATCGTCTGTGACGTAATCTTAGTGCAGGATAGCGCTTAAGAACTCAGCTTTCAGGTGCCACCTGAATTTCTCAGCGCAAAATAGTTTTAATGGCAGGTTTTCTTTCTTGACTTTTACAAGGCACCCCCAAATTTCTCGACAAGAATTCCATGGAAGCAAAATTTCTGTATCCTACTTGCACTCCTGTACTTTCCATTCCGTTATTAGGCGCGTGTCTTCGTCGAAGGCTGTGGTATTTGACTGGAACGATGAGGATTATGTTCCTCCGGTGCTGAAAGTCTCCGATTCGCACACAGGCACTTGAGAATCGCAGCAGTAGATACCATCCAATCGCGAAAGTGAATCTGAGTTAAAGTGTCTTGTACAACTGGAAAGGAATTTTCGCGGAATTCGGGTGGCCATAGCTAATTAGCTATTATGGTCGTGAGCAACTACTTAGCTATCTAGTCGGCACGCTCTAAACTCACTTACTCTAAGAAAGATATTCCGTGACTGGCGTCCACACTTCCACTGCGTCTAAAGAAATAAATGTTAAAGAAATGTACAGAGTTTTGCAGTACAGCTAGCCAAGCATAATTTTCACCGAGAATTATCTGGTGCTGGCAATACATCATCAATATAGTTATTTCGTGAAAATTAAATGTCACACAATAAAAAATTGTTTATTTATTAATATGCCAAACACAACTTATAATAAAAAAGAAATGTTAGCACTTTGAGCGCTGGTAACGTAACAACACTGCGTCGTCTGACATAAACAGAGTTGCATGAAGTTTGCGTAACGTTACAACGTGCAGAACTCACTACGGTATTAGCGACGTTAAGTTTCATCGCCAGCAGTCTTCGAGGCAGAGTAACAAAACGTCGGCTGCACTCAAAGCGTAAATTACTGAAACGAATAAACTGGCTTGTATTTTGTGCTTCGTAGGAAAGTACATTTAGTTGGGGCATTGACAAGTAGCCATCATGTTGGTTGACAGACAGCCAGTACAGTACAGTGAAGCGTACGGTGTGTTGTGTGCCAACAGGACGATGGGACAGAGTACTTAAAAGTACACGGTAGTAATGACAGCGTGTACTCCAGCCACACTGGCCAGCAATATGGCGAAACGTCGTTCACCAATCAGTAGAACCTGCAAAATTCGCGTTATTTTTTGGCATCAAGCTAAAATTCACTGTTCTATATATACTCTAGCCGGCATCATTTCTCCATTGGCTGCTGCGTAGATGTGAAGCAACGCCCTTTGTTAGTGAACTACACGTAATTGGGGCACACGATTTTGAAGTGTTCATTTATTGGCGCAGAGTTACTCGTGGTGCGTCAAATAAAGAATGGTCCAATGACAAACGTATTGCAAAAAAAAGTGTCTTAAGTTATATGTGTCCTCAAATAATAACGCGAATTTCGCAGGTCTGTATGTATCACCTATTTGCAGCATGACTCCTTAGAAAGGTGTCTAATGGCTGATTGGCTGTTCGTGATGTGAAACACTAATTATTGGATGAGTCACCATCTCGCGTCATAAGTTGCATTGAACCGTACTGACCCGATTAAATTTATTGAGAGGAGTGGAAAGGTTTGGACGTATCTTAACACGGGGGTCTTGAGAGCTGATGACGGCGAAGCGAGGTGAGTATGGACCAGCGCCGGAATGCAAGAGCGGGGGAAACTGGAGATCCCCGAGAAAACCCGCCAACCAGCTGCATCGTCCGGCACGATCCCCACCCGCAAAAATCCTGGGAGTGACATCGCTGGGAATCGAACCCAGTGAGCCTTGGTTCAAACCACCGCGGTCCCGATTTAATTTACGGTTTAAGGTGAAGCATATAATACATTTTTGATGCGTGATGTACTTTGACCCGACACAGCCACAGAGTAAACAATTGCAACGAGACGGAAGTGGATGGCGGTTCCTTTGATGGGGGTGTACCCATTCTCTGATTGGCTGCGCGAAACTTTGCTGCCGGTTGGCAAGTAGTTTACCAGGCGCTGATTGGAGAACGCCGTTCCTACTTGTTGCTCGCTAGTGGCGCCATATTGCTGGCGTGTGCGTCTTGAGTTCGCGGAACAAACGGCTATTTCGCCTCTGTATTCTTAGTTACTCTGTGGCACAGAACTGGTTTCGTGAAGACAACAAATGAGTGGTATAGTCCATCCACGGTTACTTCATAATTTTCTGAAGTCCTGCTAAATGTCTAATTCCAGGATATTCATCCGCCTCATGCAAACAAAGCTTAACCGAGTCTAGAAAATTACACCATAGGAACAACGCACCGCATTCGTGCGTACTCAATAATAATAATATTTTTCGTAAGAACTTTTTCTAACTAGGCATTATCAACACGCCTATTTTCTCACTGGTTTTTATTTATATTAGTTATGAAAAAATGATTATAGTTTAGACATAACATATATTTAGTTACACCGGTTTTTGGCGAAAATATTCCAAGACCTATTGTACTCCAAAACACTTTGGTTTAGAACCAATGTTGCTGTTGCATGGTTATAACTCGCACACGTCTTAAGTGCCTGCCAGCCAATCACGGACGTTCGGTGTCGGGGTAGCTTTATTTTGATTAGCCCAGTAGATAAAAAATGTATTTCCCCACAAACAAACGGCCATTAGCCAACGGAAGGCTACAATTGTGCACATAGGATATTGAAGTCTAGGCTCCGCGTTAAGCTTTCCGCTAAAAAAAAGGTTGCCCTAGTTATTGGTAAAAGTAATGGGTTTCCGAGAAAATTTTTCGTGCCACGGTAGTTTCCAAACCCCTATGGTTTCCTTACAGGATGGAGGACATACTCGCAGCTTGTCGCAGGCGAATCATGTACTTTCAGTGTGAGAGCAACGGAAGTCTCATTGGGCAATTGAAACAAGGAAATAGTAGCTCACATTTACCGTATCCAGTAAGGAAAGAAATGTTGATATGTATGTGCATAGGACGTTGAAACCTGACATGCTGTCTGTTATCGCGGTTTATCACTACCTCTAGTTATTTGAGACCCGGATATTTCGCGGATTCATTTGGCAACAGGCTAGACAGCACATTCCTTTTTCTACTCGAGCCTCGGTAAGTTGTTCATTGGCTGTTGCTACACGTTTACCCGAGACCATGTGCCACGGTATTCGGCCTCTTTCTCTTGCGTGTTACTCATTGGTTGAAATGTGCCCAGGGCGTGACTTACAGACTGCAACACAATTAAAACGAAAGTCAAATGTGTATAGGTTTGAAGTCTAGCGTGTCCTCAAATGAATTCACGAAATTTGTGGGACTCTGCTCATTATTGGTTGCCGTGTGTGCATTAAGCTCATTTACTATTTCTCTGAGACAATGAGAAATCTCACACTCTCAATACTGAACGTTTATGATAGGTCTGAAAATCGGCAAACCGAGTCAAAAATGCATCAACAAATCACAAACGGACCATGACGCTACAGTGTTTTGGTATATACGTTTACTCTAAAAAATTTTCCCTATTTTCCAGTGTTTAAATATAATTAAGAACTGGAAAATTTCGCGAGTTTATTTTAAGAGAAGCCACTCTTCAAACACATACACATTTCTGGTACATTTACATTTGAATGACAATTTATTAGACACGCACAGGTGAACTTTGAGCCAATAACAGACCTGCAAATAAACAACACCAAATTCCGTGCCACCTGTTCTGGGGTAAAGCTGGCTACCACTTGAGCAACAGCCAATGAACACAAAGTCGTTCAAAATGCGAAATTTTCCTTTTCCTACATATGGCCTGTATTGTTTGCGTGTTGAAACACGCGTGGCACAGATGTAGATGATATTGAATTTCTTTATGTCTCCCGTTAAGTTAAATGTCTATAATAGTGCACATATTACAAATAATATTCCCGGCCGATACTGCAGAAAGCAAGGCATCGATGCCCAGTACTTTGAGAGTCTTTCGTGTGTATAATCTTCATTGTGGGAATGTTTACACTTCTTTGCCATGACTGGTTGACGCCAGGATCGTCGAGCACGCAGCAGGCTGTTCACTGACTTCAAGACGAGTGTCGAACAGAAGTGCAGCTCGTGCCAAATATTACGCGATTGAAAGACTTGAATCCAGAGACTAACGTGAGGCCGAACGGGAAAAAGAGGCAGGGGAGGAAGCAGCCGCTTCGACGGGAACTGAAATTTCACAACAAATTACGTGAACTGTCGGAGTAGAAAGTGGGTGACTGAGTGTGCAACCGACAATCCAGTGCTGGTTCAACGAGAGCCGTTCTTTGTGACCCGCCTCTCGTGTCCCTCTCTGACGTCAGTCCAGCACTTTATTAACCAACCGTTTAAACATAAATGCACACCCGCAACGCTGTTTATCTCGGCGTGAGCGCTGACTGACAGGGGGGTGTACTTTTCGCTAGAAGATTCCACTACTAGTTGAACTACAAAACTCTTCAGTTCCGCTTCACTTTCGCGATTCGATAATTTTAACTGTCACAAGTCTCAAGTTTCTGAAAGCGTATCACGGACGTTTTGTGTCGGAGTAACTTATTTATGATTGGTCCAGTCATGTGGGTAATTATATACCCTAAAGGCACGTGGGCAATACCAAAGTGTGCACGTAAGATAATGATATTTAACCTGGCCATTAACATTTTGGCAAAAAATAGATGACCCTACTGATATGTATCAGCTCTTTAGACCACGCTGTTAAGAACCGCCCAAATCTCTTCGCTCACTACTGATTGGTAGACACGCTCTCATAGAGTTCGCTATATTTCGTACATTTATTTAAGGACAAACTAGACTTCTAAGTTATATACATTTGACTTTATTTTTAATTGGATCGCGGTTTTTAAGCCACGCCCTGGACAAATTTTAGTAATTAAGACACCTACAAGTATAAGAAGACCGAATCCAAAGTCTTGGATTTAACAGGATAAACAGCCAATGAACAACTAGCTGACGTGAGTACACAAAGATTGAGGATTCTAGCTTGTAGCTGAAAGAAACCGGAAATATTTCTGGGTCTGTACCTATCATTTTGGGATATAAAACCATATCATGCTATTCTTCACAGTCATATACTTACTCAAGCAGATTCCTTTTTCTCATTGGCCGCTGCCATAGTCTCCTGTTCGGTACGGCCAAACGGAATTAAGCCACCAGAGTGATACATGTTTACTATTGGTGCAGAGTCCTGCAGGGCGTGTCGGATGAGCGGAGGTCCAATGACACACATCGAGCTAACCAGTACTTTACGACGCCTAGTCTCTCACAAATTAACAGTGTGAAATAACAGGGTCTCTACAGATTGGAGTACACAACAGTGATACTTGAATTTCGCCTATTTACACGCAGGCATATTTGATCTCAAGCGCGTATATTTCAGTGTTACATTACGTTACAATTGTTTACGACTAGGGCCACCTGCTTCTAACGAACATATTTCAGAACAAGTTGTGTTCCAAAACACTTTGGTGTATTACCATTTTGGTGATTGGATCATTTGAATTGTTACTCGTCTTATCTGTCTGCCTGAAAAATCACGGACAGTCAGTATCGGAGAAACTTCGTTGTTATTTACACACTCACTTCACACAAAGTTAAGAGGTCAATAGCCAAAGGAAGTCTTCAAGTGTGCACATAGGATATTGAAGTCTATCCTAAACGTAAATAATTTTGCAAAAAACAGGTGGTCCTACCAATTGTTTATTGGTTACGTAATTTCCGTGTGAAAGTAGTTGATTGGACCTCAGTTTTGTTGCGTATTTATTATTGGTTCCACGTTCTCCAGGAGCTGCCAAATAACACGTCCACAAATTGCAAAAGTAATATAAAAATTTGACCTTATTGAATCCACGCTTGCCCCGAAAAGAATCCGTGAATTTCTCACGTGTCTACTTACAACAGACAGACGACACTGTAAAGAGATGGAGTTCTTTGCTTGTGACAATCGCACAACTCTTTCCTTGGGTTCCATAGACGGCTAGCTATTCACGCACGACATATGACCGCTCTCCTATATGGCCTGTTAAGGCTTTACTCAACCTTATTGACATTAAAGCTGCATTTTTTCCCGAATGGCGCCTAGCTTCCGCTTGTTCTGTATTCACTCGCCACAAATGATCTAACGGACTGCGTTGATGACACGAACATTTTGGTAATTTGTATGGGCACCGGATTTAGGGGGAATAATTCCACCCATGCTAGATTTAACTCCCTACGGGAATATTGTCAGTTTTCTTTTGCTTATTGGTTGGGGAGCCAGTTTTTCGCGATGATATTTCAGGGAAAATAGTGATCCTTAACACTTTAGTTCAGAGCCACTTTCGTGAATGGATCATTTGAATTGTAACGTGTCTTAATTGATCGCGAATCACGGACGGTCAGTACCAGAAAAACTTAATTCTTACTGGCTCACTCACGTGACATTCTCTCTTTGCGTTAAAACAATAGACCAATAGCCAAAGGAAGACTGCACGTGTGTACACAGGATGTTGAATTCTAGCCTTCGTGTAAATATTTACGCGAAAACCAATTTACCCTAGTTATTGACCATATGTCTTTATGAGAATATATCATCTAACTCGAGTGTGCGATCAGCATTAATTTTCTCTGATACTGTTAAATCTGTGGTTCGGAGGCAGAGAACTAAGACACATAACTAGGGGCATGCAAAATTCGCGTTATTATTTGGCATCAGGCTAAACTTCACAGTGCTGTACATACTCGAGCCGATGTCGTCTCTTCATTGGCTGCTGCCTAGATGTGAAGTCACTACCTTTCTGACTGAAATACACGTGATTGGGGCACACGATTGAGAAATGTACATTTATTGGTGCAGAGCTACAAAAGTCGTGTAAAATAATGTATGCTCCGCTGACTGGCGTATTGGAAAGATACATGTGTTTTTAGTTTAACGTGTCCCCAAATAATAACGGGAATATAGCAGGTTCCTGCACGTAACATGTAAATTATCCAATCACGAAAGTGGGTGTGAGCTAAAATCTTATGAAATACAACTGGTCATGTAAATTTTTCGCGAAAATCTGGTGCCTCTCCCAATGGGTATAAGAGCACAATACTTTTGCTTACTGGTCCCGTGTCTTTGTGACAACATTTTTTCATACTTTACTGAACGGTATTGATCATCTGTGATTCGCGGGCAGACACCTTAACCCCCATAATGTTTAAAACGATCCAATCGTGAAAGTTGATCTGAGTTTAGTTGCTTTGAAATACAGCTAGATGGGATCTTCTTTTCGCGACAATCGGGTGTCCATACACATCAGTCTGTTTGTCACATAATCCTCAGTGGTCCAGTGGAAAGGGGGAAATATCTTCACACACAAGTGGCAGCAAACGAAGAAAGGAAAATATGAAACAAACACAAAGTACATTAAAAGCTAGCATTTTCGTCATCTTTCCCAGCTCTAAAACACCCTCACTACGGATAAAATATATCGTTAAGGACTGGAAAATTTCACAAATTAAGTTTAGGAAAATATGGACTGCAAACACATGTGAATTTTTGCAATTTGATCATAGTTAGGGCTATCTGTTTTCGCGAAAATATTTACGCTGAGGGTAGACTTCAATAGCCTATGTGCGCCCTTGTAGCCTTCCTTTGGCTATTGGCCGCTTGTTTAATGTGAAGAGAGTTAAATGAGTGAGCCAATCAGGATTAAGTTTCTCCGTTACTGACTGTCCGTGATTCATTGTCAGACAGATAAGAAGCGTGACAATTTAAATGATCCAATCACGAAAGTGGTTCCGAACTAAAGTGTTTTGGAACAGAACACAACTTGAACTGAAACCCTTTCGCAAAAAACAGGTGCCCCTAAACATAGTTTATTAGTAGACACCTGAAAAATTCGCGGATTCATTTCGGGACAAGCTAGAATTCAAAACAAGCGTGTCTATAAATCTTCAGCCATTGGTCCAAATGGCGTTTGACACCTATTAGAGAAGGTTGGCCGAATCGTCGCCTTCCACTGTGGCAGCAGACAACCAGTGTGCAGTTTATATCGTCATATTTGTACATAAGACTGGAGAGGCTATCCCCCAGGTCATTGAACTCGCGAATTTTTCTGGTCTCTATTTATTAGACACGCCAAGGTGAACTCTGAGTCAATGACAGACCTACAAAAAAATAAAAACAAGAACCGAACCCCGTGCCACCTGATGTGAGGTAAATCTCACTATACACTTGACTATTGGTTCTGAGCCCCGCAAGGCGTGTCAGATGAGCGCAGGTCCAATGACACACGTCTCACTAACACAATATTCTACGATGTCTACATTTGGTACCGAATTATGAAGCGAAACTATATGGCGTTGTCATGGTTTTGCAAAGGTCAGCAGATTGTCTCACAGACTAAAGGTGAGATTTGACTGGTTTTCGTCTTTAACGCCTGACGTCAACATTGACTCGCCCGTCCACTGTACAAATGTAAAAGTCACGTGGTCGGCAGTGATGAACGTGTTTCTTCAAGGCTGGTTTTTCAACTGGACAACCCTTTCGTATGAACAAAATATATAGACTACCTTGAGCATATTGTAGTCACATTTAAACTGGGTCCAAGGAATTGTAAAAACGTTACAAAGCACTTACCTACCTGAACAATGTTTTAGCCTCAAACCCTATCCGCGTTGGTTTTTACAGTTATATCGCCAAAGAGAAGTCCATTGTTGGAACACAGGGAGGGATTAGTGAGCATCTAGCATGCACAATATACACCACATTTATTCTACGGTAGATCTAGAGCAAATGTGTAGGCTGGCTGGCGGACCCATGTCGCAATCAGCCATTTCCTGTGCTAAAATCGCACTCACTGCATCCGACACATTCCACACTTCACTTTGGAAGTCGCTACGCCGAGGCTTCTGCGTATAGGCTATTCGCGGTAAAGTAAGCACTTTTTGAAGCCCTCTCGTTCGGAATAATAGTCAATAAATATATATAATTGTAGCCTTTGACGTTAGTTTTCTAGTCCGGTGAAATATGTAAGCTGTGTTAATTACTAGCATGGCAATATTTATTTGAAAAATTGGAGGAAGGATAAAAAAATGGCTGATAGGAAAAAAGTAACTAGGGCCTCAAAAGTGCTCACTTTACCGTGGACAGCTTATATGGGTTTGTAATGCTGTGAGCCACGTGAGCGATAGAAGGTTCTCAGATAAACGCCAATAAGAACACCAGAATGTATCTGTTTAACTCAGAACAGTCTCTTTTCCACAACTACCAAGAATGCAAATCTGCCTGTGCGTTTCTCTCTGCATTTGATTACACAACACCAAATCAAAACTTATTTCGTATAAAAAAAAAAAAAAGGGAAAATGATTTATTTACCTGACTTATTGTTACAGGGACATTCGATTTTCGCGAAAAGTATTTCGCGTGAGGTATATTTCAATACCCTACGAGCACATCAGAAGTTTCCCTTTGCTGAAAGGTCGCGGGTATTTTCCAGAAGACACTGTTCAATGTCCAATCAGAATAAGGATACTCAGACACTTTGCTTTTGCGATTCTTGGAAAAACACGTGAGTTGTAGGCGAGTCGTTAGAGCCGTGATCTTCAAACTTTTTCACTCGGGCTCAAATCTTGCTTAAGTATAAATACTTTTTTTAATATCTTTCTTCATACATGGTAGAAAACACACACAGAGAAAATTAAAGATTTTTTCAGTATCTCTTTTATTTCAAACTGGAAGTACAGAAAAATTACAAGGAAATTAACGAAGAGGTTCCGTGAATTCACGGAAAGTTTTGTGAAATTTACGGAAAGTCCATTTTTGAAAATCGATGTATCCTTAATTTTACAAAGAGGTTACGGACACTTCTGGATAAAATTTTACCACCACTTTTCCTTAAAATTAAATAAATTTATTGTAACAGCGTGGGGGATCGAGCCTGGTTCCCCTTGGTGGGAGGCAAGTGTTATAATAACTACGCCAGCCACAATGACAAAATTCCTATCGATGGGCACGTTCTTTAAATAGATCTATGCCATTAAATAATAAAACAATATTTGCAGTTCTCTATTTATTAGTTAATACCACTTATGATGTTCAAATGGTTAAGTAAACCGTTTCTGACAAAACTATTAGAAACTATGGTTTATCGACGGAAAAGCTTACTGTTTATTAGGTTTCAGAATTCTGTTTACGTGACCAACAATTTTATTTTGTTATTGACTATCATGCATGTACGAAGCTGCGATTCATTTCACTGGGCTGATAACGATTATGATACTCAAAAGCAGAACGTTTGTGAGTTGTCTGCAATACTTAGCCGAGTAAAAACTTCATCACCCAATCATAAAATAATAAACTAGCTAGAGTGTAATCGAATACATGTTGTATAAGAAAACTTTCGCGAATTCCCCTGTGTCTGTAATAATGACCATTTCTTAACATAATAAATATTCGTGCCCAAAGCAAAAATATCAAGGCGAAAATTTTATAGCATTCTAGCATTTAGTGAAGAATCAATTAATTTTAAACACATCGTAAGTGTTTGTAAGCAAGAAAAATGACCGGTTGCACAAAAGTATAGTCTATTCGTTGTATCTTCACACTCTTTGAATCAAACCATTGAACAATCATGGCGTGTTTGGTGGTTTCCTAAATATATCTTATATCATAAACTATTTATACTTTTTTAACACAAAAGGATATTATTTGTAGTTAAATTGAACTTCTAGTAATCTATAAATTTCAATAAATTAATGTAAAAACGGGGGGGGGGGGTGTATGTGTGTTGGTGATACCTAGAAAGGAATGGTTCTCATGCAGAACATTTTTTAAGTGATTTTGCACGAATGCGGTGTTTTGTCCCTTTGGTGTAATTTCCTAGGCTTGGTTAACCTTTGCTTGCGTCAGCTGGAGGAATTGCATGAATGTGCAATTTAAGCAGGGCTTCAGAAAAGTTGGAAGTAACCTGAATGGACTGCAGTTGTAATGTCATTAGGATGATAAAACAAGGAGATGTCTTCTCACAAGGACAACAAATCGTGCATTACAAACCTGTCCACTGTGGTAACCCAGTGGAGTTTATTACCGTAGCGGGAAACCGCGGTAACTGACAATGGATATGGGTGACGGAGGGCGAGGGGGCTTGCCTCTTCTGACCCTCTGCCAAAATAATACATGACAACCCCGATTGGGTGGTAAAGGGCCCCTCACGGGGCTCGGACTACCCCCGCTCTGAGCTTCGGCAATGATGAATTATCGGCGGACAAGGACAACAGTCATCAACATCGGCAAATAGCAGATCTAAACATATTTAGGGACACCTTTCTTTTCCAGGAAGAAGTGTTCCACGCAAGCGATATTTCAATATCCTATCTTGCACGTCTGAAACTTTATCTTTCGGTACTTGAGCCGCCCAAATCTCTCCGGCCCACTCCTTTCGTTACTGGCTCCGTGTCTTCGTCAGGAGAAAGTGTGGCATTTGACTGGGCCAATGAGAACTAGGGTACTCCGCCACTGAACGTCTGTGATTCGTGGGCAGCCACATAAGACGCATAGCTGTTGAAATCACCCAATAGGGGAAGTGGATCAGAGTTATCCCTTAACGTTAAACACAATCACATTTATATTGGTCGTTTCGTGTGACAAAAACTTATACCGATATGAGTAGACCTACAGACCTACAGTTCTAAACAAAAGATTGTTTAGTTGTAAGGCCTAAAATATTATGTTCGAATTGGTCAGAAAGCGTTCATTATTTCGACATATAACTTCACAAGATCTGCGTTCTCGAGAGCCTGGCGTGCCTATTAATGTCACGTTGCCTCAACTGGTAATGTTTAAAAGGGTCTAAATGTTTCTAAAATCTGTCCAGAGAGAGTATTGATTGAGTAGGGATAGTGTACAATGGGGTCATGGACCCGACCCCATGACTTCTCTCACACGTGGATAAGCCGCATAACAAGCTATTTCACTGCGGGTTGTCACGCACAAGGCCGGCCGCATGCGATGCGCGCGCGAGGCAGGATCCAGGTCCCAGTGGCGGGCTGAGGTCGCCGCGACACGGGATCTAGGTACCGCGCCGCCTGCAGCTGCCAACGCGACACGGGAAAGTGAGACGACAAAGCAAAGATCACAGCTGCTTCTTTTTTGTTTTCGTTCTATTTCTTTTTCATTTGCACACCGAGCTTTTGTTACACGAGGTGGGTAGCAGCGTGACCTTGTAAATCAGGGGTTACAATCGCAGAGCAGGGAATTGGAGAATGTGCCTAGAGCATTTATTAAAAATGTTCTTTTCATTGATGAACTGGCCGTTTTTAAAAGAGTTATATCCTTAAAAATTATGAATAATTAGAAAATGGCCATACGGAATTCGCAAAAAAAAACTTGCAAACGTATTTTATTTAATTGAGTAGAGTGTTAATTAACCTTACATTTACATTAAACCGTTAAGGGATCACTCACAACATTCGTTAATTACGAGGTGCATCATAATAAAAAGAAAATCGACACTGGAAAATGTACTAACGAAATGCGTGCCAAACGTGAAGATGAATGCAGTGAGTACTAGTCATTGAATTTCTCAGAAGTTCATTGGGTTGAATGTTAGACTTAAAAATTCGTACGCCTATTCCTTCCAGTTACATTCATGGGTTATTCTATATTTGTAAGAAATACCGTAAAACTTGAATATATTATAAAGTACTCCTCCCGAGGGTAAAAAAAAATAGTTCGCATAGTTGTCGCTGTATGGTGTATCATAACCACCGTTTTAGTGTATATTTAGATGCACAAATAAAATTATCTAAAACATATACACAAAATTTCAGAATGGTGACTGTGTAAAATAATAAAATGCTACAAACAGAAAAAAAATGCAAAAATGTACTTATTTTGAGTACATTTTTAAAAATTGCGAAATCATTTTCTAGCGTTAAAGGTAAGATTTCTTGGAATAACTCATGGTACATTATTCCAGTTATAATTATCTAATTTCTGTACGTTATTAGTTTTTATTACTTGTACGTTCCAAAAATCTCCAAAACTGTGATTTTTTTACGTCATTGTGCAAAACACTTGCTGTCAAAATTTTATTTGTGAGAGGAAATAGTATTTGTAACTAATGCCTACAAGTTGAACAGTATTTCGCACAAACATAAAATAATGCATTTTTTTTGTGACTAGCACCTTTAACAACCCGGAAGGAATATAGCGACGGTATTCCGTGCAAACTAGATCAAAGAAAAAACAATTCACCTTTCACCACGCCAGCAGCTCATGAACAAGCGAAAGTGGCTAGTGCATGTAAAGCAATGACAAGTCGGCTCTTTAAGCCGATGGGGATGAAGCGAGATGAGTATGGAGCAGCGCCGGAATGCAAGGGCGGGAGAAACGGGAGATCCCGAGAAAACCCGCCGACCAGCGACATCGTTTGGCACGATTCCCACATGCGAAAATCCGGGAGCGACCCCGCCGGGAATCAAAACCAGTTGGCCTTGGTGGGAGGCGAGTAGTCTAACCACTACACCCCAGCGGCACCCATCCGAGAAATAAATGTAATTTAAGAAAATATTTTTCCTTCTTGTCCATAACTGTGGGAGGGAGCATGGAGCAAAGTTGATGCGCACGACTCAAAGTGTTAAAAGGGTATTTATCTGCGTGTGGTACAGAAAATAGTGACTGTATCACAGGTAATCCGCCTGCTTCTACGTAAATACCTTGTCATTTCACGTTATAAAATGCCGCCATGTCTACACACGAATCACGTAGGAGCCGTGCCGATATTGCCGAGTTCTGAGTGGCCCGGTCAAATATGCAAACGCCTTCTCAAGCAGACAGCAACCAATGACAATAGACAAACTGCGTTTATAGTATTGAAGTCTACCTACCGTGTACTCGTATATTTTCGTGAAAGATCACTAGCTCTAGTAATTGACTGCTAATGAGATATAGTTACTCTGGTCCTGAGTGTATGTGATTCGCCGGCAGGCGCCTAGGGCGCGCAGCCGTTAGAAACCACCCAGTTGCGAAAATGGATTTCAGATAAAGGGTTCTGGAATACAGATAGGAAGGGAATATTTTCGCGAAAATCGTGTCCCTAAACGCACTGTTAAATATTTATGTATATTCGGGGAAGTTTTTTACGGAAACGAGCTCCTCAGTGACATAAAACGGAACTGAAGTTCGTAATCACAAATTACGGAACCTCTCCGTACTTACAGTTTCGGGTTTCGCGAACGAACACTGCCGAAGTCACGCGAAACGTTCTCGGCCATTGTAACTATAAAATTGTCGTTCCTGCCGCAGTTGTGACGTTCGTGTCAATTCAAGCTGGTCTTTCGAAAATCAAAAAGTATCGCCAGCCACCTGCAAAACATTTAGCAACATCACAACGCTTTTACATTACTTGTAACTGAAAAAATGTATCGTTAGGGACACCTGTTTTTTTCGCGAAAAGATTCCACGAATAGTTGTACTCCAAAGCACATGAATTTAGAACCAATATCGTGGTCGGAAGATTTTAACTCGCGCACGTCTTCAGTGTCTGCTAGCCAATCACGAACGTTCAGTGTCAGGGTAACTTTGTTCTGATTGGCCCAGTCGAGCAGAGCGTGTCTTCTCCCGCAGACACGCGACCAATGACAAAAGGAAAGCTGCAAGCACGCACGTAAGACGTTAAAGTCAAGCTGAAAACCAAGCGCCTTTAATTTTGTGGATCATTCTGGACTTTTTTTACAATAAAATCCTGTGATTCGAAGGAAATTTATTTTAACAGTTGGGAACACCCGATTTTCGTGAAAAGTTTCACGTACACTAGATTTCAATACCCAACAGGCATATCAGAATTTTTCCTTTGCTTACTGGTCACATGTCTTTGTCAGGGGATATTTTCTTACTTGAATGGTCAATGAGAATTATGTTATTCCGAATCTGTATGTATGTCATGCGAGCACACACATAACACCTAAAACCACCAATAACTAGGGGTGCCTGTTTTTTTTTTTCGGGAAATAGAGCTAGTGATTTTTCCCGAAAAAAAGGGCCAGTGACTTTTCGCGTAAAAGTCGGAGCACACAGTAGACTTCAATACTACATACACACCTCAGGTGTTGTTATACCTCCATTTGCTGCTGGTGCAGTGTCCGTCTTTGACCAAGCCATTCAGGACTAAGTAACTCCGACAATGAACCTTCGTGATTCGTGCGCAAAAAGTTAACACGGGCCAGAACATTTTTTATCCAATCAATGAAGCTGGACGATCCTACAGTGCTTTGAACTGATGTTGTCTCGAAATTTTTTTGCGAAATATCACTGCCCCTACCGAAAAGATATGATTACACGGTAGACTTCAATACTATAAGTACCGAGCAGCAGTTTGTATGTTGGCATTGGTTGCTGTCTGCTTGAGAAAGCGTTTTCATGTTTGACCGGGCCACTCAGAATTCGGCAATATCGGCACGGCTCCTACGTAATTCGTGGGCAGACACTTAACACGTGTATAAAAGTAATTCAGCAAATCAAGACTGGTAAACGAACCTAACGTGATTTGAAATATAACTTGTCTTGAAATATTTTCGCGAAATTTCACTACCCCTATCGTGAAATGATTTCGGGACACGTAGTGTTCCAAAACACCATAGTTCAGAACCACTTTCGCGATAGGATCATTTGAATTGTTACGCGTCTTATCTGTCTGCCCTCCAATCACGGGCGATCAGTAACGAATAATCTAAATTCTGATTAGCTCACTTATTTAACAGGCTCTCTTCACACAAAGAGAAGCGGCCAATAGCCAAAAAAAAGGCAGTGAGTGTGCACATATGATATTGAAGTCTAGCCTCCGTGTAAAACTTTTCAACTGAAACAGGTGGCACTAGCAATTACTAGGGCCAGTGACTTCTCGCGTAAAAATCGGAGCACACAGTAGACCTCAATACTATATACACACCTCAGCTGTTGTTATACCTACATTGGCTGCTGGTCCCATGTACGTCTTTGACCAAGCCGCTCAGGAATAAGTAACTCCGACACTGAAATTTCGTGATTCGTGCGCAAACGGTTAACACGGGCCAGAACCTTTTGTATCCTACCAAATAAACTGGACGACCCTACAGTGCTTTGGACTGTATCTTGTCTCGAAATCTTTTCGCGTAATGTCACTGCCCCTAGCAATAACGAAAGTGGATATGAGCTAAAGTGTTAAGCAAGGCATTTGGCCATGATATATAACACGTGCAAAGACTGGTTCATGACATACGTATGATTCTAAACAATACTGGTTTGCGCTTCTCTGCAGGGAAGCGCGATGGAACTACAGAATATGTAAGTTTACAGAAACGAAATAGCGTGGCTTTTTCTTGGACGTAAGTGCACTCGATCACTCATTGACCGCCCAAAGTTGTGGAAACGGGCCTTCGGCCTGATAGGTAATGACGTGCAAATTTCACGTTATTATTCATCATCGCACTAGGCTTCACAGTGCTATGTATACATCAGCTAACGGTAAATGTTGATTGGCCAGAGCCTCGGTAAGAAGAAACTTTGCTTGTGACTGGACTGTACACGATTCGCTCACACCAACATGAAGTGTTTAATAACTGCCTGGCGCAGAGCTGACTAGGGCATGTCAAGTGTAATGTGGACCAATGACGAACTTATGTCAAAATGCACGTGTTTAAAATATTACTTGTCACCAAATGATAAAGCGAATTTGGCACGTATCTACTGATTATTACGGCCACCTGTTTTTTTGTGAAAATATTTCCGCACCTGCTAGATTTCAATACCCGACGGGCATAACAGCAGTATGTTTTTGCTTGTTGGCGGCGTGTCTATGTGAAAAGTGATTTTCTTACTTGACTGGCCAATCACAATTAGGTTACTCCGATACTGTACGTCTGTGATCCGCGGGCAGACACCTAAGACGCATGCCAGTCAAAATCATCCATCCGTAGATACCAGAATAATTCGCGAGTTCAATGACCTGCAGGCTAGACTCTACAGTCTTATGTACAAATATTCCGATATTAACTGCACATTGGTTGACTGCTGTCACAGTAGAAGGTGACGATTGGGCCAACCTTCTCCATGAGGTGTGAAACGCCATGTGGACCAATGGCTGAAGTTTTATAAACACACTTGTTTCGAATTCTAGGATGTTCCGAAATTAATCCGCGATTTTTTCAGGTCTCTATCCATCCGTGATACTGGTTATGAACTAACGTGTTTTGGAGTACAACAAGTCGTGGAGTCTTTTCGCGAAAAACAGGTGGCCCTACTGATTAGCTAATGCAAGTTATGGGCTATTCCCTATAGGTCGGGCTGCCACCTTACAAGTTATACTCCAGGAGCTGATTGGTGAACGACGTTCCGCCATATTGCTGGCCAGTAAGGCCATTTTGCTGGCGTGTGTGGTTAGAGTTCGCAGTACACATTAACACTTCGCCTCTGTACTCTTCATTACTCTGCGACGGAACTCCGCGCTCGTGTTGCTAACTTCAGCGGCCGACCAATCCGCAAGTTGATTCCGAGAAGGGAAGGGCGACAGTTTCGCGGCGTGCACGTCACCAGACGAAGCAACGCGGTACAATGTCACACGAGTCATTTTCCCCGAGTGTCAGCGCTAACAAAGTCCTTTCTCGCTTCCCTTCTAGTCCGAACTTGCTGTGTCCGCCGAACGCACGGCCGCGTTCAGTTACAGAGCACTTGGCATTACAGAGGAGAAACTTCCACTTGTACCTAGAACTGCAGCCGTACACTTCAGCAAAATAGCGGCGTACGTCAGCAACGTGACAATTAGCGCCTGCTGCCTGCTAACCTATTCCGCAGCCGACAGCCCAGCCAATAGCAAACTTTCCACATCGCACAAGAGCCAATCTGACGGAAGGTCCACCCCCATTGCCTCGAACAGCCAATTAGAAAACGAGCTTGTCCACATAAAAAAACCGCCTCGCCGTTTCGCCTTTGTTTACTGGTATACTTTGTGGTGATATTCCGTTGCAGAGAAACTTTATGAAAACCGTTGGTGAAGTAAAAGGCCTCTTTCTTCGCCAACGCCTTCAAAGAATGCGGATGTCGAAATGTTACGATATACTACGTATAACTCCGTTAAATTCCTGCGGTGTAATATTAAGTCTGCATCACTCATAGTATTAATTAGAACTTACAGCATATAGTATATTCACGATTTCTTCGCACTTTATGAATCAAACCTTAAAATCACCCCATGTGTTGACGTGTTTGGTTGTTTCCAAAATATAGCTTGCATTCGAGCATTTTATACTTCTGCTGACTTATATGTTGTGTACAAATTATAATATTTTACTTATATTTATAATGTTTAAAAAGGAAGTAATCGTGAATGGACTATTAGAGAGCCAAAATTTCGCGAATACATTTGAGGACTTTGCTAAGATATTTGCACACCAAGCACAAACGTTCCGCTTTGTATTATCAGATTGCTCATTTAATCAGCATAAGCTGTTTATTGGACCGCAATTTGTTAGACACGCCCTGGACGAATTAGAGTAATATGCAAAAAAAATATAAAGACGGTATTCCGTGCTACCCGTTCTGGTGATATACTGGAGCAACAGCCATTAAACAACTGACTGAGGCTCCAGTACACAAAGGACTGTGGAGTCTATCCTGTTGCAGAACGAATCCGCAAAATTTTAGTATATCTACTGACGTTGTAGAGGGACTAAGCCTGTCATGAAATTAACCTGAAAGTTGAATAAAGATATTTTTAAAAAAATTCTAAAGAATCCTTTTTGCATTCGATTCTGTCGAGTTCATTCGACGCAGTGAGCTCTTTACAATTTTACCGTAAACTGATACATTTTCTCTACTCACTATAGGACTGGGCACTGCGCATTCACGGTCAGGTTAATAACAACAATGCACCCAAGTACGTCTTGTTTGTCGTTTATGGTTGTCGTTCGAGATACAAACCATTTGCTCATCTGACTGAACCGATGATATTCCTGCTACTTCGGTAGACCTACACGCAGTATGTGTTTCGCCTGCGAACTGCTTCGTTGTGCAAAAAAAAAAAATGAAATGTCCAATTATCACGAACACCTGATTTTCGCAAAAGAATTTGCACTTAGGCCATATTCCAATATATTGTTTCACATGTGCAGTTCTCCTTTGGTTATTAGCCGCGAGTCTTCGTGAGAATACAGCGCGGTATTTGAGTGAGTAGAGATGTTTGAGCGGCACTTAGCAGCGACGTCTTGGGAGCCGAAGATGAACTGAAAATGTGTTTTCTTATGGTTTGGTTTCCAATAGAACTTAGCAAGTCGTGTACGGTGTTGAGATTTCCCCAGCCATTAAAAGGAACAGTCATATTTTATTACATCTTAAGAAAACGTGTGACGATGACCAATCAGGAAAGAGCAGTCAGCTTTGTCGGCGGGAAACTGATATTTACACTAATGATATTAAAAGGGCGCGTCTATGTGCATGTTTATGACTATATTTGTAAATTATGTTCACTGTAATAAACATCTCTGCCAGAAAATTACTGTTTTGAAGAATGGTCTGTGTGTATATACTAATGGTTTACGAGGTTTGATTAAGAAAAATATAAACAGGACAGTCGTGTCGCAAGTTTCATTGGCTGGACTTAAGAATTATGAGTACGCACGTGCAAAATTAGCGTTATTTTGTGAGTGCAGACTAAACTTCAAGACGTTTTGTACTCGTTTCACTTCAACCATTGGTCGACATCGTGTGTGGTACGTCCCAAGAAACTCTTTTAGCCAATAGTTGAAGCTGAACTGGTGAGCAACCAATCTGCACTGAAGCTGCACTGACGCTGTATAGTTTCCAGTAGCCAATGGAATCACGAATTGCAGTCAAGCGGACATAGGGAATTGAACTCCAGCATGGTACCAAATAATAAAGCGAATTTTGCAGGTCTCTAATTATGAGGTGTATTGTACAATATAAATCCAGAAGACGCAATTCCGCGTACGAGAACTGTAATTACAGCGTAATTCGTAATTCATAATTTTTCAATTTTAAGCCCAACGTGAGTACAGAGTAGAAAAGTACACAGAAAGGAAATGGCGTGGCGGTTCCTCTGATGTGGACTTGCCCATTCTCTCTGACTGGCTGCTCGAAGCTAAGTGAAGGGGCTTTGTATCTGATTGGCTAATACATGTTACGAAATGATTCTTAATGATTGGGTGAGTATTTGAGTGGCTATTAACATCGAGGTCTTGAGAGCCGATGAGGGTGAAGTGATGTGGGTATAGAGAAGCGCTGGAATGCAAGAGTGTGGGAAACGGAAGATTCCCGAGAGAACCCGCAGGCCAGCGGCACCGTCCGGTACGATTCTCACTTGTGAAAATCCGGGAGCGACCCCACAGGGAATAGAACCCGGCTCGCCTTGGTGGGAAGCGAGTAGTCTAACCACTACACCACCGCGCTCCCTAATTTAATGGCTGTCTGCCGGCTGGCGAGTAGGTTCCCAAAGGCGCTTATTGGCGAACAGAATTCCATAATTTTGCTGGATTTCTCAGTATAAGCGGTTGCTTCACTTCTGTATTCTTCAATACTTAAGGATAGGAACATTTCGCGGTTTCATTTCAGGACAAGATAGACGTCAAAGACGTGTACACTGAAGTTGACTTTGCAATCGTGTGGCAGTTTAATAGACACGCCCCGTACGACTCTGAGCCAATGGCAGACTTGCAAGGAAACAAGTAATGAGTGTCACACTGCCAGGTGTGAATTAACACTGGCTACTTTCTGGAGCAGCAGCTAATGAACAAACATCTGCGGCTCGATTGTACACAGGACTGTGAAGTCTAGCCTACCGGGTAGAGAACTGGAAAATTCGCGAGTTTAATGACCTGTAGGCTAGACTGTGCAGTCTTATGTACAGAAATGCCGATATCAGCTGCAAATTGGTTGTCTTCTATCACGGTGGAAGGTGACGATTGGAGGTGTCAAACACCGTGCGGGACAATTGCTAAAGTTGTATAGACGCACGTGTTTTGAACTCTAGCTTGTCCCAAAGTGAATCCGCGAATTCTTCAGGTCTCTGCCTACAGGTCATTGAACTAGCGAAATTTTCCTGTATTTCCAATACTCGGCGCGGTCAGTTGTGAGCGAGGCGTGCTCCACGGAGGTTTGCGAAAGACAGATCGCGAAGTGAAAGGCGGGAGAGGCGAACAGCCCTGTCCGAAAGACCGGTACCTCCTCCTGCCACTGCCAGTCTGTCTCGCATCGTGCAGTTGCAGTGATTCACTAACTGGCTGACAATTACCTTCTCAAGGACGCCGCCCCAGCCGATCGATGCGCTTGCAATCGCCTCGCAGCGAAACTGCTGCACATACAGTAAAGCCGATACTGCACGATACCTGCTGACGTACTCTGTCTTATACTTTTATTTGCGCGCATGTATAAAGTGCATCATATATACCTACACTTTAGCCTTTTCAGATCCATTTTAATTTACGCTTTCTGGTGATGGAAACAAAAAATTCATTGATGCGTGTTGTACTTAAGTCAGCACAACCCTTGTTTCGTCGTCACAGCCAATCAGCTGTATACTATATGTCCGGCTACATATATATGAACCAATTATGACCTAGACAAGTAAGAAGGTTTGCGAATCATTTACCCACAGGTAAGATTACTGGTCTTTGAACTTCGCAGTGTGCAGTACAGACCAAAAAGTACCTACTCGTGCGTAATGTACACAATTGAGTGCACTGGGGCTGAATGGGTTAAAATACACGTTCCTATCCCGACCACTATATGTAGGAAGATGTGAACCTATAAACGTATGTTTCAAACAGCGTTACTAACCGTCCTCAATTCCATTCGGATTGTCCTCATAAAACAACACCTTTGCATTTGTTCCTGGTATTTCAATGCTTTCTCTTCAAACCATTATTGATACTTAAACCATTGTAACAACATGACTTGTATGACAACAAGCCAGTAACAAGCAATATGACATAATGTGACCATGTGTCACGCACAGCCCAAACCAATAGAAAATATCGCCTTTTAAAATGACCGCAGCCAATAAACAAAAGCTATAATATCTGGTTAAAATTTTGCGAAGCACTAGGCTTCATACAAGTATATGTTAGCTTGATGTGTGTCATTGTACCTCCGCTAGTTCGACACGCTCTGCAGGACTCTGCACCAATAGTAAACACGTAGCTACCTGGCTGCTTCATTATATTTTGTTGAGTAGTGCAGGATACTCTGGCAGCGGCCAATGAGAAAATGACGTCTGCTTGATTAAGTAAAGGACTGTAAAGTCCTTCGTTGTGCCGTTTTATAAAGCGAAATTATAGTGTCTGTAGTGATTAAGGGGCCGCTATGGCGTAGTGGACAGACTACACGCCTCTCACCTACGCGAACCAGGTTTGATTCCCGACGGGGTCACTCGCGATTCGCATGTGGGAATTGTGCCGGACAGTGCCGCTGGTCGGCAGGTTTTCTAGGGGATCTCCCGCTTTCCCCGCCCTTGCATTCCGACGCTGCTCCTACCCTCATCGGTTCTCAAGACCTCGATGTTAAGAGCTGCATTCCTCACTCCACTCTAGTGATGAACAAACGACACCAACTACAGTATACAAATGGCTGTGGCATCTTGCGTTCTGCGTGGAAGAAAGTTAATTTCTCAAGGCTGTGTATATTACCAAAGGTTAGCACAGCTGGCCAGGCGAAGCAGGATAAATAAAAGCAGCTAGAGATTTGTAAACTGGGAAACCGGGTTGTTCAACGCACGCTTTGAGGGCCAGAACTGGGTGAGAAGCAGAACGACTCGAGGTAGTAAGTTACGAGGCTGCAAGTTTGCGTACATCGGCGGTGAATCAAGTGGTATAGACCTTAACATTCCCCAATTTAACTTGAGACGCAGGTTTACCGCGGGGAACGCCATACTCTACATATGCCAGACAGTTATCTCCCGGTAATGGCTGTAATGCGCGTATATTGAGCTCCTATTGCATTTCATTGAGTTGTCGCTACTCGGTCACCTTAGTTATACAGGGGGTGACCAGTAGTTCATATAGTTAAATTTTATTGGTGCAGACTAAGGGGCACCTGAGGATGTTGCTTTAGGGGTAAACAAATACTCGTATTCTCAGTTATTTAACACACCAGGATTTTATTGATCAGAAGGTCACATAGTTATTACACACCCTGGCGAGACTGAGCCCCCCCTCTAGTCGTTTGCCTGACGTGCTGTTGGGCTGAATACTATGCGTTGGGGAAGGTTTGTTGAAGGGAGACGTTTCTCTACTTATCTGTGACTGCGGCTTTTAGTGAGTTGTCTTCGTTGGTAGCTGAGGCATGGTGAGTTGGGCGGCCCTGTTTCGGGCCCTCGGACTGGCTCTCGTTGACGTGCTGTACTCAGCCGGCTTCTTCCTTCGGCTTTGACTTACTCCCTACCATATCCCGCTGGACTCTCCCTCTCGCTCGATATGGCGCTTCGCGGCTAAAGCTCACCACTCGTCTTCGGATTTGGTTGAAGTAGCTGGGTCAGCTCGGCTTCCCTTCTCGGAAGTCCGGGATTGGTTTCCCGGGACTTGTGCTTTCCCTTTGATATCGGCTGGCGTTCCTCGTCGGAGACCTCGCGTCCCCTCTCCTACGTCGACGTCTGCCACGACTCGTCTCGCGCTCTCGACTTCTCCGCCTCGGAAACTGCCACAACTTTTTCGGGAATGAACTCATAAGTTCTCGGTACTTTTACTGGGTTTGTCTCGGGAATTTACACATGAAGTTTCGGCTCACCACTCGCCTTCTCGGGGAATGGGGCCACTCGGACTGGGCTGCCACTCGTTTGCGGGAATTTACTCATATTCTCGGCACTGTTCTCGTCACACGACTGATTACTCCAGTGTCTGCTTCTCCCGTTTCGGCTGCTTCTATCTCGTCCTAACTGCGTTCTCGGTCTTGCATTGCGGCTGAATAACTCCTCTCGAACGTCTGCAACTGAATGCCCACGACTGAATGACCTCTCGCGACTGAATGACCTGGGCCGGTCCCGAACTCCGGCCCATTGGCGTGACAGTCTCTCGCCTAACTGCCTTCTCGCCCACGACTGCCGATGACAACTGCCCGACGATCACTGTCTGACTGACCGCGACTGAATGACCGCTCGCCTTGGCTGCTCCTGAATTTAACCTGCCTCTCGATATATTCAAATTGGCTGTCAGCGATTTGTGTCGACAGAAACAGGGACTTCCCCGGCGTAACTCGCACGTTTTTTGTATAGGATTTTGTGTCTCCTCAGCTGCTCTCGCGCTCAAACTAGGGTGAAGGGCGGAGTGCGGCAAGGGTCTCGGGGGTTCCTGTGAGCTGTGTCGGCAGTATATTGTCCAGGGGGTTACCCTGCTTCCTTCGAAGAGGGCTTATATCAGCTAATTTTCGGGACTTTCCCTCTTTCCTTCGGCCGCGGTACATCCCTGAAAGTTTTTATACGTCGGGACTTCCCCGGGGATTATTTGTCAGGGTGTGAATACAGCGCAATTCCTATCCTCTGTACCCGTCACGCGTCAGAGTCAATAAGCAATCTCATAGTCCAAAAGCGGAACGTTTGAGATTGGTGTACAAAGATCTTAGCAGAGTCAAAATTTAGATCGTCTATTCATAAAAGGATAAAGTAGCTATAGTGCTTCCGAAGCTACGTTCACACAAAATTTTCGAGATTTTTCAGTGTCTCTAATTATGACCTATAGTAGAGACCCGAAGAATTCGCGGATTCATTTTGGGACAAGCTAGAATTCAAAACACGTGCGTTTATATAATTTTACCCATTGGCACACACTGTGTTTGACACCTGCTGGAGAACTGTGTCCAATTGTCGCCTTCCACTGTGACAGCAGACAACCAATGTGCAGTTGATATCGGCATATTTGTACGTAAGACTGTAGAGTCTAGCCTGAAGGTCTCTGAACTCGCGAATTCTTCAGGTCTCTACCTATAAGCAAGCTATTCTCCACGGTTCTCTACTCCATCAATTATAAATTGCTCAATGGCAGAGATGAAGAAAGTTCATGAATTAATTATAATCAAAAGTGAATTCCAAAGACGGGTACATTTAAGCTACTCGTGTAATTATTGGTAGGGACAGGTGATTTCCGTGAAAATAATTGTGGCAATGCTAGACTTCAATTTCCTACGTCCACAATCACAACTTCCTTTGGTTATTAGTGATAAGACATGTTCATATTTGACTGGGCCAATCGGAATAAAGTACTCCGATACTGAACGTCCATGATTTGCGGGCATACACTTGAGGCACGTGACATTTAAAACCATCCAATCACGAAAGTGCATATAAACAAAAGTGTTTTGGAGTACAACTGGTATTGAAATCTTTTCGCGAAAAACAACTATACCTAGTAATTGGATAAATTAAAATAAGATACCACGAATTCTCGTATTCATTTGGTAACAATTCATAATTCTGAATCTTTTGTGTACTAGAGTACCAGTTTGTCGTTTATTGGCTATTGTTCCAGTTTTACCCCAGACCAGTAAGAACGTTATTTGGTCCTGGTTTCCTTGCAAGCTCATTATCAGCTAAAAGTCGTCCAAAGTGCGTGAAACAAACTGCGATGTAATTGTAAAAGGACAACAAATGTACATTTATTTGAAATCCAACTTGTTCTTAACTTATATCGCGGAATTTTTAAACATTTATTAATTATATTATGACACGAAATTTTGACTTATTCATGCTACATTACAAGCCGCTGTGTATAGTTTGAAGCTTCCGTTGTGTTACTGCACTCTCATCTGTGGGAATTAAAATTTTTCTCCATTTGTTTGGACCAATAATAATTATTTTACTATAACACTGAACGTCCTGTCGTTTGTCTGCAGACATGCCTATAAGCTGAGTAAAAATTAAAACAGCCGATATTAAACGCAGGATAATGCTACAGCATTATTATATACTAGTCGAAGATATTTTAGCAATGTAAAACCACTTTTACTTGCATGTACAGGCCTGTAAAATTCGCGAATTTTATCGGCGACAAGCTTGAATTCAAAACATCACATTTTTGCATTAATTTTGCAATTGGTTAATGCATTTACTATCACCTCGTGGAGAAAACTGAGAGGCCCAATCATCGCCTTCCTCTTTTACAGCAGGAAACCAGTGAGCAGTTAAAGTATGAATAGGGGCAGTTATATTTCGCGAAAATATTTCGAGACAAGATACAGTCCAAAGCACTGTAGAATCGTCCAGATTCTTTGATTGGCTTAAAAATGTTCTGGCCCGTGTTAACCATTTGCGCACGAATCACGAAAGTTCAGTGTCGGAGTTACTTAGTCCTGACTGGCTTGGTCAAAGACGGACACGGCACCAGCAGCCAATGGAGGTATAACAACAGCTGAGGTGTGCATATATTATTTAAGTCTACTGTGTGCTCTAATTTTTACGCGAGAAGTCACTGGCTCTAAGTATGCAGTACTGTAGGCAGGACTGCGAATTGTAGCCGACAGGTTATTGAACTCACGAATTTCTCACTTCTCTAGATATATGTAAGGGCACATGATTTTCGCGAATAGACTTCGACGCTGGGTAGACTTTAACCCGTGCAGTCTCAAATTAATTTCTGCACAGTCTAAAAATAATTTTCAGGCCCAGATTAATTTAAGTTTTACAAATCGCTCAATATTTTGGTTAGCGCTGTACTTGTGTCGAGCGTGCTTCTCGCAACCAATGGAAAACGTAGTGAATGTCCGTTGCTGTCGGCAATGACTGTTCACGAACAAGAGGTGTAGAAACTTAAAAAAATCATGTTTCCCACAAGGGAGACACTCAAAACACCCGGCCACTGCTTCCTTGCTGTGTACAGTTCAAACCACAAATATTCTTCAAGTGCAACATGTCCTTAATCGTTTTCACGGTGACTGAATGGTTTAATATCCTTCATCCACAATTGTAGCCTTCATTTGATATTTGTAGAGACCTGTAAAATTCGCGTTATTATTTGGGGACACGTTAAACTTAAAACATACGTACTGGTGCAATACTTTTGCAATTGGACAAACATTTATCTGACACGCCCCCAGGTAACTCTGCACCAATAAAGGTACACTTCACAATAATGTGCCCCAATCATGTGCAGTTCAGTCAGAAAGGGAGTGACTTCACATCTATGCAGCAGCCAATGGAGAAACGACGCTTGCTCGAGTATGTACAGTACTGTGAAGTTTAGCCTGATTCCAAATAATAACGCGAATTTTGCATGTCCCTAGATATTAGTGATATGAAAACTTCTCGAGTTCAGTGACTCGCACTCAGTTGAAATATTTTTTTTGAGTTATTACTGGAAATTCAATACACTACAGATATATTAGAGAAAATTTTACAAAACCCTAGGAAGGAGTGTGTAAAACTAATATTAAATTTTAATATGCAAGTGTTGTATACTTCAAGTACATTATAAATATTGACATACATGAGCAATTTTATGTATATTCAAAATATACAATATTATATTGATAGAGCTACAAGAAAATATTTGACAACTAGTTTACAAAGAATTGTTTGTAACAAGTACAAAAAACATTCCCTGTACGGGCATATACTTGTGTACGTGTTGTTGGATTCCAGCTTGTGCCTGAAATTAATCAGGGGAATATTAGCATTTGTAGTTATTGGCTGGGTGTCTTATGAGAAAATATTCTCTTATTTGACTGAGCCAATCATATTTAGAAAGTCTGTAATTTTCAATTACACACCAAAGGACAGAATAGGTAACTATACAGAATTGAAATGGCTCGGTGATTTCTTCGATGTGGGCGTACGGTTCACACTTTCTGATTGGCTGAGGGAGGCTCTGGGTCCTCGGGTCTCACTGGCTACAGCGAAGCTGCGAAAGATTCCCTATTGGCTGGGCTGTAGCTGGAAATAAGTTGCCTCGCGCTGATTGGCTTTGCTGGTGTGTGTGCGGCTTGAGGTCGTGGTATAAGCGGTTGTTTTGCCTCTGTATTGTGAAGTGTTGGGTGACGTAATGACTCAGACTTAACCCTTTAAGACATGTCGGTCCATAGACTTGACATTGCAGAGGAAGTTAATGGATTTAATGAAGTACGGTGTACACAACAGAAAAAGGAATCCAACTGGAACTGTCTGAAACGTAGTTGAGATCTCTATCGTTGTTTAAACTCCATTCCGTAATATGCAAACTTCTGATGCTCAATAACATTAAGTACAAAACATTTATAGGTTTCATTAAAAAAGAGATATATACTTATTTTTAGGGCAAACCTGTTTCTCCGCGAAAATATTTATGCATCGACTATAGATTTTAACTTTTAGGTGCAGGTTTGCAAAAAATTCCTTTGGCTATCGGCTGCATGGTATATTTGAGAAGACATTTTCTACTCGACTGGGCCAATCAGAAAAAAGTTGCCCTGACACTGAACGTCCGTGGATGGTTGGCAGACACCTAAGAAGCGTGCAAGTTAAAATCATCTAACCACGAAATCGGTTGTGAACTAACGTGTTATGGTGTACAACTAGTAGTGGCATCTTTCCGCGGGAAACAGGTGGCCCTACTGATACTTGTACAGTCCCAAACAAAAAATATTTCTTACCTGCAGGGCTTAAAATTTTATTTTTATTTTTTTTTTCCCCAGCCAATCAGGGAATGGATACGCCATTATGAAAAAATGCCAGCAATATATCTTTTCTCTGTATGCCTTGTTGAGTTGAGAGATTTGGGCGGCTCTTAACGAGGTCTTGAGAGCCGATGTGGATGAAATAAGGTGACTATGGAGCAGCGCCGGAATGAAAGGGCAGGGGGAAACGGGAGTTCCCCTAGAAAACCCGCCGACAGGCGGCATGCGGCATCGTCCGTCACGATTCCCACATGCGAAAATCTTCGAGCGACCCGGCCGGGGACTGAACAAGGTT
The DNA here is from genome assembly GCA_002778355.1 of Clitarchus hookeri. Taxonomy (NCBI): domain Eukaryota; kingdom Metazoa; phylum Arthropoda; class Insecta; order Phasmatodea; family Phasmatidae; genus Clitarchus; species Clitarchus hookeri. Next base: position 613,397 of record NQII01000415.1, read on the forward strand.
CGCCTTGGTGCGAGGCGTGCTATCTAACCACTCAGCCACCGCGGTCCTCGTATGCCTCTTCGTTGTGTGGAGGAACGCAGCTGGGGTCTGGCCACGGCGGCATGTGCTCAGAGTGACGTCACGCGGGCGCACGCTCGACCATACGGCCGCCATTGATCTGTCCGTCTTCGCAGGCCAGAGCCGCGACATCGCAGCCGGCTTCCAACTACCACGGAAACAACCAAGTTTTCCGCATTTGCAGCCAGGGGTGGCAAGGCCGAGAATGACACGTGCAACAAATTATACGTCGCCCCTACGGACAACCCACTCAACTGGCGTGAAGGCGTCCCGTTCTACAGCCAGCATTCATGGTCACTGCCAACTTTTATGAAGCATTGCTAACGTTCTGCTGTCGAGCTATAATTCCACCTCATGCATGCACATCTTTAGCAAGTCTGGAACACCACTCCAATGGCACAAGGCATCGCATTTCGTGCGCATTCAGTTTAATAAGATTTTGCATGAGAACTATTTCTTACCAGGCGTTGTAATAACGCTTACTTTGTCTGCTTTTATTCACAGTATATATGTATTAAATGTTATAGTAAGGGCCACCAGTTTTTAGCGAAAAGATATACGCGGAGGCTAGACTTCAATATCGTGTGTACACACTTGCGGACTTCCTTTGGCTATTGGCCGCTTGTATTTGTGTGGAAAGAATCTGTTACGGGAGAGAGCCAATCAAAATTAAGTTTCCCCGATACTGACCGTCCGTGATTCGCGGACAGATAGATATGACGAGTAACACTTCAAATGATCCAATCACGAAATTGGTTCTGAATTTAAGTGTTTTGGAACACATCTTGTCCCGAAATATTTTCGCGGAAAACAGGTGCCCCTAAAAACTATTAAGATCAGACGTTGCGAATTTCGGAAATACATTTTAAGGCATGCTATAATTCAAACTCGTATACTTAAGTGTTGCTTTATTATATTAAAGTTGTTGCGACACGCTCAAAAAACAGGTAGAAACCTCGTGAATATATACCACGCGTAGTGTAGATGAAAGAGAAACTACGTATCATCACATCAACAGTCAATAAACAAACGCTTGAGGCCAAAGTATGAACGGAATGAGAAGTACAGGCTGTTCACCGTAAAGTGAGCACTTTTGAGGCTTTAGTTGCTTTTTCCTTTCAGCCATTTTTTATCCGTTAACCAACTTTTAAAGTAAATATTGCCATTCAAGTAATAATCATAGTGTATGTATTCCACCGCACTCGGCAGTTAACGCCTAAAGCTAAAATAAAATATATTTATTGAATATTATTCCAAATGAGAGGGCTTTCAAAAATGCTCACTTAACCGTCAATAGCCTATAGAGACGTTCACCAGGTGAAGGTCGCTTGCGCTATATCTGCCTTATCGCGCGAGTTCGAGACCTAAATAATTCGCGGATTCATTTTGGGACAAGCTGGAATGCAAAACACGTGTGTTTATATAACTTTAGCAATTTGTCCACTCGGTGTCGACACTTCCTGGGGAAGGCTGGCCCAATCGTCGCCTTCCGCTGTGACAGGAGACAACCAACGGGCAGTTGATATCGGCATGTACGTACATACAAGTGTAGAGTCTAGCCTACAGGTCATTGAGCTCGCGAATTGTTCAGGTCTCTGCTGATAGTAAACGACGCAAAAGTGAACTGAGGTATGCGGGCGTGTTGGGCTCGCAGTGAAGGCAAGATGAAACGTCATTCAGACACAAGAACGCCTACATTATACGTGGAAGAACTGACGGGCTACGCTGTTTCTCGTTCAAGGACACCGAGGTCTGTTGGTTCTCCCTAAGGCTTCTCAATTATGCTTTTACTCTCTCGCTCATGACGTCACGTAGAGCATTCTCTATCTCCTTGATCTGTAATTGAAGAATGCGCCACCGCTAATGCACGACAATGTCCTACCATTATAAGATCCGCGGTGGTGTAGTGGTAAGACTAAATGCCCCCCCCCCTTTCCCAGCCCCACCTACGCAAATCTGGTTAAATTCCCTGTGAGGTCGCTACCGAAATTTCGCATGTGTAAATCGTGTTGGTCGGTGGGTTTTCTCGGGGATATCCCGTTTCTCCCGCCTCTTCATTCCGGGGCTCCTCAATACTCACCTCGCTTCACTCTCATCGGCTCTCAAGACCTCGATGTCAAGAGCCTCCGAATTCTCTCCACTCACTCTTCATTCATGCGAGCCGTTCTAAAGGACGTTTCATATCAAAATTATGATGGTGCTCGTTGCGTTAACTTGATGGTATAGTTATGTTCGGATATAGGCAGCTTAACAAACTATTCAGATTGAGATAAGAGTGACCTAAACTTAAGGTTTCCATGTAAGAAATTAAACCAGCCTTATAAAAACGTAAAGACATCGAAGTTTCATCGAATCGTATTCAAGAAAATATATTTGGTCGTTTATTTCCTATATTAATTTTTATTCCTACCAACTTCCTCTGGAATGTACACTGAGTTATGTTATTAGTAAATAACTTCATAAAATTGAATGAAAGTCGAAGTTTTAAACTCGTTTGTGGGTGTTTGAAGGATAAACAAATTAACGATCTGAAGAGCTCTAAGGTTAAAGAAAATATATGTACACAATTATACGCCGATTTAGGTGAGAAATAATGTTATAGGCACATACATACAAATGTTTCAAATATTAAAATTATGATTCATACGAACATGTTCTGTGTGTTTATATATGCAAACATAAATTTATATGAGGAATCATTTCCCAGGTCCCAAATAAGAAGTACCCCTTGTTTTTCGCGAAAATAATTACGCGGAGGCTAGACTTCAATATCCAATGTGCCACTTGCAGTCTTCCTTTGGCTATTGGCGGCTTGTCTTTATGTGAAGAGAGTCTGTTGCGAGAGTGTGCCAATCATAATTAAGTTCCTCCAATACTGACAGTCCCTGATTAGCAGGTAGAAAGATAATACGCGTAAAATTTCAAATTCTCCAATCACGAAAGTGGTTCTGAACGAAAGTGTTCTTGTACCCAACTTTCACTGAAATATTGAAATATTTTTGCAAAAACAGATGGCCCTGCAGATAAGGCAGACTTGGTAGCACTGCAATGCAACTTACCAGAAGACGAACCATTATTAAATACAGTGTAAACAAAGTTACGATTTCATAAAAAAAAATAAAAAATAGATTTAACTCAATGTTTTCATTATGAGTTCTTGTTAACTAGAATATTAATGGTCCTTAAGATTCAACCCATTCAGCAGCAGGTAAATTAACTATTACAACAAAAATTTTGTTGCACGATAGCTGAATTTACATACATGTAATTCTCGCTTACACAGCGAGACAAATTGGCAATTTGTGTTGCCTCCCACAATGCTGGCAGCACTTGAATATAATACCAGGTTATTAGGAAATAAACGTTTCAAATGTTCATTATCCGCAGTCAGATTTCCTTGCCTTAAGGCTCTCGCCTAACTGGAGCTTTTTTCCATGTTTGAGGCCGAGAAACGCGGAAGCGATAAGGGCGACTCTGCAACGCGCATCAAGTGCGCCATCGCCGCTAAGCGCGAGGCTCTGATCTGGCGTGCAGTGTTCTAGTCGCACTGCATGTACCTATGGGACTTAAAGAGGTGACCCTATCATTTTATTGGTAGAACTTCTGTAGGAAGGTTTAATGCAGGCACTTGAGTAGTTTTTTTATGTATCTTGTGAGTATATTATGAGATGCAGCGCTTTGAAAAAGCAGTTTTTAGACGCGTTGGAGTACTCTTGAAATGGTCTTTCTTACGTACGTGACATTTTGAAAGCCCTCGAAAGGCCTTGTCTTAAGAGTGTGTTCTATTCGTAGATCTGCACATTGAACGCAAGTTTAGTAGTTTCGTGGGAACACGTGTATTTCAAACAATCTGCAACGCAGTTCAAGGTCCAGGTGGAAGGGAGCCTTCATGTATGGGATCGGTAGAGTAATGCCAGTCGAATATCACAACAACACCACAAGCCACTCATATCTGCAGTGCAGCTGGAAGCTTTATACGCCAGGTTGCACTGTTCTGCCCTGCATGTAGTAACACAATGCATTGACGGCGCATTCCTCTACGTGTGCTCGAACTGGGGCGTCCGACGGCGAAGAAGTGCGGCAACGTGGCGAGCTTATCCAGATATGTCGCTCGTATGGCCGCGCGGATTTTGCATGTCGTCGGTGATTGCGAGATGCTGAAAGCGAAGCCACGGCCATCAGTAACGCTTGAAGCTCTAGTAGGCCCGGGGAAAGGGGAGAGCAAGTAAAGCGGAGAAACAATAGGTGATTAACGCACGGTTTCCCTTAGCTTTGCTGCGTCCCGGAGACGTAAACGTATGTTTGCGAGGACGCCGCCTGTCGCTAACACGCGCAGTCGAAATTTTAATTACGCCGCCGTGGAAAGCCGCAATATGGCGTGTGCGCTGGCGTCTTCGGTTAAGCTCGTCATCCCCGTGGAGCAGTTAAATGGTTTCCTTTTCCGAGACTCTTATTTTAACGCACCTGAGTTGTTGACTTCGCATCGCGTACGACTCGGTCGCCAGAGCACAATCACCGATTTTACGACTGACAGCGCGAGCGGTATCAGTGACATGCGAGTCTGTACCGCGTGTGGTCGTAAATCAGATCCATAAAAAGTGTGTGGTCTTGCTGCGAGTAACTCTATTATCCGCCTCTGGCACGCAGACATTTTACAACTGGCGGCTGCTTGAGCAAGCGGCCAACGGTAATCCATCTCGTAGGCTCCATTCTGTAAGATAATCGCAGTCGAACACACCAGATGAAAGATTTATTTCGGTTGAAATAAATCCTTACTTTTTTTTTTACGGCCACACAAACACGTAGCTGCTCTTACAATACAGGCCACTTAGATTGGATTAACAGAGTTTGAAATGCGAGAAGGTTAATTTTCCTCATAGAACAAAAGGTATGCTTTAATTGACGAACCATCCTAGTTGTGTCAATAAAATAAGGCCTGAAAAGGAACATCTGGTTGTGTCATGTGTTCACATTTTATTTGTCCGTATACAAACATTTATATTCAATGCATCGTCTGTAATAATAATGGCTTGTGGGGAGTGCACCCAGGGCAAGGCAACACCCTCCGGGTGACGGTCTTTCCAGCTGGGACCCGTCGGTGACCGTCATCCCCGGGCATGACAGAAATGAGACCCTGGAATGGAGCGGCGCTGGAATGCAAGGGCGGGGGAAACGGGAGTACCCCGAGAAAAACCCGCCGGCAAGCGGCATCGTCCAGCACGATTCCCACATGCGAAGATCCGGGAGTGGACCCGCCGGGGATCGAACCCGGATCGCCGTGGTGGGAGGCGGGCGCCCTGGCCACTACGCCACCGCTGCCTCTTGTATCGTCTGTAACAACACCTGGGAAGGCAGATTAATGGGTAGATAAAGGGATAAATGTTCATTTTTGTTTGGTTTCTGGTCGCACTTTCTTGGTGGAAAGATGACAGGAAGTAGAAGTGTATGGTAGCTTGTAGGTAGAATGTAGCTGACATAAACCAAAGATGAGGCACATATTTTTCCTTCTGTGCATTTTCTCGACACTGACTAACGATTGCCAATACAACTGACAAAATCATCCGTATGTAGACAGCCAGCTTGACCCCTTAACTTACACGTACATTTTTCAATTCAGGTGTTTGAAATTAAGAGATTTACAGTTTTAGATGTTGCAAACAAGAAATTGTATGATGCGTGAGGTACTTAAGCTGACAAAGAACTTGCTCCGTTACCGCAAACAATAAGCTGTAGGCTTTGTGTTCGGTAATCAATTACATGAACCAATCATAACTGGGGGCTCCTGATTTCCGCGAAAATATTTCACGACCAGTTGCATTTCATAGCACTTTAGTTCAAATGCATTTTCGTGATTGGATGGTTTCCGTGTTACCCAACTTAGGTGGCTGCGCGCGAATCACAGACGTACAGTATTGAAGTTATATAATTCTGATTGGCCAGTCAAGAAGAGAAAATCTTCTCACAAAGACACACCGCCAATAAGCAAAATAAAACTGCTTGTATTCCTGTATAGTATTGAAATCTAGCACGTGCGGAAATTTTTTCGGTATATTTGGATGTCCCTAGTCATAACGTAGAGCATTAGAACGGGTTACACATCAGTAGAGATAGATATTTCTCGCGAAAAAATATGGGTACACGGTAGACTTCAATACTATAAGTATTCAACAGCATGTTGTCTATTGCCATTGGTTGCTGTCTGCTTAAGAAGGCGTTTACATATTTGACCAGGCCACTCATAATTTGGCAACAACGGCATGGCTCCTACGTGATTCGTGTGCAGGCAGCTAACACGAGTCAAAAAGTAGTTAAGCCAATCATGATACCTAAACGACCCTACAGTGATAAGAAATGTAACTTTTCTTTAAATATTTTCGCGAAATTTCACTACCCCTAAGAATCAGTTAGATACAAGGAATATTATTGGGTACCGAGCATCGCAATGTGCAGCAATGGTGAAAACTGAACTTCCTGTGCAACATGTCGACAATTGTCAGCACTGGGTATGGAAGGCTTAACCCTTTCAGACTCATTTTAATTTAATGTTTCAGGTGTTGTAAACAAAACACTTTATGATGCGTGTTGTACTTAAGTCGACACAACACTCGTTCTCTTGTCAGAGCCAGTCAGTTGTAGGCTGCATTCTCGGCTGCAGTAACATGAACTAATTATGACCTAGACCATAAAGAAGGTTTGCGAATCGTTTACCCATTGGTAGAGACCTGAAAAATTCGCGAGTTCAGTGACCTGCAGGCTCGAGACTACAGTCTTAAGTACACATATGCTGATGTCAACTGCACATCCAGCAGGTGTCAAACACCGAATTCTTCAGGTCTCTACCCATTGGCCATTGAGCTTCGCAGTGTGCAGCACAGACCAGAAATCACCTGCACGTGCGTAATGTAGAGAATTGTGCACACCGGTCGTGAGCGGGTTGAGAGGTGTGTGATGCAGCGGACAGGCGGTGAGTGTGGTTTGCGCGTGTTGGCAGTCGCTGGAGCAGGACCGACACGTGCTGCGGCGCCAGATGCAGGCGACGCAGTCCGACCACGAGACGCGCGTCTCCGAGCTGCAGACGGACATCGACGAGCTGCGGCGATCTCTGGAGGAGCGCGAGTCCGCCTTCAAGCAGGTCGAGAAGGAGAAGACGGTGCTGATCTCGCAGCTCACCGAGCAGAACCTCCGCCTTGCCGCCCAGCTCAAGGAGGTACGTGGCCTCCCCCCGACGTACTTCAGATTACAGATGTCGCGGGCAAAGTCGACTCTACTCTGCACATGTCCGACACTTTTCTCAACTTATTGCCTGTAATGCGTGTGTGAAGCTACCACCCAATTCCACTGCGCCAATGAGGATTCTGGTAATTAGATATGATGTAAAATCGGGAAAATTTGTTGTGCCAAAAAATCTTCTATAACACTCTTAACTAGTTTATTGCTACATGATTTGCTGAACAAGGTTTTTGACTCGGCTAAGTTGCTTGCAGACCAATCACGAACATTCTGCCTTTTAGTATCAGAACCCTCATTGACCCAGCAGGGAAATGGGGCAGTAGCTTCATGCCTGCCAATAAGGAAAGAAAACTGTCGGACATGTGTATAGCACGCTCGATCCTGGCGAACAGTCAACTTTCCCCGTGATATGCCATCATCTCTACTGATACTATAAGGCAGAACGTTAGTGATTGGTCTGCAAACAATTTAGCCGTGCAACGACCTTGTTCAGCCAATCATGAAAGAAAAAAACTTGTTAGAGTGTTATAGAGGAAATGTTGGATCAGCATTTTTTTTTTCGCGATTTCCCATCATATCTACTTATAGTGTATTGAGAGGTGAAATTGCCGCTTGTACCGCTAGCAATATGGCGTCTCTAGCCAGCAACATGTGGCAACTGTAATCGGCAATCAGCGCCTGGTGACTAACTTGCCAGCAGGCAGCCCAGCCAATAGCGAACTGTACGAAGCACGCAGTAGTCAATCAGACACAAGCCCCTTTTTTCAGGGATTCGCACAGCCAATCAGTAGATGGATACGCCCAATATAAAAAAAACACCCACGTCATCTCGTTTCTGTGTATTTATCTACTCTGTACCTTCACTAAATCTTGTTAAGGGAGTGACTCAAGCAGTTCCCGTAATTATAGGCTGTTCGAGGTAAGCTGAGCACTTTTGAAAGCCCTGCTTAAGATCTGCTTAGTATGCAAATCGTGTATTATTCCGCCTCATGTAAAAATAGCATTGACATGGGCCTGCTCACTTTATTCATGCGTCGATCAAGTGAAACTCTGATATTATAACAAAACTAAATATTTTAAAAAATACGTTAATTCGTACACTTAGAGGCATTTAAATAACATACAGCGAAATAAATAATTTAAGTTGTCTGAGATGTTCACCAAACACTTTTAATTCAACGTGAAGACAGGAACTACTTTCTCTTCATCGTTACCAACGTTACTGGGCGCACGCCCCTCATTGCGTCCGTTAAATGTAGTTTTCTATAGTACTTTTTGAATTTTTTTTTAGGTTAGTGTTTTTGTTGGTGTTCATTTGGCAAGTTACACCAACATTTAAAGTGGATATTTTCTGTCTTCCCTCCTTGGCGAGTAACTCTCCAATTTTATAGTCGTTCTCTTTGTGCGTGCACCAACTATTTTCGCTCATTAATTTCCCATGGTTATATTTGTTATAGTGAGGAACCCAACGCCAGGATAATATTTACTGCTACTTTGGTGCACGTGGCAGGCTTGTCGTTACTGCAACTGCCACGATATTCTTTACTACACGTGCTGGCTAAACTTTCGTATCCTCAAGGGACAACCCTTCTGCACGTCGTTTCTCCTTTATTTATTAGTAGCGACGAAGTCAAGTAAATTTTCATTGTTCACGTGGATTCGACGGTCATTATTCAGCCAAGTTACAACGGGACTTATCATCTAAAAATAAGGTTTTTTTAAGTCAACTTTTGTATTAAACTACATTTACGCACATGTGACTTAAACAACTTCGTATTGCCTATTTTTTTTTTCAAAATATAATCGTAAAGTACTCATTTGTTGTTAAGATATATCTGTGTGATCTTAATAGATGATTTGCATTAACTTCAAGGTTTATGCCCTTTTATATTTAATACGAATTAGCATCATTAGTTGTTAGGAATGCATCCCAGGGGCCCTTAGTTTAATAATTATCAGCTTCATTAAGTTGAATAATTTCTATTTTGGAAAATGACGTCAATTTTGTGTCATGAAAGACATTTTTTTTTTTTTTTTTTTTTAACTGATTTGTGATAAAGTTTTTTTTTTTTCATTTTTGAGGACAGTCAATGTTGTATTGTGTTCACTCTTTATGGTTATTTAGACTGTTGGTTTTTAATGTTGAAAGGAAGGTAATTATTTGCTTAGATGACAGTCTTCTGTATACATCTTCGTTTTGAGAGAAATAATAAATAAATCAAAGGAAAAGATTTTATTACCAGACAACCACAAGTCCCGTCTTTTCATTATAGATAATTGACGTTTCCTCTGGGCCTATATGTTGTTTAATCATACAAGTGAGTTTTTAATTTATTAGAGACCTGAAGTATTCATGGATTCATTTCGAGACAAGCTAGAATTCAAAACTCGTGGGTTTATATAACTTTAGCCATTGGTCCACACGGTGTTTGACACCTCCTGGAGATCACTGGCCCAATCGTCGCCTTCCACTGAGAAAGCAGACAACCAATGTGCTATTAATATTGCTATATTTGTACATAATACTGTACAGTCTAGGCTGCAGGTGATTGAAATCGCGAATTTTTCAGGTCTGTAACATTTATATATTTTTTTTTATTTACTCTCTCTCTCTCTCTCTCTCTCTCTCTCTCTCTCTCTCTGTTGTGCCATGTGCGGTCACCCAGTATGATTATGTATTAGCACTTCCTTTTGCCATTTATGAGAAAATTTTATTGTGTATATGGTTTCCTTTTATCTTCGTTTGTGCTCGGGTCATTTTGGGTAATTATATTTCTTTATTGTGCCACTTTGTTTGCTATTGTTTTTGTGGCATTTTTTTTGTTGTGTGTTTGTTGGAAATCGATATTTTATTTTATTCGTTCCTTATCTTGTGGTTGTACATGGGCGCAAAACAGAATTAAGTTTCATCGACACTGACCGTTCGTGATTCGCGGGCAGACAGATAAGACGCGTAACAATTCAAATTTTACAATCACGAAAGTAGTTCTGAACTAAAGTTTCTTGGAACACAACTTGTCCCGAAATATTTTCGCGAAAAACAGGTGGTTCTACTAATCAGCAAGGAAAAACACGACCGAATTCCGTTTTACCCGGTCTGGGGTTGTACTGGAGCAACAACAACTTAGGCTCGAGGACACAAAGGATTGTGGAGTTTCGCATGTTGCCAAATGAACCCGCGAAATTTCCGGCTCTCTAATAATTAAGTTACTCCGGTACTGAACGTCTGTCATTCGCGTGCAGGCACCTAAAAAGAGTAGCAGTTGAAACCGTCCAATCGCGAATCGCGAAAGTGGGTCTGAGTTAAAGTATTTTGAAGTACAACTTGACAGAAATTCTTTTCGTAGAAATTGGACGTCCCTATTTATTGGTTTATGTATATAAAGCTGCTTCGCATTTCTCCGAGCGAGTGGGAACACTGTCACTCTATAATAGCACGTTTAAGGTTGGTCTTAAAAGTGTCAAGCTGAGTAAAAACGGATCAAAAGCATCAACACGCTTTAATCTTTTGGAAGACTCATTTCGGATCAAGAGCCTCGAACTTTTGAATGTGTTATTTGACAAGTTCCGGAGAACAGTGAGCCAATGACAAACACACTAAACAGTGCTGCCCTTATCATGGCCTTGGGTCTGACAGCAAGGAAGCAAGAGGCAGTTGATATTTACATGGTTAACGACAGACTATGGACCAAGTCACTAAACTCGCTAAGTTTCTATGTGTCTATCAATGGCTGGGGACACCCGATTATCGCAAAAATATTTATTGAATACTTAGTTGTACTTCGTAACCAGAGCGATGATTTATCGCCGACAAACTTGACTATCTTGAAGTATTCAACCTACTGTAAACAGGCCAGACAGTTTTCTCACGTTATTGTCTTTCCTGCATGTTTGAAGCTACTGTCCCACTTCATTTGGCCAATAAGGACGCTCATACTCTGAATCAAAACGTTAGTGTTTGGTCTGCACAGATCTTAGCCGAGTAAAAAACATGATCGCTCAGTCATAAAAGGATAAATCAGCTATTGTTAGTGGTGCCTGTTTTTCGCAAAAATATTCCAGGACAACTTGTGTTCCAAATCACTTCAGTTCAGAACTTCCGTAATTGGATAATTTGAATTGTTACGCGTCTTATCTGTCTGGCCGCGAATCACGGACGGTCAGTAATGGAGAAACTTAATTCTGATTGGCTTGCTAATGTAAGAGACTCTCTTCACACAAAGACAAGAGGCCAATAGCAAAAGGAAGGCTGCGAGTGTGTTCATATTATATTGAAGTCTACCCCCCGCGTAGATATTTTCGCGGTAAACAGTTGGCCCTAACTGTTGTGCTATAGACGATAGGTTCTCTAAAATATTTTCGCGACTTTCCACTCTCTCTACTCATAACACATCAGTTCAGATCCACTTTTGTGAGTGTATTATTGACATGTTACGCATCGTAATTGTATACATGCGAATCATTGAATTGCGACATTAGAGTAACCTAATTCTGATTCGCCAGTGAAGTAAGACACGGTCTTCGAACTAATACACGCTGCAGATAAGCAAAACGAAATCTTCTGATATGCAAGTAGTTTATTTAAAGGCGTGGCTTTCTATTTTCTACAATCAGGCTTTCAAAGCAATGAAAAATTTGCGAGTTCAATGACCTGCAAGCTAGACTCTACAATCTTATGCACAAATATGCAGAGGTCAACTGAGCAATGGTTGTCTGCTTTCATGGTGGAAGGCGATGATTAGGTCGCCGTTCTCCAGGAGGTGTCAGACACCGTGTGGACCAATATCTATAGTTAAATAAAACACGCGCGTTTTGAATTCTAGCTTGTCCCAAAATGAATTCGCGAATTCTTCAGGCCTCTAGCAATGGCGTATGTCTGATGACACCTTATTTTCGTGAAAAAAGTTCTATGCAAGCAAGATAACAATTTCTTACTTCCAAACTTGAAATGTTTCCTTGGGCCACGTATCTTCGTGGGGAAAAATTATGCTATTTGACTGGGCCTATCAAAATTAGGTTACTATGGTAATAAAACTCCGTGGTTCACGAATAGGAACCTAATAAATGTAGCAGATAAAATTATCCGGACATGAAAGTGTAGATAACTTTAAAGTGTTATGAAACCTACGAATAGACAGGAACGCTTTTCGCGAATATCGGGTGTCCATACTTATGTCTCCATTTATAAGTTTTATGTAACTACACGTACATTTTTGTACGTTTTTAATGAAATTCTTTGGAAAAAAAGTTAGTATATTTTTTTCCCGTAACACTACAAACGAAATATTATATATTTCAAATGCGATTTTTTAATGGAAAATGTAAGTTCATTCATTTATCTGCATGTTAATAATACATATTAAGGCTACAGTATTTGTTTGTTGTGATTCAAACTTAGTTTTACATATTTTGCAGTAACGTGAAAAAAATTTGCCCTTTTTTATCTGCAGCATTCATAATAATTAGAAAGAGAAATGTTGCGAATTTATTCTGCAACAAGCTAGACTGCACAATCCTTTGTGTATTCGAGCCTCACTTAGTTGTTCATTGGCTGTTGCTCCAGTTTAATACCAGACCAGGTAGCAAGTGATTAGGTCTTCTTTTTCTTGCATCTTACCTATCGACTCACATTCGTCCAGGGCGTGTTTTTCAAATAGCTACGGCCAACTGAATTTCGCGAAAAGATTTCAGAATAAGTTGTCCTCCAAAACATCTTAGTTTAGAACCTCTTTCGTGATTGTATTATTTGAATTGTTACATGTCTTATCTGTCTGCCCGCGAATCACGGACGGTCAGTGTCGGACAAATTAAATCTGATTGGCTGACTCATGTAACAGACTCTCTTCACACAAAGACAGGTGTCCAATAGCTAGGGACATGCAAAATGTGAGTTATAGAGACCTGAAAAATTCGTGAGTTAAATGACCTGCAGGCTAGACTCTACAATTGTATGTACAAATATGCCGATATCAACTGCACATTGGTTGTCTGCTGCCTCAGTGTAAGGCGACAATTGGACGCCGTTCTCCAGGAAGTGTCATTCACCGTGTGGACCAATGGCTTAAGTTATATAAACGCACGCGTTTTGAATTCTAGCTTGTCCCAAAATGAATCCGCGAATTCTTCAGGTCTACAATTACTAGGGCCAGTGACTTTTCACGTAAAAATCAGAGCACATAGTAGACTTCAATACTATATACACACCTCAGCTGTTGTAATACCTCCATTGGCTGCTGGTGCCGTGTCCGTCTTTGACCAAGCCACTCAGGACTAAATAACTCCGACACTGAACCTTCGTGATTCGTGCGCAAAAGGTTAACACGGGCCAGAACATTTTTTATCCAGTCAAAGAAGCTGGACGATCATACAGTGCTTTGGACTGTATCTTGTCTCGAAATCTTTTCGCTAAATATCACTGCACCTAATAATTACTTACCATCAAGCTAAACTTCACAGTACTGTTTATTCTGGAGCCGGCGTCGTTTCTCCATTGGCTGCTCCCTAGAAGTTAGTCACGCTCTTTCTGACTGAACTGCACGTGACTGGGGCACACAAAAGGCGTAGAGTTACCAGAGGCATGTCAAATTATGTATGGTCCAATGAAAAACGTAATCCAGAGGTACATATGTTTTAAGTTTAACTAGTCCCCAAATAATAATGCGAATTTTGCAGTTGTCCATCTACCCATAGGAAAAGGACGGCTGAAAGTGTGCACATAGGTAGAGATCTGCAAAATTCGCTGTACTATTTGGGTACAAGTTACACTTAAAAGTCATATACCTCTGCCTTGAAACTTAAAAGTCATGTACATCTGAATTACGTTTGTCATTGAGTCATAGTTTATCTGACAACCACTGACCACTGGTTTACTTAGCGCTGATAAAATAACACTTCACAATTGTTTACCCAAACACGGGCAGTTTAGTCAGAAAGGGCGTGACTGTGAATATATATATATATATATATATATNTGCAGCCAATGGAGAAATGATGACGGCGCCTCCAAAATATACAATACTACGAAGTTCAGCCTGATGCCAAATAATAATGCGAATTTTGCTTGTCTCTACACATAGGACATTGAAGTCTAGCCTTCGCGTAAATTTTTTTCACAAAATACAGGTGGCCCTACAAATAGCTTGTCCTGAAACAAAATTTCCCGGTCTCCAATAATAATAATCTTGGATAATACCTTCCAAAGAATTGTTTTTAAAACAGAGAAGTGGTTTGCAGTGCTAGACGGTGAGCGTGTTGTTGTTTGCAGTCGAGCCGGGCGGAGGAACAACTCTCGTCGCAGTTGCAGTACCTCAAGGACGAATGCCACATGAAGAAGTCGAGTCTACAGGACCACGTTAGCAGTCTGGAGATGTTGCGCGAAGAGGTAAGCTGTCCAACATTCCTGCATCCCCTCTACACACCCGCACAACTCTCAAACCTCAAGGTGCCACGGTGGCTGAGCGGTTAGACTCCCACCTAGGCGAACCGTGTTCAATTCCCGGCCCGGTTCACTCCGGATTTTCGCAAGTGGGTATCGTGCCGGACGATGCAACTGGTCGGCGGGTTTTTCTCGGGGATCTCCCGTTTTCCTCGTCCTTTCATTCCAGCGCTGCTCTTCGCCTCACTTCACCCTCATCAGCTCTCAAGACCTCGCTGTTAATGGTGGCCCAAATCTCTCCCCCCATCCCCCTCTTACACCACAAACTATTGTTACGTGTCGTGAGTTAGAAGAAATGATGGTCGAGGGTTCTGATTGGACACTAAATTCGGTGGAAAATCTACAGCTGAGAGCAAACTTATCTTCGCAACTTACACGATAGTCTCATAGCCAGTTACCACTGTGCCAGTTTAAATATATCACCTCAGTTAAAATTTCTACAGAAACATTTTTTGTGTGTAATGTTTTTGGTACTGTATGCATAAGTAGAATTCAACTTAATTGTGTCCTCGTAGCTCTATAGGTGGTTCACGACAAATTGGTCACTCTTGAAATCAACCTATGAAAATTCGCAGGCCATTACTTAATATGTGTTAAACGTAAGCAATGACCAAAATACTCACAGTTAAATTTGCAGAGAATTACGAGAAGTAGTTCCATTTAACGTTTTATCAGTCGTAAATTATATAATTTTTGATACCTGCAATTCAGTTTCTTTTGTTGTATGCAAAGAAGAATAAAATTTGACTATATTGTAACACATTTATGTTTCTTACTCTTTCGAATCATCGCCAGGCTGACGCAACGTTCAACCTACCTTGTTCAATGTATTGTTTTTCGGTTTTCTTCACGGTCGTGTCAACAAAATAGCAGTACAGGAACAACGTGATTTTAATTGCCTGTTTGTAACTCCAAAAATAATATATTCATTAACTTAAAAAAGAAACATTTGAATAACTACATGTTCCGAGTGAAGTGGAATTATTGGTTATTGCCTTCTGCTGTGTCTCCACGTAGTTTCTTTACACAGAAATTCTTGCAATGTCTAATAATATGCCGACTTTGAATATGTGCTGCTTCATACAGTTTAAGTCTGCATAAATATTGAACCTCGAATACACTTGAAAAAAAAAACCTTCGGAAGTGTGTTTTGTTATATTTTCGATCTGTGCTGCAATTTTAAAAGCTTTAATAATTGTGGGTTTTTTTTTTTTTTTTTTTTTTGTATTTACTAGATTCCCAGTTTATAAGTTAACACTTCGGTGTGTATGTCCTACGTTTTGTAACAAAATCGTCTTTAAAATGTTTTATACTGCACGTGAAATATTCTTTGAGTGTTAGGATTACGTTAAAGCAGTATTGGGCAGGAAAATGTCGTGTTGTAAACGACCTGTAGGTTCTACTTCACTCTCTTATGTGAGAGCATTTCCAAGCCTCGGCTTTCTGTTGATTGGCTGCTGCTCCAGCGTGTAGCCAGTAATGCCTGAGACCAGGTGGCACGGGATTCGGCGCTTGTTTCCTTGCAAGTCTGTTATTGGCTCAGGTTTCACCTGGGCGTGTCTAACAAACTGTGAGCCATTTGTAAATACAAAACAAATGCGCGTATGTTAGAAGTCTAGCTTGTCCTAAATTGAAATTTTCCATTCCTTAATTATAACTAGAGACCTGCAAATTTCGCGTTATTATTTGAGGTCACGTTAAACTTTAAACACGTGAATTTTGTGACACGCCCTCGGTAGCTATGTGCTAATAAACCAACACTTCACAATTGTGTACCCCAATCACATGCAGTTCAGTACGGAAGGGCGTGGCTTCACATTTAGGCAGCAGCCGATTGAAGAAAGACGCCGACTACAGCGTAAAAAGTGCTGTGAAGTATAGTCTGGTGCCAAATAATGACGCGAATTTTGCAGGTCCCTAATTATAACGTCTGTACGAACGGTTTAATTTGTATGAGCCGATATATCAAACAATAAGGACTATCATCCGCGAGTAACCATCAAATTAAGTAATTTGGGACAAAATTAGATTCTGCAGTAAATGTGGGGATACAGTTTCATGAAATAAATTGTCATCATACACTGAGGCGACAAAAGTCATGGGATACCTCCTAATATCGTCTCGGACCTCCTTTTGCCCGGAGAAGTGCAGCAACTCGACGTGGCATGGACTCAACAAGTCACTGGAAGTTCCCGGCAGAAATATTGAGTCATGCTGCTTCTATAGACGTCAACAATTGCGAAAGTGTTGCCGGTGCAGGAGTTTGTGCACGAACTGACTTCTCGATTATGTCCCGTAAATGTTCTATGGGATTCATGTCGGGCGATCCTGGTGGCCAAATCATTCGCTGGAATTGTCCAGAATGTTCTTCAAACCAATCGCGAACAGTTGTGGCCCTGTAACATGGCGCATTGCCATCCATAAAAATTCCATCGGTGTTTGGCTACATGAAGTGGTCTCCAAATAGCTGAGCATAACACTTTCCAGTCAATGATCGGTTCAGTTGGACCAGAGGACCCAGTCCATTCCATGTAAAAACAGCCGACACCATTATGGAGCCACCACCATCTTGCACAGTTCCTTGTTGACAACTTCGGTACATGGATTCGTGGGGTCTGCGGCACACTCGAGCCCAACCACCAGCTCTTACCAACGGAAATCGGGACTCATCTGACCAAGACACGGTTTTCCAGTCGTCTAGGGTCTAACCGATATGGTCACGAGGCCAGGAGAGGCGCTGCAGGCGATGTCATGCTGTTATTAAAGGCACTCGAGTCGGTCTTCTGCTGGAATAGCCCAGTACAGCCAAAGTTCGCCACATTGTCCTAACGGATACGTGCGTCGTACGTCCCAAATTGATTCCTGCGGTTATTTCACGCAGTGTTGCTTGTCTGTTAACACTGACCATTCTGCTCACACGTCGTTGGTCTCGGTTATTAAGTGCAGGCGGTTGGCCACAGCGTTGTCCATGTTGGGAGGTTATGCCTGAAATTAGGTATTCTCGGCACACTCTTGACACTGTGGATCTCGGAATGTTGAATTCCCTAACCATTTCCGAAATGGAATGTCCTATGCATCTAGCTCCAACTACCATTCCGCGTTCGAAGTCTGTTAATTCTTGTCGTGCGGCAATAATCACGTCAGAAACATTTTAACATGAATGACTTGACTACAAATGAAAGCCCAACCAATGCACTGCTCATTTATACATTTTGTACGCGATACTACTGCCATCTGTATATTTGCATATTGCTATCCCATGACTTTTGTCACCTCTGTGTATACAAATGTATTGTGATATTCATTTTCTGTTGAAGTTACGTTCATATCAGTGCAGATATTAAAATTTTAAAAGAGAAAACTGGTTTTTGTCATAAGCAAAGCCATAGGACTTAGCAAACGTTACTTTGATGTTCTTTCAAAATTGTGTGGCTGGACGAATTTTCACGAAACTTTTATCGAGTAACAAATATAACTTTGGATGTATGCTGTAAACATAAGGACTAATTATGTCCATCCATTGAGAATCCTAACAACTTTTTTCGTTATTCGTAATGTAATAGCCACGCCCGCCACCTGCTTGTGCGTAGGTTTGTATGACATATTGATTTGTGAGGTATTTTTGCATCGTTACTCTACTCGTAAGTGTAGCTGAAAATCAGAATGTATGAAGAAGTAAATACCTCGTATTGCCTAAAAGTATGCCTTTCTCACGAGTATGACACGTACGAATAACGGGCGAGCGTTACTGCTTTTCACACTTTTTAAAGGTAAACGTTCGAAACGTCTTGGTGTTGTTTTTATAACGAGAAAAAGAAAAATGTGTAACACTTCAGATATTCGGTTGACAACCTAAACGGAACATATTTTCTTATTACCTTGGAAGTGTTGACCACAGTTAAAGGCATTAATTTATTTCCAAACAGAAAAGAAATCGTGTAAATCAGTCAATATACACAAGCATGTTTTATTTATTTAAATTAACGCGTGCATGTTAATAGTGCTGACTATAGCATTTATTAACTTTAGTTGTTTATTTAATGGGAATGCATTGAACGTGCGATATAAACAGCTGATGTAAACAGCAGTTGAAAGTCACATGGTAGAGTTTATTTTGATAGATACGCGGAAAGATATGCTACCAATGGGCTGAAAGTAGAAACTTAGCAGGGCTTTCGAAAGTACTCACTTGATCGTAAACCACCTCTACTGTAAGCTGTTCATGGTTCACCCGTCCAGACATCGTGTCAACCATCGAGAACACGTTGCAATCAATTATATTTTAACTTTAGTACAAATAGTTTCTTACGTACAACTATAGTTATTATTATGGCCGCCCAACTTGATGGATGTCTTCTTGCGAAATGTGCTTTCTTAAACATCCAATTTTGATTAAAATAAATTATTATTTAATAATTTTAATACATTTAGAAAGCAACCTCTAGCAAAATCTGATAAAGTGTTGCAAAATATATGCGTTCTTCTTTCATACGGAACAATGGTACTTTTGTGGCAAATTTTTTAGTGCGTGTGTACTACTTTTAACGAGTTTTGAATGTTGTACAGTCGAGTGCAGTGCATCATTGGAAACAACTTTTCTTCTGCATTCACGCACCGCTCAACAGTGCAGACAAATAGCGCATATTTGATCATTTTTTACATTAGGTCATAAATATTGGATCCGGATTTTCCCGGATAGTTACTTTATGACTTGTGTTAAGATGTGTAGTATTTTTGTCATTATAACTGTGTGATTTGTTGGACTGGATTTCAATTTCCCGCGCTCCATCAAGTCCACAATTGGCAAGCATGACTTCACAGTTATCTGCCTACTATAGTTGGCAACCCAACTCTTCCAGTTGGTCGTCGTTAGTTACGATGATAACTGATGCTACCGGGCGCTTGCTGCATTTTGAATATCTTTTTACGCAGTCAGGTTTACAACTACACATCAGTCGGGTTTTTTTCTAATTGTGCAAGTCAACTTGTTTTCAATTTAAAAACACAAGTTCTAATACACGTACGTGATTGGATTGTTTTGAATGTTACGCCCCTTGGTAGGCAGACTAGGTAGACGTTCAATGTTGAATTGAATTAATTGTGTTTGCCCTGGTCTGTTAATAAAATGTATTCTTACAGAGGCACGTTGCTTACATCAGTAGGTGCTCACGTAGCGCAGAAATATTTTCGCAAAAACCAATTGTCCCTAATTATGTTACATTGGATATAGTAAGGAGTAAATATAGTCACTCGTAATGGCAGCGAACATTGTACAATTCATAGACGCTCTAGTGCCTTGAGGACTCTGATATCTTGTTCAACAATTCTTTGAACATGCAAAGTTTTTACCCCACTGAATATTCACAGAAATTATGTTTTATCGTCGGATAAGTTATTTCATATTAGCTTTCAACGTATTGTCTACATATCGACTGTATTGGTTGTTCTTTGAATACGATGTCTGCAGCTTCAGTAAAATTATGTTCTATTGAAACACTACTCAACATTTTAAGTGGCATCGATTTAAGAATAGAATAAAACCGAATGTGTCGCTCAAACTTTTTTCGGTTAACTCTCACAAACTGCTATTTTACGCATTTAATTTTTAGTTATCAAAAACCTCGTAAACTTTTTTCCAAAGTTAAAAATTTCATGATATTAACGAATAGAGTAAAAAATGAATCGCCATTGTTTTGAGATAAATCTCTTAAACGGTATACATGTAACCGTTTTTTACAAGTGTGATTTTAATCTTATAATTTTTTTTTTTTTTTTTTTTTTTTTGTTATCTTGACAAAAAATTTTAGCTTTGTCCGTCACTGGCGTTACAAAAATTTCCGAAATTAAAGGTCTTCAAAGACAGTCAGTGACCTGCAAAAGTCGCGTTGTTTTTTTGCATCAGGCTAAACTTTTACAGTGCTGTATATACTGGAGCCGATGTCGTTTCTCCATTGGCTGCTGCAAAATGTTCATTTATTGGCGCAGAGTTACCTTGGGCTTGTCAAATAAAACATGGTTTAATGTCAAACTTATTGCAAAGGAACATGTGTTTGAAGTTTAAAATGGCCCCACATTATTACGCGCAATTTGCAGGTCTCTAGTCATTTATCAATATAGACTGGCCCGATTTGCAATATTTTTCAACTTTGCAGTCTATTCTATACTGATAACTATATCACTTGTTAATTGTCCTCTGCCACAGAGGGTAACCACTATCTCTTCGCGTGGTTAAGCATTATCAGTAGAGATGATGGTTTATCGCGGGGGAAGTTGACTGTTTGCTAGGATTCTACGTACTCTACACGTGTCCGACAATTTTCTTTCCTTATTGGCTATCATGCACGTATGAAGCTACTATCCCATTTCATCGGCCCAATGAAGATTCTGATACTACAAGGTAGAACGTTCGTGATTGGTCTGTGAACAACTTAGCCGAGTTAGAACCTTGTTCATCGAATCACGAAAGAATAAACTAGTTAGAATGTTATGTTGGCTTAAAAAAAATTTCGCGATTTTCCATCATATCTAATTATTAGGTAATTTCGGAGTTATATATTTCTTACTAAGTTGTGATTTACCAGGTCATTTAAAATAAACAGTGGTCTAATTATTACAGTAATAATATCGCAAACCTCTTTTTGATATTTACTGTTTCGCCAAATAACTCAAATTTCTCGTGCCGATGCTTATATCTAGACGTAATTGATTTTCACGAATTCATATGTCACCAGGCTAGAAATAATTGTATTCTATATACTAGTGCCACTGTTTTCCGTTCCTTGTCTGCTGCTACAATGACAAGCCTTTGTACGGCTTTGTTCGTGACTCAGTTACACTACCGTTTCCTGTTTATTACTGGCCCACAGTCACACAGGGCATTTATAAATAAGCGCCGCCGTAAACGATTCAAGTCTATCTTGAGCACGGGCGAGCTTGCAGAATGCATGGCCTCTTCTTATAACTAGGACACGAATGGATCTTAAGACACATATTAGTGTATAATTCCATCTTAGAAGGCAGTCTATAAGCCGGCGTACATGGTATTATTTTTCAGCTGAATGGAAACCACGAACGCTTTAAATTACCATATCTTGATATAGGTCACGATGTCGTCGTTTCACGTGCCGTACATAGAAAAAGGTCATCGCTTGAAGTCCAACTCTGTCACGCCACACGAATGCAAGGCCGCACGAAAATCGAATCCAGCGAAGTGGCAGTAGTTACTCGTCCCAGTTTCACCTTCACTGCTGCCTTACTTTTTTTTAACTTTTTCAACTGACATAAGGTAATTTTAAAGAAAATATTTTTTTTTTTTTACCATTTTGAATTAAAGTTCCTGTTTTCGAGAGAGTGGAAAGTGAAGAGATATGGGTGGCTCTTAACATCGAGGTCTTGAGAGTCCTGTGTTCAAGACTGTGCCGTTCTTTCTACGAATTCTGGAAGATAAAAAATTGTACGCATCTCTCTAATCAAAGCTTGTGATTTTGATTAGTGTTCCGCTATATTTCTTATTTTTTACGATATCACAAAGAACACATAATTTTAGCAAACATTTTTACTGACCAGTTGTATTTCATAACCGTATATCTCGCATCCACATCCATGGTTGGATAATTTACGTGTTATGAGTCTTACGTGTCTGCATGCGAACCACAAATTTACAGTATCAAAATAACTGAATTATGGTTGGTCACTCGAGTAAGACAATGTCTTCTCACAAAGATATGTGGTCAATATCCTAAAAAACTGCTGATGTGCCCGTAGCGTATTGAAATATAGCGTGGTTGGAAATATTTTCGTGAAAATTATGAGTCCTTAGACATCATGTGCAGATATCTTGGTTGTTGATACGCAAATAATATTGAAAAAATATTTCACCCTTTCAGTCCCTGTTTGGAGTGGAGAGAATTTTGCGGCTCTAAGCATTTCGGTATTGAGAGCCGATGAGGGCGAAGTGAGGTGAGTATAGAGTAGCGCCGGAATGCAAGAGTGAGGGAAACGGGATATCCTCAAGAAAACCCGCCGACCAGCGGCATCATCCGGCACGATTCCCACATGCGAAATTCCGGGGCCGGCCCCGCCGGGAAGAGAACTCGGTTCGCCTAGGTGGGTGGCGAGTAGTCTGACTACTACCACACCACGGCCCCATACCCCGTTTAAATTATCGAGGACATGTTGTGCATGGAGGATATTCATGGTAATTAGTGTACTCAGTAAGGAGACAGTAGCTGGTGTTTGGAGCGTCTTCTTTATAAGAAATCTTGTTTGTTAAAATTTCTATAACTCTCATTTGTGAATGGTGACCGCTGACAAGTACGTTGTTCACTAGTTGCGAGAAGAGTGTTCAATGCAAGTACAGCACTCATCAATAAATTAAACAATTGCAACGCTTGACCTCGTAGATGAATTTGGGACTGTGTGGGTAAATACCACAAGAAATGGCCAACAACATCGGTGTAGTGCCATAATTCACCGTCTCATAAGTTACACATAATTCGCCAATTTATTTGTAGTTGCGAATAAAGTTTCGTTAAAAATGTTTCTTACATTTGTTTTTTTTTTTATAACTCAGCATAGGCATATTTTACATGCCTTGGACATCTGGATCCAAAACAAGCATGCAGAAAATTCTGGCCCAATCATGATATCGGTTTGTGGTACCATGCAGTTGACATATGCTAAAGTACATAAATAATTTCGTGTAATTTAACTCGTTAAATTTTCTTATCACTTTTATTTTGTAACTAGAAACACGGAAATTTTGCGGATTCATTCTTCAACAAACTTGACTGCACAAACCTTTGTGTATTCGAACCTCAGTTAGTTGTTCATTGACTGTTGCTCGAGTTCAACCTCAGACCAGGTAGTACGGCATTCGGCTCTAGTTTTCTTTGCAGGTTCGTTATTGGTCCAAAGTCACCTGGGGCTTGCATAGCAAACTGTATGGTTCAATCGAGGACATAAAATAAATGCACATCTGTTTGAAGTCTAGCATGTCCTAAAATGAATTCGAGATGTTTCTCAGTCATTAGTTATAACTATAGACCTGAACAATTCGAAGATTCATGAGGCCGCGGTGGCTGAGTTAGCCTGCGTGCCTCTTACAAAGAAGAACCGGGTTCAATTCCCGGCTGAGTATCTCCCAGATTTTCGCATGTGAGAATTGTGCTGGACGATACCGATGGTCATCGGGTTTTCTCGGAGATCTCCCATTTCCCCCGCCCCTTCATTCCGACGCTGCTTTACACTCACCTCAATCACCCTCATCGGCTCTCAAGCCCTCGATGTTAAGAGCCACCAAAATCTTTTCAATCACTCCACTTACTCGAATGTTAATTTGGGAACGAGCTATACTTCAAACAACCGCACGTTTATCCTCTTTCGTTATTGGTCCGCAACTTAGTTGACACGTCATCAAATACTATGGGCCAGTAATAACCCAGCAAAAAATGCAAACCCAATTATGGGGGTCCATCATAGAAATAAACTGCTAATGGGAGATGACATATCCTTGAAATCACGAACAGCTATAATGACTAGTCTAAAAGTCATGGGTAGAGATGTGCAAAATTGGCCTTTTTTATTTGGCAACAGACTTAACTTCACAGTACTGTCTTTACCAATGACTAAAATGGTCCTGAAGTAAAGTGTTTTGGAACACAACTTGCCCGGAAATCTTTTCGAGAAAAACAGGTGCCCCTAGTTATTATTAGGGCCATTCAATTTTCGCGAACAGAATCCCTGTCAACATGTATTTCAACAAACTTACATTGAGATCCACTTTCGCGATTGGATGGATTCAACTGCTGCGCATCTTATGTGCCTGTCCGCGACTCACAGACTTTCAGCACCTTAGTAACCTAATTCTCATTGACCCAGTCAAATACCGCACTGCCACCTGCGAATAAAGGAAGAGGAGGTTATACGAAACTGCTGCGTCTTGCAACACAATAGTAAACGATTCGTTTCCCGATAGTGCAACTTCGTCGCGCGTGAAATGCGAGATGTACATCTGCTTTCTCATGTGTGGAATTCAAGCTGCCGTCTCATCATTCTCTCTTGGTCAATATCGTGTGTTTACAAACAAGCATCACTAGAGACACATTATTTTATGATTAAATGCT
Source organism: Clitarchus hookeri (assembly GCA_002778355.1). Lineage (NCBI taxonomy): Eukaryota > Metazoa > Arthropoda > Insecta > Phasmatodea > Phasmatidae > Clitarchus > Clitarchus hookeri. The sequence continues at coordinate 638,243 of NQII01000415.1, forward strand.
AAAGTTTCTTAATCAGATAAGTTTTTTGCAGAGCAATCAAAAACGTTATGCTTATAGTATCAGAATACTCACTTGCCCAGCGACATTGGGCAGTAACTTCGTACGTGCTGACTGTAATACTGGCAAACGGTCAGAGTTTCCCGAGATAAACCTCAGTCTCTATACGTCGTATATGTGATCAAGTTTTACCTAGTTTTGCAGTCATGAATACGGATATCCGATTTTTGCGTGAAGATTCAATTACTATTCATTAGGGCCACCCGACTTTCGCGAAATTATTACTGTCAAGTTGTATTTCAAAACACTTGAACTCAGATACACTTTCGCTATTGTATGGTTTCTATTGCTGCGCGGCTTACCGCGAATCACAGACGTTCAGTACAGTAGTAACTTAATTCTCATTGCAACAGTCAAATATCACATTGTCGTCGACGAAAGCACGCCGCCAATAACGGAAGGAAAACTGCTGGAGTGCAACTAGGATATTGCAATAATTCCTCGGTGGAATGCTCTTCGCGAATTTTATTATTACTATTTATATGCCAAAAATATTTTATCTCAGATAATTTTTAGAGATTGGATGAAGTTTAACTGTCAGGTTTTGTATGTATCTACCGGTAAATCAGAAACGTTCGGTATCGGAATAACCTGTTCCATATTTTCCAAGTCAAGTAATAAAATGTATTCTCACGAAGACAAGCGACCAATAACAACAGACGTGAAAAACTTGCGAGTTCAATTACCTGTAATCGAGACTTCACATTATAATGTAGATAAACGCAGACGCCAACTGCTAGGGTCGCCCGATTTTCGCGAAAATAATTCCACGGAGGCTAGATTTCAACATTCTACTTGCAGTCCTGCAGTTTTCATTGTGTTATTGGCAGTGTGCTTTCGTCGGAAATCAGTATGGGGTTTACTGGGCCAATGATAACTAGGTTACTTCATTAGTGACCGTCTGTGATTCGCGGGTAGGAACATGAGACGAGCATCAGTTAAAACCAATGGCGAAAGTGGATCTGAGTAAAAGTGTTTTGAAATACAGCTTGAACGGAACTATTTTCGCCAAAATCGGGTGCCCCTACAACTGCTCATATGCAGGAACACCCGATCTTCGCGAAAAAAAAAATTACGACTAGTTGTATTTTATACCCGTTTAACTCATATCATATTCGTGATTGGATGCTTCGCAAGTTATGCACAGTAGTAGGCTTATGTGTCTCCGGGGGCAATTGTATGGGGCTATGGCGCCGTCCGCTATCTTGGATGACNAAACCCTTACCACTCACAAACACACACCGGTGCGACCTGTACCCTTGCAATGATTTTAATAAAAATTATTCTAATAAACAATATTTTAATAAAAAATTAGAAAGTATCGGCCGGCCGCAGTAGATTGTTAATAATTATATCGGTTTAGAGTGTAGCTACAGATCATAATACCATTAAATAAAAACAATTATTTGGATTAAAAATATATAAATTCGGCGTGCCACTTCGGGACGTAGTGATCTCTCCTCACAAAACCCTGGAACAAAAACAAATTATAAACAATTTGTAAAAACGTAAATAAATGTGTCTCACTACCTCGGATTTTTATTTATATTCTTAGGAAAAAACCTCCGTTTGCTTAGAAACCCCTACTCACACGACCCCTGCTAGAGTGTGCGAATCGCCAGTGTGCATATTTATTTAAAAATTTTAATATGTAATTTTCCATATACGAAAATTTGTATAAAAACTTTTGATTTTTCCGATCTAAATAATTATTTATGAAATCANCCCCCCCCCTTTTTGCAGACACACTTTTAACTCTTAATGCGATAGTGCATTCCAGGTATGACCCTGTAAACAATATTTTAAAAAAAAACTTTATTTTTTTAATATGAATTCAATCTATATTTTTTTATTTACTATAATCAATTTGTTTTTACTGTAGTACGAAAAAAATCTTAATTAAAAAAATTAAGCACTCTAGCCTTGTAACCAGCATGCACCGACAGACGCGCGGTAGGCGACGTCGTGGGGCACTGTGGGGCAAAGGGGGCAAATGACCTTGATCGAATGTGTGAGATTTGCATGACCACACGAAAATAACAGGATAAACCAGATATAACCGACCGTATTCAAGGTCAGGACCGCAAATGTTCGTCGTGGCTTTCGCGGAGGATGGGGAGGGGGCGGACGGGAATGGGTTTGTGCAATTTTGATATTTTCACAGGTCTGCGCCGGCATAGCATCAGGTAACTGCACATGTAATTCCATGTCGTTTTTACACCTGCTCGGTGTCGGGTGATGGTGAAGTCAACATGCATGGGAAAAGCAATGTTAGGTATCTGCAATCCCTAATATGGAATATAAGGACAGGCAAGAATAAAATAAATATATTTAATGTAAAACCTTTTTTATTTAAAAAAAATACATTTACATAAGAATATATACCTTATATTTTTAAAACATTGGTAGTTCCCAATTTAGAATGTCTTTCTCGTCGACCCAGGAATTATCATGCTTCGAGTATCCGAGACACCTTACATAAACTAGTCTATTAGATTGCTTCATCACCTTCTCTACCAAATAAACATCGGGAAACTTCGTAAGGTGGATCTCCAAAGCTTAAAAGCCTGCGACGATGGGTTTGCCACATAGGTCCTCGAGGTAATAATACATGCGCGGTTACCAATTTCATAATGGAACCACCTTGTACAATTCTGCCGACCAGTTGTGACTATAGGCTTTGTGGAAACTGCCATGCTGTTTGGAGATGCGCACCAGGTCACCTATCTTGGCTTTAGTCTTGCGCGGGCCCTTCCTATTAGGAATAGCATACATGGTCCGAAGCAGTCCTCGACATATTCGGGCTTCATGCGAGTGGTAGAATGAACAGTAGAAATATACTCGCGGACGAGATTCGGCAAATCTCAAGCCACTTGTATTTTCCACTCGCAGTGAAATGTCTCCACAATTTGGCTTCAAGAGTCCGGTGAAAACGCTAGACGAAGCTAGCGTTGAGTCTAGAGTAAATGGAATAGTGATTTATGCCATACCTTTTCATCAGTGCACGGAAAGTAGAATTTAAATATTCTTTACCATTATCGGTATGGAGATTTGTCGGTACGCATCCTTCGCTCAACACATCTGCAATGGCCTCAGTGACATCACATGCATTCTTCAACTTGAGCGGTCTGGACCAGGCATACTTGGAAAATGTGTCTATTACAGTCAAAATGTAGCAGTTGCCTTTATTCGCACAAGAAAATTCTTGCATTTCGATTAGGTCGGTTTGAAAAGCATCGTCCAGCCCTTTCATGATGTACTATCTCCAAGGATAACTCCTTCTGCCTGACCTGTGCAATTCCCCGAAAAAGGCATATTCTGTCATCTCACGACGTAGTCAGCTTCGACAAGTTTTTCGATTATTGATATAATTTCGTTGGTGTGGGGCCGGTCACCCACAGACGGCGAAGCGACCAGTAGCTGTAGTATATTAACGAGTTTGTTCAGATCTTCCCAAAGCACATAGTCTATCTTGCGTTTGGCATCTACCTTCTGCAGCAGTAAACCCGATCCAATAGAATCTAGCAATCATGGAAACAGTCAGTTTGCATGGGTCGTGTCCTTAAATCGCCACATTGAGGGGTTATCGTTTGCGTAATGAGCATGACTGGACTGTAGCAGGCGATGGTACTTGCACAAATCCGATTCAGTGTATTGTCCAGGATGCCTATGAAACAAAAGTTAGCACATACCATGCATCGTTTTCACCTTGTGCATGCCGATCTGCATCACATCTCCTGGAAAAAACATCACTTCCTTGTTTCCAAGAAACCATTTTTCATCGTGGTATCGCAAGCTGTGCGTCTTGGCGCTGTTCCAATTGGAGTAGGAAGCGATGTAGTGCCCGACCAGGGTACCAACCTTGGGTCCATGCTCTCGTGTTCGTTTCCGTTCTCGCGCATGCAACAAAGCAATCAGGGGCAAATATTTTTCATAGCTATTGATGCGCTCTTCCGATTCGGGCAGTTCCGGACTTATTTTCCGTTTATGCGTCAGGTCGGTCCTTCCACCTTGATTTCGTGTTTGATATCCAGCCAAGGCAAAGCTTCCTCCTGGCGATGTGGACCAAGTTCGTCGATATGGCTTGTTATCGGCCTGTACGCCTCTTCCCTTCGATTCTCGAGAGCCAGTATGTAACTTTTCGCGAGTAGATATTTAGCGCGAACAGCTTTGATGTCCCGCTGCAGCTCGGTCGTCAGTTCGGTTCGGTCCACCATAACTCATAGAATGGAATAAACACACAATCACACATATATATTCACTCCAGAGTTGAGGAAAGTGCATTTTTAATCCTTTCCAGTCGGTCGATGCATAGATTCAGCACCTTCTTGCTATACCTCGCAACATCTGTTGTCGCAGCAACTTTGGGTGTTAACATATTTTGAAGAGTCTCTAATTCTTCCCATCTCTGTGCATTCGACACATTGATCAGGTATATTATCTACGTCTCTGCACCCATGATGCTGTACTCCTCGTTCCAGCACAAATAACACATATCCTTAAATTCTGCGAATGTCATGTATGTATTTATGTGGCCATTGTACATATGCCAGAAGTTCGTATCGTCCATGCGAAACAACACAAGGAAATTCACATTATCATGTGTTTTGGAATATGCGAATAAGTTTGGCTCGAGTACACACAGTCCACGTTCGCATGCCATCCCATGCTAAAGTACTCCTGTATTCAAGTCTGTTTCTCACATGCCACATCGTTGAAAATAAACACCGAGTTTGGCAATACTTCTCTCGGTGGAATGACAGCTTCGTTATCACTGCAAGGGAAATAACGTAGGCCTTCCAGAGCCTGTAGTACATGTGCTTGATGCTGGTATTTCTGTTTCTGGAACGATTTAGAATACAGATACACATTCTCTAAACTAAGTTCGTTCGTTGCCTCCAAAAGGCTGAGAAGCACACACGTCTTTTAGCAACCCGATGATCCACAAATTAGTCCTCTCATGTTATTGGGCAACAGCATTCCGTGATGTGCACTGTGTGTGATTTCTATATCATCCTCGGTATGCGGATGGGAAGACTAATCTCTTACTTGCTTATCTCCAGATACTGAAACTAAAATATATCAAGGTCAGGTATATATAGGTTCGTAGTGCAGTAGCGTGCGATGACTTGTAGAAGATAAAGCAAATATGGAAGAGGGATTGTCGATATCATGATCAACCATCTACATTTCGAGCTTCACATTCCTTGGATACAAGTTCTGAGGAGCCAGGAACCAAGCTAGCCAAAAGGCTGGCATGCTGCGATACTGTCACCAACATGTTGGACGAGGCATGCAAGCAACACAACATTGCTTACTCCTTGAACAATGATCTGGAAACCCGACACCAGGCAGACAAGGTACTTGTACAGAAAACCGACGATATAAGAAAATAGTCAGATGCCAGACTTGGTGAAAAAATTTCCATGTGGGGTGTTTCCAACACCATGAAAGCCAAGGTGAAGATGAACATGGTGGCGAAGAAAACGAGACGAAGTTCCATGATACCTGCAATCGCTACTCTGGGAGGTATCGCCGGGGCCAAAACGAATATCGTTAGTGCGGTGAAACGAGCCTAAGCAATAGCAGGAAAACTGCCGCCACAACAGTAAACTGGAAGCAAATTCCATGGGTAAAAAAGACCAAGGAATTTACATAAGGCCGAGGACGAGGAGGTGCGAGAAAGGAAAAGTATCGCAGCAGGAGGAGGCGCTAATGAAATCTGTACCAAAATGACTGCTCACGAACGTGGAGCTGGAACTGTTTGCACACTAATTGAAGATACCTCATTTTCGTGGTGTTTTCATGCGAGATACTTTGCCCCTATACTCAAATGTAACGAATGTGTCGTAATAAACCTGGACACAACAGCCGGATCCGGCACACACTGGGTAACCTATGTCAAACATGGCAAATGCGTGTTATACTACGACAATTTTTGAAAATTACATCCACCTCCCGAACTGCGACTGTACCTGAAAAAATGCTAACTGACTCACAACTACAAGATGGAGCAGATGTGGTGGAATAAAAAGAAATCGTAAGCAAATATTTGTTAGTTAAACTTTTACATAAAAGGTGTTCGCACCCATATTCTCCAGTCAGAATGTCGGTGTCCATCATTCTACATGATAAGACATCTGAGCTGAGGGCGACAGTTTACCCACCCTTGGAGCTGGAAGGGGAGTGGTTCGTCGGACTTATGCATTTTCAAACTTACAACTACATATCCAACATAGAAGAACCATAAATTCCGCATTCCATTACGTTGTGGCAGGATACATGATGGAAATCAACATTCCCACCAGCGCATACGAACTGAAAGACATCGCAAATTCCATCAAGAAATCTCTGCCATAGGATGAGACTTTCGAACTACACTGTAACCCAAACACACTGAAAGTAGGAATTTTTTGCAGAGCCGATATCGATATCAACAAACCATATACCATCTGTCAAACACTGGGGTTCGAGATGCAAATCTACGAAGCTGGTAAAATGCACGAATCCTCACCACCAGTGAACATATTTCTGGTGAATGTGATACACATAAACTGTAATTTGGCGAGCGGTTGCTACATCAATTGTAAAACCAGCAATACGTTGCATTAGCTCGTGCAGATGGCCCCACCAGGTTATAAACTGGTCGAAGTTCCAAAAAGAATAATTTTCGTTCCCATGATCGCGAAGAGTGCGCACGAAGTGTTAGTGAGGATAGTCTATAAGGATAAATAAGCTGATAGACTTAAGACAAAGAAATCACATTGCGCCTGCACATGAAACAATGGGATTGAGTTTCGCGAGACGAACCGTGCATAAAGTCGAGCACAGCACAACACCTGGGACCAGTAGAGCTCGAGACACCAGCATGCTAACACATGCTAATGAGTGGTCCTAGGATTAAAAGTGAACAGGCATGGAAGACGACAGCATACTGTATGTGACCCAGAAAGAAAAATTTTATGACAAAATCGACAAGATTGATCTTCATTGCTATTAGCCCTATCTGACCAGCCCCCTACCTGATTGGGAGAGAGGTTCGAATCCCAATGCAGCATCAAGATATTTACACTCTTTCTTCTAAATCTGTTTTGCGCATCCGAGGTACGCTCACAAATGAAGACAGGACCCACCCCACCACCACCATGTTAGCTCGCAACAATATACTCCGCCTTTTCTAGGAAGTAATGTACGAACGTAATGGTGTTACTATTGACGAAATGCAGAACATGGGCATAACCACCACCATAAAAAAATACCTCTCACACATGCCCTAACAATCTCGACAGGGTAAAAATGGCAGGCTGGGGAATGTAAGATGGCTACAAAGTTCCCATCTTTGCAGAAGACAATTTCCAGGTGAGTGTGCCACTATCGATGCTACTTGGTTTCGCCTAAGATTATAGGAAGATTATAATTGGAGCCAAGCAAGAACTGGTGGTAATGCTAGCAACCTCGCATCTCGATGCAATGTTGGGAGCTGGAGAAAACCCTCAACCCATCACTGTTACCCTCACCAACATGGAGTGGTACATTCCCCATGTGACTCCGAGCTCCCGCGATGCATTAAGCTACTGATCTACGTCAAGAAAGAAAAAATCATCGACATAACCTACAGTAGTTGGAGTTTGGCAAAATGCCTGATCTTGTTGTCGGCCACACGAAACCACTGGGTCGTGAAGACGTCTTCAAGAACGGAAAACCCCATTACGTCGTACTGGCATTCCAAACGAGCAAGCGATACAGTATCTCGATAAACAAATGGACCTTCGTCTACTGCAACGTCCAGAACATAAAAACATTTCTGAATAGCGAAAACTGTCCGTATGTGGATTTGAATACCTCCTTCGACCAAGAAGGATTTATGCTTCCATACTATCTGTATACTCAGCTTCAAGTCTCCTACTATGGGCACAAGTCCTACCCCGTCCTGAGACCATAAATATTCCGTGGATCAGCACCATGCTGGTTTTCGACATGTCCAATCCACCACACCGTTCAAAACGGTGTGGTGGATTGTCATATTGAAATTATTTCAAAAGAAAACGTACCTTCAAACACTGCTGCGTACTGTTTGATTCTGCACGGCAGAGTAATTAACTACGACTGCTTTTCGGGGATGGTGAACCTGGTGAGCTAAGCATATATAAACGGGATTATCACTGCTTCTCACTGCAGTTTGTATCAGGGGGGAGGATCGTACGGTCACCCCGGTGGGGGGAGTGTAGGTTGGTCATTTGAGGTGGCGTGGCAGTACTAGGCTATGGTAACCGAGACGAACTTACTTACCGGTTTCCGGAAAGGATGGGTGATGCGTCTCTTATAGCCTCTCAACATCCATGGCAACCCAGGGCTTCTCGTGCCACCCCTGATTAAACAGACTGGGCTCTGCCGCCCGTGCCCTATGGGAAACAGTTTTCTAGCGGCTGTTCAGGGGTATCTGCCGTGATGGCTTGGGCCGATAGATAGTACCAAGGCCCGACCACTTGGTGGGGTGTTGGACCTCTTGGCACTCAGGCCACTGGGGCCCAAAACAGGAATTTCCCTGTGAAGAAATTCTAGGATGGTAAAGGACGCGTGTCTGATGTTGCGAGTCGGCCTGGTGTGCGGCTTCGTGTGAGCTCGGCTCCTGGTGAAGACAGCAAAGGGAGTAAAACCGGACGGTCATGGCGGTACCCACCTGTTCTGAGGGACTCCGCACACTCCCGCATGGAGGTTAGGCGACGCAGTCGGACACAGGAAAACCCATACGTGCCATGGAAATTAAGAGGGAGCACGGGATGATCCGCTTGGCCCATCCAGGGGTACTCCCTGGAATTTGGATCAGACGAGGTTGGACTCGTGCTGGCAGTGGTTGACTCCGCATGCTGGAGAAGGCTCGGAGAGATTCCCCCTCTTGCTAAAAGAGCCGGACGTTGAACAGGATTGTTCCGGGGGCGTGCCCGAGATCACGTCAGGGGCGTGGGTAGTGCTCCGGCTATACCACACGCTTGGTAATCTGAGTGCTAGAATCTCAGGCCTTGTGGTAGGACATGCTCTGTGCGATCTGCAATATCAGATCGGGGCTCTGCCTGGTGCGGCCTGTGTACAGGTCGGGGCAAACGGGTTTGGTCAATTCAGAAAGCGCTGGTCATGTCTGCGATGAGAGGGCGTGATCCCTCTTCCCCGCCTACTGGGAGGCCGGGGTGCGGTATGGCCCTGTGGCTAAGAGCGCCCCGTTAACAAATAAGAGCTCGACTTAACAGTCGTGTTTAGCAGTAACCTGTAACCTGTAACCTAACCTGCAGTTTGTATCAGGATTTACTGTAATCTGCAAAGCTTCCAGAGCTATAGAGGCTACATGCTCAAGGAGATCGCAGTGGTCTACGACGGCGATGGCAAAATGCGCACGCGCTCCATCCGCCCCCTTTATTTGTGGAAACTCTTGGACATGAAAATCAAGAAGGAAGACGACTGGTGTGACAGCCTATGCGCATCATAAATTCGCCTAAGTTCACCTCGCCTTGGATAGGTGTTTCTATGTGAGGGTCGTGGACAATGACTTACATTTGGTGCGATTGGGCCAGCTCAACTGATAATCTCGCTGCTGTTTCCTGCATGAGTGCTGGATGGAAAATGGTGTGTGGTGCGCTATTGTGCTGCTTTGAAGCTTCGCCTGCTGCCACTTTCCACACCTGTGCATCTCCATGACAACATGATGCCAGCCAGCCATGATATCACCAGGGGGGGGGGNCTCTGTGAATGTCGGAAATTGTTCGAGAAGATGACGAGAAAATTGTATAAAAGGCTTGTTTTATCCCCTGCTTGGGGCGAAAGGCCAGGGACTTTATTAGAGAAGGAACTGTTGTTCCTCTGTTTTAAATGGGTTTTGGGAGGGGTTGCTTTGCATACATGCTTTGCATAACTAGTCGAAGATATTTAATCTCCATTTTTAATTATTTTGTATTAAAAGAAAAATATATATTTATTAGTATATATTTGTGGGGGATTTCAAGTCATAGGATATTAATAATAATAGTTTTAATCAATTTTGTAATCGCATATTGGGAATTGATATTTTTGTATTTCAGGAAAGGGGAAACTATAACAGAATTTGGTAACTGATATTTTTTTATACTGTGCAAACCCAAAGTATGCTTTATGATACCCTTTGATGACATGCTAATGGGCGTCTCTATTCCTTGAAAAACGAATATCCTCCTGAGGAAACAGAGATGGAGTCCTATTTGCATGTGTCTGATGAAACTGTCACACTGGCTGACCAAGTACCACCATGGACTGGAGTGGGACGAAGGCAAGATTCCGTACCACCAAGTGGGATACATGCTGCGTGACTTGCTTATGCAGTATCCGCAAGTATCGGTTTACATGGTGGGGCACGAGCAGAAAAAATGGTTGAGCAACTTGTGCAAATACGAAGTTGAAATCATTGACATGCAGTTTGAGTATGGCTGCCTTTTGCTGTGCAAGCTGACTAAACTTGACGACGACCAGCAGCGACACATCTGCGACAGGTCGTAACCTGACTGGACGTGCACGTGGATCAACGCACAGCTGCTGTGCAAATGGTGTGCCTCGTCGTTGGACCGTGAATCGACGAGTTACAACTAGACACGAATTCGCCCTAAATGTAAGATAAATGTTTGTCGTGTGGTGGCACACCTGATCATCGTCCATTTTACATATATGTTTTAACAATCCACGAGCTCGTTTATTAGTTGCCTAGAGGTTTGATCTTCACCATGACTCTATTCTGCCCTACGAATATTTACGTAAATTCCAGGCCAGATTATAGTAGCATTGAATACAGTTTCATCGCAGAAGATGTATACATACACACCTATACATAGACCTGCGATGGCAGCATGCATCATTGGCATTTCGCGCATTATTCAGTCGTCTACGAACCATCGCAGCTTCAGTTTTATTGTCCGGGAGTATTAGACTGCCCTGTGTTCCACGCGAAACACCGCTGGTCTTCTCGATTATGGGGGATAATAATTGCCCTTCTGTTCTTTATTGGTGCGGGCAAGTCATTGTATGATGAGGCTTGGAGGGGATCCAGCACGTTGATTCGGCGCTGCGGGCGTTTCGCTGAAACGGGGGTCCAGCCACTTCCCTTCCCTTGGTACTCCTCATCCTCCTGACAAATATTTTCGATGCTGGCAATCACTGCATTCTCTATATCGCTGGCATTGTTTACTGGCACATTCTTCATTTTGAATGCGTTGTTGTCTGTCTTGTGCTCATGGGGCTCAGGCTTCCCATACATACATTCTAAAAATAAATTAAATATAATGGCACCCTGGTCTTTGATTATCTGCTCTAGTTGTCCGACGATCTTGTCTTTCATACTTTATAGGTAGCTGCAGATGTCCATTGCCTGGCTCGAGGTGTTTACGGCAACGAGGGTCTTCATTATGCCTCTGAAGGCCGTCTCCGCCTGCACGAACCCGAGCTCATTGGGTTCGCCGGCCCCGACGACTATTCGCCTGTGGGAACTCCCCTCTACTGATATCTGACAGGCTGGTATGGAGGCAGAAACACGTTGTCGCTTTGCTGGAGGTGGACCTGAGCCGGTGCATTTAGCAGCGTGCTCTTTTCATTTGTTTGCCCTGGAATATTCCTTGCTGCAGTCCTCACAAGGAAACATCGTTTTCTCCGGGTTAAACGTACGCCCTTTTTCGTGTCTTCGGGCATCGCTCTCGTTGTCAAATGTCGCACTACAGAACTTGCAGTTTCCAGCTGCTTTCTGCTGCACGACTCCATAACAGCTCCTCATGTGACGTTCCGTACTATCTTTCTGTCCGATTTCCATTCTACATTTGTCACATACCTGTCGATCTCTTTGAGAATTATGGACGCAATGCCACTAACTATTGGTTCCGAGCCCTGCAGGGCGTATCAGTTGAGCACATGTCAAACGTCACAGGTGAAAGTAACATAAACTTGAATGCCATGTTTATTGGCAATGAATTATATCGTTAAATGATAAAGTATGTACGAAAGAAACACGTGAAAATAACACATACTTCAACGACGCCTAGCATAGTGCAGAATTATAAATAGAAGTTGATAGGCAGAGAGAAGCAAATTTCGCGAACTCATTTTAGGACGAGTACAACTTGAACCACATGTCTTTATTGGACAATACTTGGTTAGACACGCCCTTCATAGGTTTACCAACTTTTCTGATTTGCCATAAGGGTCACTGTCGATTACTTGACAGATGACCTCTGACCCGAATGAAGTGATCAAGAAAAATTTTTATGAAAAGAATTATTTTTAATATTCTCTGTAATGTGAAAAATGCAGTATTATACATCAGTCAAAATTTTCTCTTACAATATATAAGAAAATATGAATTCCAACTATGTTCATAATGCAACTTCAATGAAACATAAATGCTTTATCCAGCCAAAATACACATGCGTATTTGAAATCTATAGTACATTTACACACACCTTCACAAAATCATTTTAACTTTCCCTATAATACATAAACAGTTTTTTTTGTACCACTTATGTAAGATTATTTTTAATGCATTCATACAAACATCTATATAAAGAAACATATTTACAAAAATGCGTATTTAGGTACCTGTTGCAGCTAAGTTTAGGTATTTTTAGTTTTAAACAAGCATTTTAGATGTGCCTTTATCGCAACTATATTATAACAACCTATTTTCTTGAAATATACATTTCAATTTATTTTTAAAAGTTTCCTTGTATATGTAGATAATTGATTATACATTTTTGAAATGAATATAACCTATATATGTACTGCTCTTTGTAAACTGTGTCATGTTATGTTGACTTAATATTAACTGTTTCGAATTTCTAGTGTTATGGTTATGAATTTCACTTTTTTTTATAATTTTGGTTGGTTTTCATAAAGAGCAGGAGCCAAAATACATATTCACAGTAGAACAGAAGGTTGTTAAAAATTATTTAATTGTTTACAATTTGTACAATTATTTGCTTTTGAAATCATTCTATCTTTTTTTCTGCAGTGTGAATATGTGTTTGCAGCATGTGGTGTGTCCCTAAGCTTCTATCCCATATGTAGAGACGTGCAAAATGCGCGTTATTATTTAAAGAGGTATTAGACTTCAGATGCATGTACGTTTCTACTGTAATTGTCATCGGACTACAGTTACGTTGTCACGCCTGGAGTGAGAGTGAACCAATATAAAACAAGACAGCCCAAACTCGTTCCACCAAGTACGAAGGGAATATGAGTCCTCACCCGTACAGAAGCGAATGAAACATGACATCGACTCGAGTCTAGTGTGTCACCAAATAATAACGCCAATTTTGCACATTTCTACCCGTAAGTAATTTTAGAGTGAAAGTTTGGCACCTAATTATGTAAAAGAGCAGATGGGAGTTTTTGTGGATTTGATTTGTATGTGCTTTCCAATTTTGTTTGCTGTCAATGTCTAAATCTAGTAATATTGTGGCTTTTACTGTATCTATTTGTTGGTTATCATTGTCTGAGGATGGGGGCCGCGCTGGCTGAGCGGCTAGCCTGCTCGCCTCCCACCAAGCCGAACTGGGTTCAATCACCGGATTTTCGTATGTGAGAATCGTGCCGGACGATGCCGCTGGTCAGCGAGTTTTCTCGGGATCTCCCGTTTCCCCCGCCCTTTCATTCCGGCGCTGCTCCGTTCTCACCTCAACCACCCTCCTCGGTTCTCAAGACCTCGCTGTTAAGAGCCGCCTAGATATCTTCAATTACTCACTCTGTGAGGATGCAAAGATATCTTCTAGTTGAATTTCTTTCAAATCTAATTAACTCGTTTTCTGAGATGTTCCATCCAAGTTTATTTGTACAGAACCAGCTTTCCAGGTCAATAAGTATTTGTTTCTGACGAGTATTGTGTATTATTTCCCTGTCGTCCCACCCTAATACGGTGATATCATCAGAAGAAAGTTTTATGTCTCCTTTACTATCTGCAAGTGGTAAGTCATTAATATATAGTAGAAAAAAGATGAGTCCTAAAATACAGATTTGTGATAACCCTCTTTCCATTGATAAGTAAGTGGAGCTCAGCTGTAATCTGTACAGTTTGCTGTCTATCTTTCAAACATGACTCTAAATATGTTATTAGTAACCCCCTAACACCATTGGCTTCTAGTTTATCAGCTAATATAGTGTGGTCTTCTGAGTCAGAGGTCTTTGAGAGGTCACAAAATTTTCCTAAGAATAGAAGACTTCGTCAAATTTTTCTAACGCACTCTTTGCTAAATATGAATGCAACAGATATTGTTGATTTATTCTCATGTAATCCATATTGCTCCTGATACAAAACATGGTTTTGAACAAAGCATTTTATAAGTCTGTTGTAAATGATTCTCTCTACAATTATTTAGAAATCTGGCAGAAAGCCTAGATTTAATGTTTTCCGGTTTTAATTTATCTCCCGGGTACTTTGGTAATTTTAATTCTATGAAGAAATGTGCCAGTGCGTTGTACTTCATTTATAATACGAGCTAACCCTTTCAGACCCACTTTATTTTAAAATTGTAGGTGTTGCACATGAGAGTAAACTAACATTTGATCATGGAAGTGGTAAATACTGTCCCAGGTAAATGCCGAGCTGGGCTTTAAAAAGTGCTCAGTTAACCGTGAACTGCCCATAGTCTTAAGAATATTTTTTATGTAATTGAGGGTACTTAGCGTTGACTCAGTGTTAGTATAGCTTGAAGCTGGTGGCGCGGCGTCTAGCCAGTGCGTGATGAACGTTGCAGATCCAGATGATGTCGGAGAAGAAGGCGGACCTGGAGAGGCGGCTGCAGGCCCTCCTGAAGGAGAGAGAGGCCCTCAACTGCGCCCTCGAGGAGGCCACTGACCGGATTGTGGTCCTCGAGCAGCACATCCACGACCAGGAACTGCAGGTCACACATTTTACTATTATCATTAATTTTTTCAAAGTCTCCGGGCATTTGCCGGCTTCTTTATCCCGTTCCGTCGCACATTAACCCTTCCAGACACACTTTAACTTACAGTTTCAGGTGTTGCAGACAAGATTTTTTTTTTAAGCGTGCTGTACCACAACACTTGTTTCGTTCTCACAGCCAATGAGCTGCAGGCTGTACGTTCGGCTACAGTAATACGAACCAATCATGACCTAGACCATTTAAGAGGGTTTGCAATAATTTACCCACAGTTAAGTTCATTGGTAATTGAGCTTCGCAGGGTGCGGTACAGACCAAACATTACCTACACCTGCGTAATGTACAAAATTCTCTGCACTGGGTGTGAATGTATTAAGATCAAGTGTTTTAATCACGTAATTTTTGGTACGCGCTATACTTGAGTTCAGAGTTTATTTCGCAGCCTATGAACGACACTCTGAATCCTAGGCAGTGAGAATTTCACTTTTTAAATCAGTTAAGAGCACCTGACTTATACTGCGGTCATTTTAGTCAATTTAACTGACGAATGAGCAAAAAATGCTAGTTTACCTTCACTTGTTGATTCAGTGACATTTTCACTTATTCATCAACCGTTTCAGTTACTGTTTTTCAGTGAAAGGATTTTTCGCTGATGTATTAGTAAAACATTGTGTAGTAAATGAAATAACAACACATAAACTAACTTAATAAAAGCCATAATACTCATTTTTTAAAAATTGGTATCTAGTCTTTTGTAATGCTATTTTACGAGGTAACATAAACATTCAGTAATTCATTTCGTTTTTGTCTTTCATTTCGTTTTCACGTTATCATAGTTCTCGGTTTGACGGTTTAAATGTGGCGAAGTGAGTGCATTCGTACGTATTATTTGTAATAACAATAATAATGTTACCTTTTAAACTAAAAAATTAAAACAAAGGGCATAAAATGTAAAGCTATATGGGTTCAATCCCCGGCCTGGCTCTCCCAGATTTTCGTAAGTGGGAATCGTGCCAGAATGTGCCGCTGGTCGGAGAGTTTTCTCGGGGATCTCCCGTTTTCCCCGCCCTTGCATTCCGGAGCTTCTCCATTCTTGCCTCATTTTACCCTCATTGACTCTTAAGACTTCGTTGTTAAGAGCCGCCCAAATCTCTCAACTCAACTCTGTCAATTTATTAATTCGCCGTACGCAGTTGGTTGTCACTTATTCAATCAGTGAAATTGTTTCACTGAAACAAGCAGTGCTTTTACACATATTCTAAGTGGAGCCATTTTATCTGATTCAAGTAGTTAAATTTTACTGCAAAGCAGTGGTTTTCCACTGATTCGAATTTAGAGCGAAAGTGCTGAGTGTTTGATGATATTAGCATTAACCATTTATGTCATTCCACAAATCAGATTGGCGACAAGGATGGCTGGGCACTGATTCCCTGCTGTGTACAGTTCCGGTCATAACTTCCATTAGCCTGCAACGTGTACACGATCGCGGGCGCGATGACTGAACAAATAACTTTACGAGCTCGAGTGTTGAAGTCATTCAATACTTAATGATGTGCGCTGTACTTGTGTCTAGAATGTTTCTTGTAAACCATGAACAAGGTACTGAGTGTTCGTTGATGTCAACATCAACCATTCACAAATGAAAGGTGCAGAAACTTCAACAAATCATATTTCTCGCACGAGATACGTTTACAACACCGGGGCACTTATTCCTTGTACTGTACAGAGCCCACTATTAATACCCTTCATGTGCCTCAGCCCTCGATCGTGAACACTGGACTGAAAGGAACATATAAAGGAGCTAATAAAACTTTCTAAATTTATTTACAAGCAGTCCACAAAGGAAGCAAGCAAATCTTAATATCTCGACATTAATGGTCGTTTCAGGCTGTTTACAGCTAAAAATATATATTCTATTCCGTCATCACCCATAAATTATTACTGCTTTATGATTATAATCAGTATCTATATACAGTTTATTAACACCGATTGGTAGAGACCTGAAAAATTCGCGAGTTCAATGACCTGCAGGCTATTCTCTACAATCGTATGTACACATATGCTGACATCAGCTGCACATTGGTTGGCTGCTGTAACAGTGGAAGGCGACGATTGGGCCAGCCTTCTCCAGGAGGTGACGAACACCTCCAGTGGACCAATGGCTGAAGTTTTATAAACACACGTGTTTTGCATTCTAACTTCTCCCAAAATAAATCCGCGAATTCTACGTGTATCTTTCCATTGAACCAGCATTAAAATTTATTTACTCGATATATGACAGTTCCAGTAACAAGTCTGTATCACTCGTCCACTCTGTCCTACCTTGTTTCAGTTCAGATGTCACCAGTTTTTCCCGTCCTGAATGTTCTGGAGTACCCCGGGCGCTCCCATACACATACTAGTATGCAAATAGATTAGCCTCTCGGCCTTCGTACTTTTATGTTTTAACGTAGCGCTCTTAGCCATATAGCCATCCCGCGCTACGACCGCCCAATCGGTGGGGAATAGGGATCACGCCCTCTCATCGCAGGTGGCCCAGTCATGCACCTGAGGTAACCAGATCCAAAGCCCCAACCTGATTCACAAGTACGGCCGAGAACACCCTTCCACAAGGTTCTGAGACCCTTGCCCTCAGAAACCAAGCGTGTTTTCTGGCCGGGTGGTATATCCATACCCCTAGTGTCTTACCAAGACAAAACCGGAGCGGGTTGCGGCTCACCGCCCGGTCTTTCTTTGAGAGGGAGAATCTCTCCAGACCTCGTCCAGCATAAAGAGTAGAAATCTACCTACTCTTTGACTATTTCGCTCTCCGCAGCACTCTCGCACTCTCGTTCGTAGCCGCTACACATGCATCCGTCCACCACAGTTCGTCACACCTTCGTTCGCAGCCGGTCCTTGTCCGCTTCAAACCATGTGGCTGTCACAGACTGCTGACCCTCCGGTTTCGGCCGTATTTATAGGGTAGGTATCCTGACCCAGACCCTTCTTCACACCTCGGGTCACATTAAGGATGATGTTAGCTGATAGCTTCGTGAACTTATGGTCTGTCTCATATAAGTTGGCGAGATTTTGACAGTTTGACGAAAGTAGTGCCAATGTTTACTTTTCGTTTATGTATCCTTTCTCCATCAGCTGGTGCGTCAAGTGGCGGCTGTATATATATTCTATTAACATAATGTCAACTAATCCACTTTCCATTGTATTGCTAAACAATTTTTAAGGTATTTATAGACTCACATCTGTCTAAAAATGTGTAGGTTTTAAAAGTAAAAATGGAAAACTTTGCAAAACATTAAATATTTGTTTCCTATTTTTTTATTTATTACAGACAACGAATTTGTGTAATTGTAGATCTTTGTTAAGACTGGAAATAAAAGTAATACGGGAAACTTGCTTGCCAACGCACTTTTACTTCGCCAACAAACAACTTACCAACGACTTTTGCAAATAAGTTATTCTGCTATTACTGATACTAAACAGCTTGAGTTTGAAATATGTGGCGTGGAATAACGTAAAAATTCTTCAAAACTACTCATGCGCATCCCATTTTCTTAGTTTCATTAATACAGGATAGTAACAACACGAAAACAACAAAAAATTGAGTTGGCAGGAGAACTGTTTGTAGTTCGGGATCTGGCTGACAGATATCGTGGAAGAGCATGTTGTAACAGATGGTGTGGTAGGGCTTGTTGTCAACAGCTAGCAGCACTTTGACCCGGCTCTTGATTCCGTCTTTCTAAAAGTTCACTTTTCCCCTTTTATTGGCTCAAAACGACAAAAATTTGAAATTCATTTCGTCAAATTATTTGAAAAAGTTATTTAACTATACCCTCCGATATTTCTGAAGGCTTTTGGAAATAATATCAAGCATGCAAGGAAGGTGTGGAGAGTGGCGGTACGACATAAAAATATCTTCCAATATTTGAAGTTGCATTTAATTTGAATACGGACCATTTTAATGTCAGTTTTATTTAAAACACATATAAATTACTACGTTAGCACAAAGTTTAGTTTGTAACACTAATAACAGCTGGTTTGTGAACACATAAAATAAAACGTATTTATTAATATAGGAACTCTTTCTTATCCACGTGTTTTCTACTTGTTTAATGTGCGTCGGCAGTGGAGTCAGAATAGCCTTCGTAATATTAATTTTCATTGGTTCATGCATCAGCTAATACAGGATTTTGTAAATTGCACGTTGTTTGT
Organism: Clitarchus hookeri; assembly: GCA_002778355.1. NCBI lineage: Eukaryota > Metazoa > Arthropoda > Insecta > Phasmatodea > Phasmatidae > Clitarchus > Clitarchus hookeri. The sequence continues at coordinate 657,409 of NQII01000415.1, forward strand.
TACGTATACGTCAAGTCGCCACTCACTGACTGTCACAATCTCGCCAACTCCTCCAGGAGGGGCTCTAACGTCAGTCCAGCTCAGGTGGCAATCTCTCCCTCCACCGTAGCCTCAGTGGCGTAGTCAGCGTGCGGGAAGCAGGCGTGCAGGTTGGTCATCACCACTGCGGCCCGGCTTGTCCGCGCATAACTGTGCTGGGAAAGATTAGCAGAGGAGTGACAACAAGACAGTTCGGTAATCGGGGGCCAGGGTAGTTGCAACCAAACTTCGGTAACAGTATCAGAATACACTGTTCGTTTATTGCAGTTATGCTTGTTGTAGGAAGAATCCAAATATTTCTGCAGGTAACCTGTTGAATAAACTATTTTTTATGTCCCAAGAACTGACTGTTCTGTTTTAGGAGCTATCCAAGCAGTTGCAGGTAAAATAACAGACATGACCACAATAGATAGCTATGTTTCTATTACTGTCGACGTTGACAGTGCTTATTTAGGTACCAACAAGCAATGTTATTCCGGTCTCTGCGTTAACAGTCTAGATGGATAGTGTCTGCTGAAATTTAGTTCCTAGAGCAATACTTACTCTTAGTGCGATGCGCAAATCTTCAAAACGTACATCACCTTAGATCACAGGTTATCTCTGTTGACCTTGAACACGCCACGTCTCAAGGAACACCTGGTCTTCAGAGACACCCGATTTTGGGCGAAAAGAGTTTATATCAAGCTGTATTTCAAAATCCACTTTCGCGGTTGGATATTTCTAACTGCGATGTGCCTTAGGTACCTGGCCGCGAATCACACACTTTAAATGCTCGAGCAACCCAGTTATGATTGGCCCAGTCAAATGACACGCTGTCTTCTGACGAATGCACGCGGCCAGCAACCAAAGGAAAACTACACGTGTGCAAGTAAGATGTTGAAATCTAGCCTGCGTGGATATCTTTATATTAAAGTCAGACGACCCTAGTTAGAGGTAGGCGCACACTTTTTTTTTCGCGAACAGTACACTACAGAGCGTAATGTTTCAACATCCTTCTTGCACGCCCGCAAATTTCCTTTGGTATTGGCCACGTGTATTCGTTAGGAGACAATATTGTATTTGACTGTGCCAATCAGAACTGGGTTACTGCGGTATTGAACGTCTATGATACGCGGGCAGGCACCTTATACACGCAGCAGTCATAAACAATACAACCGCGAAAATGGATCTTTGATAAAGTGATTTCAAATATATTAACGCAAGAACTCTTTTCGTGAAAATCGGGTCTCCCTACTTATAGATAGAGACCTGCAAAATTCTCGTTATTATTTGGGCACACGTTTAACTTGAAACACGTGTACCTTTGTAATAGGTTTATCATTGGACAATACTTTATCTGACATAAATGATTACTTCACAACTGCGTGCCACAATCACGTGCAGTTCAGTCAGAAAGGGCGTGTCTTTTCATCTGTGAAGCAGCCAGTGGAGAAACAACGCCGGTTCAGTTATAAAAAGGTACTGTGAAGTTCAGTCTGATGCAAAATAATGACGCAAATGTTTCGTGTTTCTACTTATAGACCACGTAGTTCTAAACATATGTTAACACAAAAAATATTTTTCAGAAAAAAAGAACTGTCTTCGTAATGTTATTTCCCGTAAATAGCAGTTTGATTACATTTTATTCATTAATTCCTTGTCAGAATTCAGTTACACTTATCTCGGTCATGCAAATAACGAAAACTAACCTGCTTGCAGAATGAGATAAAATTTATTGAACAAGATGTTACAGATAAGGCTAATTAACCTACTCCACTCTACACATGCGAACAAGTAATTCTGATGAGGCAATCAAATGTTTAGAATGCAAGATCACACCCGTTAAAAATAAAAGTCTGCATAAAGAATTTTTTCCACCAGATTTGATAATTATCGCTTTAGTAGTCCGTAAGATATCATGCAAGCATTAATCAATAACTTTTGTTGGAAGACCCTTAAAATTGGCGGATTTTTGGTGATACTGCTGAATTCAGCGTACACAGAAATGTCTTAAACCATGCAGACCCAGTGTACAAAATTGTGTACACTACGCACGTGTAAGTAATTTTTGGTCTGTTCTGCACACTGAGAAACTCAATGACCAATAATCTTACCTATGGGTAAATGATTCGCAATAATTCTTACTGATTGATATAAGTCGTAATTGGTTCGTATAACTGTTGCCGAACATATAGCCTACAGCTCATTGGCTGTGACAGCGAAGCAAGTGTAGTGTCAACTTAAGTACAGCACTGATCAAAACGTTTTTTGCTTGCAACACCTAAAAACGTAAATTAAACTTGTTCCGAAAGGGTTAAGCAAACCAATATCTTGTTAAATCACTTAAATGTTACCAGGCACCTAATTAGGGATAACTGGATTTGGGAAAAGTTCCGCACAATTGACAGCTCACCTGCTAGTTTCTTTCGGTTTCTCCGACAAAAGACAATGTCGTCTTTGACTTAGCTAAGCAGAATAAGGTTACTTCGGTACGGGATGTCTTTTATCAAAGATATACTGTTATGCTATTATTGTAAACGTAATATGAAGAATTTTTGTAATTTTGTTACGTAAACAAATCTTACCTATAAAAAAAGTTAAGTAAGTGCGGAGAGTCGAACCCACGCCCTGTCAGCATGACGTTTTTCGCTTTATTTATATCTCGCCATCCTAGCATCTCCACTATTTTAAAATTTATTGTGGCTTGTCATATTGCATGTATTCTATAACATATTTAACGGCAAACTGTTATACACTTTTGTAATGTACCAATACTTAATGCTCTAAAAAACATACGCATATTGCTTTCCAAGGTCAGTAAATTGGGTAAGTTACATTGCGTTTTGATTCTATGCATTGAGATTTTAATATAGTTGTTTCATTTTGCGAGGATATCAACTAACATCCACCAATTAGAAACGCATCAAGACCACAGAATTTGCCATCATGAAACGAGAGAAGTGAATGTCAAATCAGCGTAAACTGTTGTTAGCTGGACATATCTTTAATGTCGCAGTAACACAAATATTTGGTTCTTCGTGTTATCTTTAGCGAAATACAACATTTCATTGCGGAAACATTACTTAGTCCCTATGTTACCAGCAAAATTTCAGTACTATATTTGAATTATAATAAAGTAAGATTTTCTAAACCTTTTACATAATTAACTTTGTCACAACATTATACATTTTTGTTCAACATAAATAGGGCCAGCTGATTTTCGCGATAACAATTCCAGTTAAGTTGCATTTCAGTACACTTTAACTAACATCCACGTTCGCGATTGGTTGGTTTCAACTGCTACCCGTCTTAGATATCTGCCCTCAAATAACAGACGTTCAGTGCCAGAGTAACTTAAATTTCATTGGCCCAGTCAAATACCGCATTGTCTTCGACAAAGGCACGCGGCCAATAACGGAAGAAAAACTGCAGGAGGGCAAGTGAGATATAGAAATAAAGCTTCTGTTCAATTATTTTCACGAAAATTGAGTAGTCCTACTCAAAAGTAACTTTTTTGTTGCATCAGCAATATACTTTTTTCTGTGTAGCACATTCAGTGTCACCGAACAACTTATATATTGTCTTTGTAACATACTTGTGTTTAGGCTTTTACAGGCTCACAACACGAGCACAGAGTACTTAAGAATCACACTTGCAGTTTTCATTTGGTTATTTACTGCTTAACTTTGTTTAAAGAGAGTCTGTTACAAGAGTGAACGAATCAGAATTAAGTTTCTCCGATACTGTCCGTCCGTGATTTGCGGGTAGACACATGAGACGTGTAACAATTCAAAAGATCCGGTCACCAAAGTGGTTCTGAACTAAATTGTTTTGGATCACAACCTGCCCTGAAATCTTTTAGCAAAAAAAAAACAGGTGTCCCTAATAACCCAGATGCGAAACAGCTGCTTTATTCACGAACTCCATCCCCAGACGCCAGCAAAATGGCGTCACCAGCCAGCAGTATGCCAGGACGCTTCTGGCCAATAAGCGCCTGGTAAAGTAAGATGGGCTCACAACCATCCGTCGTGTGTTAATCATTCTGTACAGAAAAACTTCAGTGACACAACTAAACATCTTGATCTTTCTTTAGTTGGAGATATATGTAGGTTGGAAATACATTTTATAGAGAAAAACATTTTAGGCAAATAAGTTTTTACGTAATAAGAATTTATACTTAAATGTTTTTACATTTTAAATTCCTGAATTTCCCATTAAAGATAAATAAACACAGATCCATCGTTTTGCATTTTATTTCAAAGTGCGTCTTCACGTATAAGGAATGTCGTCAAAAGGTGGTGGCCCATCCGTCCGTCGAAGGTTAAAGTTTGGAAAATATTTGACGGATGAATGGATTGAGAAAAAGGTGCAGTGCGATTGGTTGAAAGTCACATGACCGCCGGACAGACGGGGGACTGACGGATGCACCGGATGGTCATGAGTCCAGCTATGCTCACCAGAGGACAGCACAGCATAGCATTCAGTAGCAAATAAAAACCGAGGTCCCGTTCCCGGAGCTTCGTGCAGCCAATCAGAGAAGGGGTACGCCCACATGAAAGGAACCGCCACGCTACTTCGCCTCTGTGTACTCACCTAATCTGTGCTACCGTGAACAAGTTCTGGTCTACACGAGTTGGCCGGATGCAGATGCTCCCGATTTTAACGTGTTATGTCATCTGCAAGTAATTTAAGGGAAACGAAAAAACACTTCAACTTATTAGTAGAGACCTGCGAAATTTTCGTTGTTCATTGGGGACATGTTAAACTTAAAACACGAGTACCTTTGTTGTACGTTTGCCACTGGACCTTACTTTATGTGACACGCTTTGGGTAACTCTGCGCCAATAAATGAACACTTCACAACTGTGTGCCCCAATCACGTGCAGTCTAGCCTTAAAGGGAGTGACTTCACATCTACACAGCAGCTAATCGATAAACGAAGCCTGCTCGATTATATACATACATCACTGTGAAGTTTCATATGATTCCAAATAATAGCGCACATTTTGAAGGTCTCTGCTTATTAGATGGTGTTTCTTCAAATCTTCCTTCCTTTCAACATTATTGCAATAGATGACGTTGAGACAGAGGGGGCAGGATACAGGAATTTTCATGAGTTTTATTTATTTCTAGGCCAAAATTTAGGTTTGTGCAAATGAGACTTTCTTCCTCACTTAACTAAATTTAAAAGTATGTTATAAAATTTCGTTTAACTGAAACTTAAATGAAAAATTATAATTTTATTAAATCTTAGCTTATCGAAATTCCACAATGTAATTATATTACATTTTAATATGTTATTTATTAAGACAAATTCGTCGCAAAACCAAATAAAAAATGGAAGATATTGAGTATTTACCACAGGGGTTATTGCCTGTATTTAAATGTCCAGTGTATCTAGTTATTTTAGTTATAAAGTAATGAAAATAAACAAGATGATTTACAAACAAAAATTTCCTTTTCTGGTGCACTAAATGAACATTCATTAAACGCCCGAATATTCATCGAAATAGAGAATATTTGTTTCATCGCAACTTTTTACAACCAAATTTCTCACCTAACGGAAACGAAAGTTGCAATTTTTCATTTTAGTTTTGGTTAACTGGATATTCGCAATACCCTACCAAAATTAAAGGAACGATATATTTGTTTTTATTTTCTCATTAGGCCGCAGTTAATTTAGCACGCAATGAAGGGCTCTGATGTAATGACAATCACCTTGGTGCAAAGGAGACCGCATTGCGTATAACTAGGGGCAGTGATATTTCGCGAAAATATTTCGAGGCAAGATACTGTCCAAAGCATTGTAGGATCGTCCAGCTTCTTCCATCGGCTAAAAAATGTTCTGGCCCATGTTAACTATTTGCACACGAATAACGAAAGTTCAGTGTCGGAGTTACTTAGTCCTGAGTGGCTTGGTCAAAGACGGACACGGCACCAGCAGCCAATGGAGGTATAACAACAGCTGAGGTGTGTATATAGTGTTGAAGTCTACTGTGTGCTCCGAATTTTACGCGAAAAGGCACTGGCCCTGCGTATAACACAGCCCTAAGGAATAAATATATTCTCACTGTGGTAAACAATCAATGAACCAACGTTGGTCACCGGAGTGTATAGAACACTGTGTAATCTTGCTTACTGCCACATGAATACGAGAAAGTTACTGTTGTATTTGAAAAAAAATATATTTTTAATGGAGACAACAATATATTGCCAGAAAAGTTTACTGTTTGCTAGGATTCAACGTACTGTGCACATGTCTGACAGTTTTATTTAGTCATTGGCGTAAAGCTACTATCCCATTTCATTGTTCCAATGAAGGCCCCGATACTCTATAGCAGAACGTTTGTGATTGCCCTGCAGAGAACTAAACCTAGTGAAAACCTTTATCATACCATCAAAAAAATAGTTAACCATCGAGAGCGTTATCATAGATGTGTTCGCTCAGAAAGTTACCGCTATTTTCCAGCGTTTCGAAATATAATGTGTCCTCTTTTCTCACCCGTTATATTTGCCGACACCTGATTTTCGCTAAGAGCTCCATGCAGGATAGATTACAATATTCTACATGTACACCAGCAGTTCTCTTTTCCGTATTGGTGGCGTGTCGTTGTGAGAAGATATTTTCTTATTCAAGTGGCACAGTATAATTGCGTTTCTTTTATATTGTAGAAGTATGATTCCCGGGCAGGCACCTAGGATGTATAACACGTCAATAATCCAACCACGAAAGTGTATAAGAGCTCAAGTGTTATGAAATACAACTGGCCATGAAACCTTTTCGTGAAAATCGGGTATCCCTACACTGTAAAATATTTGTTGTACGTTTCCAAGAAAAATCCTCGGAAATCCAGTTGCCAAGAAAATACTCTGTAGAACTACACACAGTTTTCTTGCAAAATCTACAAGATATATATTTCCAATTTTACAAATGTGAGACTTGTATTACAACTTGAGAAGTAGATATTAAATTATTTTTTTCTTCTTCTAGAAAACAAACGTGAATAATTAATCACGGAAAATAGAGAGCAATGAAATAAATTCACGAAAAAGGAAAATGTTATAACTTGCCAGCACGGGGACTAGAACACACGTAATTTGCGTTATTACCCCTCACCCTTATCCGCAAGACCAACTTGACTTCCGAGCTCCCGAATAAATGTTGTTGTAAGTAGAACATTAAACCACTGCATGTAAAAAAACGCCTATCGTGAAAATGTATCTAAGATGAAGATATTTGAAATGCATCTAGGCAGTAACACTTTTCTGGAAAACCAGTTTCTCCTAGTTATATTAAAATCGTGGTTTAGTTCGGCTCGTGGCGGAAACAAAGATCATTATTTCTTAGGCTTGAAAACGTTGCGTCAATATTTGAGAACAGGCTAGAATTGTCGTGCATCTGCAAATCCTGTGCGGCGATTTTTGAAATTTAGGGCCACCTGTTTCTCTCGAAAAGATTTCAGAACAGGTTGTGTTCCAAAACACTTTAGTTCCTAACCACTTTAGCGATTGGACCACATGAGTTGTTACACGTCTTATCTGTCTGCCCACGAATCATGGACGGTCAGTATAAGGGAAACTTAATTCTGATTGGCTCACTCATGTAACAGACTGTCTTCACATGAAGACGGATTTCCACACGTGGGAATCGTGCCGGACGATGCCGTTGGTCGGCGGGTTTTCATGGGCATTTCCCGTTTCCCCCGCCCTTGCATTCCGATGCTGCTCCATTCTCACCTGATTTCAACCTCATAGGCTCTCAAAACTCTCCGTTAAGGGCCACCCAAATAAATTCAACTACAATTACATACGTAGTGCAAACTTACACGTGCTTAACTTGTCGCCAAAAAATAACATGATAATTTTGCACGTCTGTAAACATATTGCTACAATTTCCTTAAACGTCATTAGGCTAAACCAGGTTCGTTAGGTGATATAAGTCTAAATGAAATAAAATAGTTAATTATGGTTTCCTAATTTTATTTACAATAAGGAAAAACCAATTCACAATAACTAAAAACAAATTTCTGTCTACCCAAATTCTCACAATAAATCGATATATCTTGCTGTTTACAATAAATGTATCCAATCAATACAATTTACAATTTCCTCAAAGAAATTAATGTAATTATATAATTTGAAATCAGTCCCACTAGACAGTGTATCAAAACCCATTAAATTATTTTTATAAATTATATGTTCATATTTGACAGTTCCGATATTTACAATCAAATCCCTATTACATGTTCATTCAACCAACCGCAGTTTATTCCATGTCCCACCAATCCGCAATGTTCTAGAATTTTTCGAGCGCCCTCACGCACAGTAGCCTCCACTCGTCGGGTTTCACGCCCTCTCGTCCATTCACAACACGAACACCTCGTCCGCCGTCGTCTTGCAATCTCCCGTCATCGTCCGTCGCTCACCACTTTTGGCTTCGCCCACCACACTCAGCCAGGTGGCCTCCGCAAAAGACTGCCGACAGTCAATATGTGTCTTGTATATATAGGGTCGTAGGCCATCGTCCAGAAATTTCCCCAAATACCGCGTTGCACAGAGGGTCCTAGTTCCCAAAATATTCTTCCGCATCCTCTAAGCTCATTGGCTTCTCAAGCAGGGGGAGAAGGGACTATGATGCGAGCCAGGTCTCAATTGTCAATCACCCCCCTTCACCCCAAACCCTACCCCACCCCGGGCGAACGACGATACAGCGAGCTGGATTCCCTGGGGGGAGGGAAAGGTCGAGGTGGGTCTCCCCCCTCCCCTCTACAAAGAGCCGGATCCGCGCTTGCGTAACGAAAACTCGCTGCCTGTGCGACCTACAGCTCGTTACAATATGTTGTTTTTTTATTTCCAATGTTATTTATTTGACAGAGAATTTGTGCAGATATGGACATAAACAAATTATACAATACAAAGATAGTCAACATACAACACACCGGCCAGGATATTGGCTCATCTGTTGTTACTGAGATGTGTAAAAATTAACGGAGAACATCAGTCATGGCGGTAACAAAAATAAAACAATGTATATCAGATGAGGAAACTAAACAAAACATCAAAATGGATAATAATATGCAATTCGCGTGCAAAAAAATAACTCATTACAAATATTTTGTAACCAGTTCTGAAAGACAAACGACATCATTGATTGTTTTGAGGAAGGACTTTCGATTTTCGCGAAAATAATTCCTGTATATTTGGTTTGCAAAACACTCTAACTCAGATCCACTTTCGTAATTGGATGGAAGCACATGAAGGATATTTATGACCAGTTCTGTCCACAGCGAGGAATCGGTACCCAATGTCTTGAGAGTCTTGCGGCGGGTAACCTGATTTGTGAAAGTTACCACACCTCTTGTTTACGAATGGCTAATGGCTATGTCTTTGAGCACGCAGCACGTTCGTTGTTCGCTGGTACACCAAACACAAGTACAGTGCACATCAAATTATTATACGATTGCAGCACTTCGGTTCACAAATCAATGCGTTGCTGAACGAGTTAAAGAAACGGAGGCTACAGAATGCCTAAGCCAACGGAAGCAAAACCGCTACAAAGATCTGTAACTAGGGATACCTGATTATCACAGAGAGATGCCGCGACCGTTTTTCAAAACATTTCGTGATAGGACAATTTTGATTCAAATCACAGAAGTTGAGTATTGCAGTAATCATTATTTCAGAATGGTTCCCGAGATTTAACAAAACGCCTTCTCACAAAGACGCGCTGCCATTTGCTGAAGTGAAGATACAGAGTAGATAAGTACGCAGGGTCGAAATACCACAGTGAATAAATATTCAGAGACGAAATTGCGGGACGGTTCGTGCCCGTCCTCGGGTTGGTTGCGCGAGGGTCTGGGAACCGGCTTTGTGTCTGATAGGCTACCGCGCGATGCGAAAGATTCCCTAGTGGTAAGGCGACCACCGGATTTTCGCGGAGGCTAAACTTCAATATCATATGTGAACACTTGAAGCCTTCCTTCGGCTACTGGCCGCTTGTTTTTGTGTGAAAAGAGTCAGTTACATGAGTGAGCCAATCAGAAATACGTTTCTCCGTGATTCGCGGGCAAACAGATAAAACGCGTAACAATTCAAATGATTCAATCACGAAAGTGGTTCTGAACTAAAGTATTTTGGAATACACCCTATCCTGAATTTGTTTTCGCGATATACAGGCGCCCCTATGTGCAGTCTATGGGATGACTGCGATGGGAAGCGGGAGGAAGGCAACGTTACTGAAATATCTGCTACCTTTCACGAGAAAGCGGCGAAGCACACATTTCACACATGCCACGTGACTTCAGCCGCTCAACCCCGTCTCAGGGACAGATGAGTAAGCAGCAAGCAAACACACACTAATAATTTCCAACCATTCACCAGGTGACACTGCTGCTTGTTACCATATCCCCTGAAAACCCTGCAAATTCTAGTTCCCCCTGAATATCCTGCAAATGCTAGTTCCCCTGAATACCCTGCAAATGCTAGTTCCCCTGAATACCCTGCAAATTCTAGTTCCCCCTGAAAACCCTGCAAATGCTAGTTCCTCCCTGAATACCCTGCAAATGCTAGATCCCCATGAAAACCCTGCAAATTTTAGTATCCCCTGAATACCCTGCAAAATCTAGTTCCCCCTGAATACCCTGCAAATGCTAGTTCCCCCTGAATACCCTGCAAATTCTAGTTCCCCCTGAATACCCAGCTAATTCTAGTTCCCACTGAATACCCTGAAAATTCTAGTTCCCCCTGAATACCCTGAAAATTCTAGTTCCCCCTAAATACCCTGCAAAATCTAGTTCCCCCTGAATACACTGCAAATACTAGTTCCCCCTGAATACCCTGGAAATTCTATTTCCCCCTGAATACCCTGGAAATTATAGTTCCCCCTGAATATCCTGCAAATGCTAGTTCCCTTGAATATCTAGCAAATGCTTGTTCCCCCTGAATATCCAGCAAATGCTCGTTCTCCCTGAATACCCTGATAATGCTACGTTTCGCCCATGCATTCCGCTGATGACAAGTTACTCTATAGGAAAACTTCGCTAGTTCAAACATATGCGCATTGGAGTTGTGTGTTATTGACCAACTAATTTAATGTTTATTTATTTTCATTTGCATCCTTATGTACATTCAATATACTGTGCAGATAATTTCTTCAGATATGATATCGTTATTATACAATAAGGAAAATTCCCACTCAAAGACATAAGGTTCAGTAAACCTTACACAAACTATACAATGTAGGTGTACATGATAAATCTTATTATATTACTTTTATATAAAAATAGAATTATTAATATATTACATTTGCATACATGTTGACCAAAAAAAAAGTAAAAATATCTTACGTCTACATAAATTAAAAGTACAAGTTATTACATTAAGTATCCCATAAACAGAAGCTCTGTTTAGCATTATATAAGGAAATGTTATCAAAATATTTTTTCCACATTGTAGAATTCCTTCTTTAAAAAGTATGATCTAACCGCCATTCTGAATTTTTGGGAGTTAATAATTAACTTTAATTGACTAGGTAAATTGCAATTATGGACATGTAAATCGCTACACACATTACGTGTCATATATTTTCGATGAAATCAAGATCCCATAATAAACTACCAATTGTGCAGTGCAAAAGGTTATGAGTTTGCAGAAACGTCACTGCAACACGTGATGTAGTGAGCGCTCGTGCACAGTGTTTAAAAGGGCTGTACAACAAGCTCGAATGGCAAAAGTCTGCATGTTAAATGGCAAATCAGTTCGCCACGGCATCGTGCTTGCAAAGAATATCACCACACAGACCCATTTGAACGGTGTCGTATTTAAAGCTAGGAACTGGAAAATCCAGCGAATTTTTCTGGGACAAGCCAAACTTCAAACGTATGTGTATTTCTGTTACGTTTTCAATTGGACCACAGTTTATTAGTAAGTACCTGAAAACATCACGTTATTATTGTCAACATGTTTGTCTTCACTTTCCTACACCGAACTGGGAAAATTTAATGATTTCATTGGCTACTGGGAGCTTTACGACGGAACTTGCCTGCGATACAACGTTACATGAGATTGGTGGCTCTACCGTTGAGCTCCTACTATTAGCCTCAATTGTCTTTAGGAAGTGCCACACAACTTCTCGACCAATGGCAGATTTCAAATTTGTATACAGCTTCTTGCAGTTTAGTTTCCAGCCACACAATAACGCGACCTCTGCTGGTGCCTATTTATAAGACGCACCCAGTTGAACTCTGAGCCAATAATAGGCCTGCAACGAAGCAATTGTCGAATCCCGTGCCACCTAGTCTGAGGCAAAACTTGCTACAATCTAGGGTAGCAGAAATCTGAGGCACGAAGGTCGTTTAAAACGTGAAAATTCCCCGTCGCTACGTATAGCTAGGACCAGTGACTTTTCACGTAAAAATTGGAGCACACAGTAGATTTCAATACCATATAAACACCTCAGCTGTTGTTATATCTCCATTGGCTGCTGGTGCCGTGTCCGTCTTTGACCAAGCCACTCAGGACTAAGTAACTCCGACACTGAACCTTCGTGATTCGCGCGCAAACGGTTGACACGGGGCCAGAATATTTTTTAGCCAATCAAAGAAGCTGGACGACCCTACAGTGCTTGGGAGTGTATCTTGTCTCGAAATCTTTTCGCGTAGTATCACTGCACGTACGTATAGCCATTCATGTTGGCCGCGCAGTCTACACTGCGACACGATGTTTGCAGGCGTGGATGTCCATAAGTAGGAAGGCAGCGGGGCTTGACGCCTCGTTGACAGGGACGTCATCAGAGACGGAGTGGATAGCACTTAGGTCACGTAGAGTAGTCACTGGTCCTGCAAGACGCGCTACACGCAGGGAAAATGGTCGTGTAGCCCAACGGATGTAACAGCACGTCCAGAGAGATGCTGCAGTTTGTAGACCCTGCAATGCAGTCGCTAGTCTGAACAAGAGGCTTTCGTCGCCGTTTGAATGAGACAGGCCCACAGGCACGGCCTGTACTGCACCACGCTCTAAATATGAACCAGTGAGAATTTCATTGTTTGAATCAGTTAACAGCACCTGACTTATTCAACAGTCACTTCGGTCAATTGAACCAATCAATTAGTGAAACAATGCTAGCTTTCTTTCACTTATTGATCCAGTGACATTTTCCTGACTCATTGGCCATTTCATTCGCTGTTTTTCAGGGAGTTTTTTTCACTGTCGGATCATTTTAACAAGGTGTATGAAATGAAATAATAGCGCACAAACTAATGAAACCAATACCGTGTATATATATATGTGTGAGTTTCGTCTTTTGTTATACTATTTTACGAGGCAACATGGACATTCGGTCTTTCATTTCGTTTTTTACGTCATTCATTTAGTTTCCACGTAATCATCATAATGTTCGGTTTGACGGTTTAAAAACTCTGCATTGAATGTGATGAAGTGATTGCAATCATAGGTACTATTTGTTTTAAAATTCTTATTGTTACCAATTATACTAAAAACGAAAATAAAATACATTAAATTTAAAGGTAAATATTTTCGATTGTAACTATGGTGTGCCAGGACACAAATAATTGTAAACAAATATCAGATTGAACGCTTTATATTTTGAATTAATGAGCATAGAATAACTTCGAAAAACTTCCCTTGAACAATTAATTAAAAATATGCATCACAGCCAAAAATAATATATTGAGATAATCCATCACAGTTAATTTCTTCAGTTATAACAATTGCTTGAAAACGAAATAAATATGAATAACAACTTTCAAAAGAACTAGATTTATAAAATGTCAATTCTCAAACATAGTTTCTTCAATTTCCATTAAAACATTAAAGGAACCGTCCCTCAATTTCGGTTCTGTGTACTTGTATACTCTGTGTTAGGTGGCTCTACCTCCACAATGACATTTGCTCTGGTATTTTGAGTATTGTAAAATGTAGCATCCAATGTAGGAAAACACATATGGTCCATTTATGGTTAACAGTAGGATGCCAAACCGGAAAAATGTTGGCCAACAGCTGGCATGCCCCCGGCACCATTGCTGGCCCTGAAATTGCACCACTAACTAGCTATACTCTGCCCATAACTGTCTCAGGCATGGCCCATATGCTTACACCAGCAATGGCACATCCATGTACAACCTCACAGCCACCAGATGGCCTATTGATGGCTAGCCATACTTCTACCATATGTCAAATTCTACCTCTTAAAATAATTATTTTTAGCAGCATTCTCAAATTTCTCTGTATCTAAATTATGTTTACTTCACAATTAAACACATTAAACAATAAGAAAAGCGTATGCTTACCGGAGGAGGGTAAGGGGCACGACTTACGCCTCTTACAGCGATAGACCTGTACGCTAACATTTGTCCAATGTGTATTTTTATGTCTCGATGAACTAATTAAGAATACAAGTGGACTTGAATTATTAAAAAAAACTAATATAATATAAATTATACCAGTTATTCCATAACCTTAATATTTACCACGCGAACAAACCAGTTTTTAAAAAGATTCCGATCAACAAAAAAATACTGTCGTTGAGAGAAAACTTCCTACCTGAATCGCGATATTAACCCAAAAAATTGCCTTTAATGTTATTTTTCGCAGTGTATAGGTCACCTGGATGCTATTCATCAGTTTTAAAATGCATCCTGCATATATTAATATTTTAGTTATGTGACGAAACAAAAGCCCTTCAGTGTTAATTTTCTAAATTTTCTTATATATTGTTGTTTTTCTTCTCATTTTTATTATATGCAGTCGTACATGTAGAACAGTTCGTAAGTTAAATTATTCAATGCTAGTTACGAAATCACACCTAACACTGTATTTACAGCATCTGGCCATACATATTTCCATCATTATATATTAACAAATATTTTACTCATTGTATCACGCGATCTATAATTATATAAGACACGCGCATATATACATATACGTCCGTGCAGTTTGAAGAAGCTATATGCGAAGTGGGAGCAATAACAATTCCCATAATAAGCCCAAAATTGCGCCAGCAATGGTCCATCGATCAACCATTCACAGCCATCAGATGGCCATAATTTCACCAGCAATAAGTATATGTTATGTGCGGCCGTTGCTGGAGTACAGTTGGTAAGCCGCTTATGAACCATTGGTAGTTCATCTACTCTCAACCGTAGTGGCCAGGGCGCTCGCCTCCCACGACGGCGATCTGGGTTCGATCCCCGGCGGGTCCACTCCCGGATTTTTGCATGTGCCGCTTGCCGGCGGGTTTTCTCGGGGTACTCCCGTTTCCCCCGCCCTTGCATTCCAGCGCCGCTCCATTCTAGGGTCTCATTTATGTCATGCCCGGGGATGACGGTCACCTACGGGTCCCAGCTGGAAAGACCGTCACTCGGAGGGTGTTGCCTTGCCCTGGGTGCACTCCCCACACGCCATTAATATTATTATTCATTACTATCAACATTCCGTCGGTGTGCCATCAATGGCAGGCCAAATGTCCCGGTGCCAGCAGTTAACCATAGCAGGGCCAGTAAGTTTCCTGCGCCGACAATGCCATCAGTGAAACCACAGTCGGCCGACTGTCTCCTGCTGCGTGGGATGCTACCATGTTGGAACGTGAAACAACACGTTGTGTAACATTATGCGAGTTAGCAGGAGCAATGCGATTGTAGGTTGGCTCGCCGTCTTCGCAAGTCGTCCATACGCGACGCGAAGCGACAGGACAATGAAGGGGAAATGCCAACGTGCTTAATTTGATCTGTGCAGCAAAAATCACGTTCCACATCAACGCTACGTGACGCGCGTCAAGGTTTCCAATTCAACGCTGACGGAAGCACGGATTACCACAAAAATTAGCCACAGCCATCTAAATGTGACAATAATCGTGATTTCTTATTCTTAAACTTTTTTTATTTTTGTTCGGGTTCCGATAACTACGCTCCTCGTACAAAATTTTATTCTTTCATATCTACCAATAATTAAAGATTCTATTTAATTTTTCTTAGTGTTCTTTATATGGTTGTGATTAGTAGGGACGCCCGACTTACGTGAAAACATTTAATGGCTATTTGTATATTTCATAACTATTTAGTTCATGTCTGTTTTCGTGTTTGGATTATTTACGTGTTACGCGTCGTATTTGTCTGTGAATCACAGACAGACAGTAGCGGAGTAACGTATTTCTGATTGGCCAGTCAAGTAAGGAAATATCCTCTCACAGAGACACGCCGCCAATAAACAAAACAATACTGCTGGTATGCCCGTAGGATATTGAAATCTAGTGTGTGTGGAAATCTTTTCGCTAAATTTAGATGTCCCTACTAATCTGTAAGGACGTGCATAATGAGCTTTATTATTAGCCATCACGCTAGACTTCACATCCCTGTGAATACACGAAAGCCAGTGTCGTCAGTTCATTGGCTGCTGTCTGAGAGTGAAAACATTCCCCTCCGCCATTATGAAGAGTGTATCTATTGGTGCAGATTTTTCCAGGGCGTGTCAAATGAAAAATGGTCCAGTGACAAACGTAGTGCTTAAAATACGAGTTGAGTTGAGTGATTTGGGTGGTTCTAAACAACGAGGCCTTGAGAGCCGATGAGGTTGAAATGAGTTGAGAATGGAGCAGCGCTGGGATTCAAGGGAGGAAGAAACGGGAGATCCCGAGAAAACCCGCGAGCCAGTGGCATCGTCTGGCACGATTCTCACTTGTGAAAATCCTGAGTGACCCAGCCGGGGATTGAACCCGTTTCGCCTTGGTGGGAGACGAGCAGTCTTACCGCTCTGCCACCGCGGCACCCCTTAAAATATAATTATATGCCAAAAAAAAGGCTAAATTTGCAGGTTTCTAGCTTTGGTTTCAATGGCCCGCTGTCTTCAAGGGAATGGCCATATTCACGTCCACCTACAACAATAAAGAACCGAATACAATTTTTATCAGTTTATCAAGATTGTTAATTTTTTCATGGTCAATCATTGTTTTTCAGACCTGCAATTTTTTTGAGGCTTTAGATTGTTTATGTTTTAATCCTTGTTTACTAGACACGAGAATAAAATTGGTTATGGGACTGCATGAGATTCTAAAAGCGAGGGAATACTAATAAAACTTTGCCCCCACGTCTTACGGATACAGTGTTATAAGTGTCAAAATCCAGTCTGCGCGTAGTAACCTGCAACTCTATCGACCTCTTAATATATCCTTAACACATTTCATTAAATCTGCAGTGTGAAAGAACATGGCATTTGTGGGGAAATGTTGTTTCTGGGTCATGATTCGTGAGTAGGATTCAGGTTTCGTCCATCATCTTGAATTTTTTTCCCATTTTTTCAGTAAAAAATGTACCGTTTTTCTCTTAAAATAATCAAAATTCGTAGAAATTCCCTCATAATGTCCTTTTTTCCACAAAATTTTCCTCTTTCTCTTAAAATATCCTATTTCTTCACTCAAAGAAAGCACCAAGTCCCCCATTTGGAAAAGCGAGCCCCCGAAAGGTAGTTTTCGGGCCATTTGAGCAGTTTGGAGTCTCGCTGAGGATCAGTGGACATGGCCCCCTCACCCCATCCCTAGCCCATCACAACTCACTCCCTTTCCATCCTCACCTGCTAGAAATTATTATAAAAATCGCAAAAAAAATCTATAAAATCGAAGAACATATAACGTTACCCTACACTACCCCTGGCTCATTCCACCATCTTCACCTCACCTCCTCTCCCCCAATACCCCTGGCAATTATTATAAAAATCGCTAAAAATCTAAAAAAAAATTTGAAAGCATATAACGTAAACCTTACACTCATTCCACCACACTAACCTCACTTCCTCTCCACACCCGCCACTAGCAATTATTATAAAATAGGGAAAAATTGCAAAAAAATATAGAAATCAGGGAAAATATCAGGTTAATCCACCCTCCCCTCTGCTTAACTACATCATCCTAACCATCAACCCCTACCCCTCCCTACCTTCCAGCCTTCCAATCATTAAAATATTAAAAAATCGCCTAAAAAATTAATTCTTAAAATCAAGGAAAATTTTCCATCGATGAAACCAGGCCACCAGGTTGGTTGTTGGCGACCTTGACATTGACCCCAAAAACATTGAGAACTAGAAAATCTAAAAAAAAATTCTAAAAATGTAAAGAAACTAATCAAATATTAATAAAATATTACTTCACTAACTCCGACACACCAGAAAATTGAGAATTAAAAACAAATATAATAAATTTTGACAAATCGTCGAACATATTACATGACTGACTCCAGCACCCGTGTTGAATGTTGGTGGATGTAGCCTTAACCCTATTGACCTTCAACTCAAAAGTTCAAGAAAAAATTGCAAAAAATCTTTACAAATGTAAACAATTATCAAGGAAAATTACATACCTATACAAAAAACCAAGTTGTATGTGTGTGACACTGAGGGTTCAATTTTCGTAAAGATGGCAGAGAACAGTAACTCCCTAGTAGGGTAGACTGGGTATGGTTGTGCCATTTTGCATTTGATCGGCCATAGTTATGTATGTATACCAGTTAGCTAAACGAAAAGTGCTATTTCGTATAATTTCTACATAACCCTACTTATAATTAATTAAAACTTCATCCTTAAACATAATGGTTTGCACACAGGAGCAAGTTAAAAAAAAAAGGAAAATGTCACAACCGACCACACCCCAGGGGCCGTTGTGACAGTGCTTGGGGTCGAAAGTGACAGGTTAAATAATACTCTGAAATGGTCTGAAATCACTTTTATTGCAACACTCTAGCATTAATATTACATAACATTCTTTTGAAAAGAAAAGGAACAGAAAAAAGTATGTTTGGGAACACTTCAATCACTTATAACTAATAAGGCACTATAACATTTATATACATAATAGGTAATTATTAAAACCAGTCGTCACATTACAATGAGTCTCAAATTTTGTGTTTTACCTAGAAACTAGCATAACTATGCATAATCAAAATATAAAATAAATGTTAATTAACCTCATAAATATCAAAATTATCTTTCTAGATAGAAACTAGCTTTACAGGAACTCTTTAACATTAATAAACGTAACATCAAAATCTTTGAAATAAAAACAAGACAAAGTGTTCTTCAACGAAAAAATAAACATCTTTGTATCAACATCTGAACAAGGACATTCGATTAATTTGAAACATTTCTGCTGCTTGTCGCAGAGATACGCCTCGTTTTGTTTCAATATATGCATTTTCCTATTGAGTAATGTCTTGCCTCCCCCTTTCGGTCTTCCGCGAGCGTTGTCTGGGCATCTAAAACCATAAAACACAATTTTTACTTTTGTCACAACCGTACCCAACGCACTTTTTTTCATAAAAACAAACACCATGCCAAAATGAAATAATCTATGAACAAAGTAATCACTGCTTTTTATTTACTAATGTATATGTTATATAGATAAATAACACTTAATACTCAATCTGTATATATGAAACAACAATTATCAAAAGAAATCGAACAAAAATACCTACTTAATTTTGACTGTCAAAAACAAATGCGGGTCTCTCCTAGCGTACGCAGCGCGCAGCGGCTGACGCAATACTGTGACACGGGTTCAGACATGCAAGCCCCTCCCTTCGCCGTTACCACAACTCGCTAATCCGTATACTTTGGCTAATATTTAGACTGTGAGTTGTACCCTGGCACAACCGTACCCAGTCTACCCTACGACAATCAGCAGCCGACTGAAACCCCACACCTCTTTATTTCATTGGTTACATAGCCGATCAATCTTCCGACCCACAAAGCGAATTATTGACTTTACATAACACACATGCTTCCCACCCCCATCCATGCTCCAGGCCATCACATGTCTCATCACTCCACTTCCCTCACCATCTACTTACCATAGATCAGCTGCCGTCATTATCCACACAAGCCACCAACACACCACCTGACTCTAGCACCCCCACCCCCTATAGCTCACCATTGTTCGTCCCCCTCACCATCCGCCCACTCTACCACGCCTTATAAGTCTCTCATTCCGCCTTTATTATTAACTGACTCGTCATAATCGCCTGACGAATCACTGCCCATCATTGCAGCAAGAGGTATCGACGGCAACGCTTGCTGGCTCTCAAAAGACGAATCGTTGCAGTTCTTGATGTTGCTCTTCAAAGTATCACCTTGTATAAATTGCATATACCTATTGTAACGCTTCATCGAGCGAGTTTCCTCATCGTCTGCGAACATATTATGTAGTGTGTTTACATGAGATAACAAAGTCAACACATGCTGTCTCGAATCAAGCAAAGGCACGTTACCTTTATACATAATAGTGTGTCTTTTTTATTTATCGCTTTTACCAGATGTTGTACCACAGTTGGTACATGATAGTAATTTGGAGGTAGGTCATTTTAAAAATTGGCTGTTTTCATGTCGACGAGCGAGGTAGATTTTGCTGGAGTTTTTTGACAATAGAAACACTGCTTTCCATGTAAATTTCTGTCAGTGGGAAAAGGAACATTATTAGAGATAAGCTGTACAGTAGACTTCGTACAATCATTGGCTTGCACCATCTTAAAAAAAACCGAAATCCTTTACACAGTGGCAACATGCGTATCTACTTGGCTTAGCTATTGCCTTATATACTTCTTAACACGTTTCATCAGTGAGATATAATCTTGTTATGCCTCCATTCAACAAGACATTTTATCTAGTTCCTTGATCACATTACCACGAAGTTATATCTTCAACAGTTTCTTTAAGGTAAGTTCTTCGCTCAGCCCGAACTCATGGTAACATTTATTGAGCCATAAATTACACATAATAACACCTCAATTACCCATCCTACTCCACAAATGACCTCTAAATGACCCCTCATGCTCAATAAATGACCACTAAACGACCCCTCCTGCTCCAAAAATAACCTCTAATGACCCCCTTTCTCCACAAATGACCCCTAAATGACGCCTTCTTCTATGAAAATGGCCCTTAAATGAAACCTCTTGCTCAACAAATGACCTCCTGCTCCACAAAGACCCATAAATGACCTCTCCTGCTCCAAAAATTACCCCTTATGACCCCCTCAGCCACAAATGACATCTAGTGACTCCCCTTCTCCACAAATGACTCCTTAATGACCCCTCCTGCTCGACAAATAACCTCTAAACCTATGCACATTTCCCCCTCCATGACGAGTGGAGGAAAGTTTACAGCATTCAGCTCGGAGCACTATCGACATAATTAATGGTTTCCAGTCCATGTGTGGCCATTTTATTCAATTAGTTGTACGAATGATCAAGGAAGCTAAGGCACAAGAGTACGCAGTTACATGTGTTCGGCATCTGCTCCATCTCTTAGTTTTATGTTAGTTTGCAATTTTTCAGGTATTGCCGCAGTTCAGGTGGAGGACGCAATTGTCCGAACCTCTCGTAGTATTCTGCACATATCCAACGTTCCACATAAGTTACCTAGTGAGTACTGAGCCTGGCTGTCGTGTCCAGGTTGATTGCAGCATATTTGTCATGCTTAGGTTGAGAGAGCAAAGCATCTAGCATGAACAATCCACAAAAATAAGGAATCTAAAAATTTGCGTACAAACAGTTCCAAATCCATGTTCGTGAGCCGCCGTTTCGGTAGAGATTTCATGATCGCCTCTTCCTGCTGCATCGCTTTAGCACACTTCTGCTTCCTACTGGGTATGGTCTTAGGTAGAGGACTTAGCCTCTTTTTTACCCATGGCGATAGTTTCCATATTTGCATTGTGCCTTTGGGGCTCAGACAATTGCTTCCGTTGACGGCTCGGCGATACCGCTCGTGGCTCCGATTAGGACCCCGAGGGACCGAGTGCAGGCAAAAGTAGTGGAAAAAACCACTGGGTGATGTTTTCTTGATCTTGCATACTTTCCTTCCCTTTTTCATCACTTTTCGTTCCACGTGCACCTTCCGCTTACTCTTTGCACCCATGCCCATGCTCACCTTGGCCTTCTTCACATTGGAAACACCCCATGATACAATTTTTTCTCCAAGTCTGGTATCTGACGATTTCCTGATCTCGTCGTCCCTGTATGCGAGTATCTTATCAACCTGGTGCCGAGCTTGTAGATCCTTATGCTGGGAATAGGCAATGTCGTGCTGCTTGCACACCTCGTCCAGCGTGTTGATCCCATGTCACCACGTGACAGCCTTTTAGCTATCTTCGTTCCTGGCCCACAGAACTTGCATCCGGGAATGTGCAGCTCGAATGGTATATTGTTTATCAGTGTATAGACGATCCCGTTTCCATCTATGATCTTACTTCTTCTAGGTATCGAGGTGAACTAACATAAAATTTTATAAATTAGTTTCTTTTAGAACTTTTGTTTCAGTTTCATTCTAGACTTGGAACACTACAGACGACATAAAGTGCTAATGATGCATCTCGTTTGCCGCTTCTGCAGTAAAGCATTAACAGCTTTGTGTAGTGTGCATAGACATGAAATAATGACCTGCAGAATGAAAAGTTCAAGTATGATATTTCAGTGCAAACTCTGCCAGCAGTTTACTTGGAGTGATATTTTGAAGAGACATTCTAAAACTTGTAGCACTGGTTCTCTGCAACTGCAACCAACACCGCAGTTTGTACCGCACGCACTGCATGCACTGCAGTTAGCACCACACACACCGCAGTTAGCACTGCATGAACTACAGTTAGCACCACACACACCATAGTTAGCACTGCATGAACTACAGCTATATGTTACTCTACTCATACACACTACTGCTGAAAATTAATCTATCTTCCACAATTCACGTCATGGAAGCCTATTTCCAAATATGGTGAATCGCATCATTGCAGGACCATCAAATTGTGGCAAGACATGCGTCCTACTGGGTCTGCTGGAAGAAGACAATGGTCTTCGGTTCGAGAATGTGTACCTATATTCAAAATCTCTCAAGCAACCAAAATACCAGCGACTAGCACAAGTAATGCAAGCCATATATGGTGTGGGTTATTTCCCTTACAGCGACAACGAAGCCATCGTACTGCTCAGTGAAGCACTGCCAAACTCGACATTTGTCTTTGATGACATTGCTTGTGAGAAACAAAAATGTATACTGGAGTACTTTAGCATTGGATGGCATGCGAAGGTGGATTGCGTGTACCTCGGCCAGATTTATTCGAGCATAACCAAACAGCTGCTCTGTGACAATGGAAACATGTTGGTCTTGTTTCGCATAGACAATATGATTTTGCGACATGTGTACGACGACCATGTCAATACACACATGACTATATCAGATTTCAAGAGTCTGTTGTGTATCTTATGCTGGCAAGGCAAGTACGAATTTTTGACGATCATGAAGGACTGGCCCCTATATAATGTGAAGTACCGACCGGGATTCGATCAGTTCATCGTCGACCTCGAGTATGTGTTACAGCATATCGAAATTTGGGCAAATTACCTCAAGCTGTATCTTCACAAAGACGAAGATGGAGGTTGTCTAGTACCAAGAAACAGCGAAACTTGTGATGCTGGTAGAAGAATAATTCGACATGTTGGTGAATCCGAACGATCTGAGGATGCGGCCACTAAACATTTCGTCCTCAAAACAGGTAATAGCTTCATCTCGGAATTGCGCACTATGTAAACCGAACAAAACACATTCGTTCGGAACGGAACATGTGAAAATGGAGTGTGTGAAGACCGAGATCGTCTGCGATGTGATGGCTATGGACGAGCATGTGGCGAGTGTTCCAAGGCAAATTACCGACATATTGAAAGTGGCATCTGTGCAAAATGAAGAGAAACTGAAACACCTGGAAGGATATATTATACATATATTTGCCACCTCGATTTCCCACCTCGCCAAGAAAACTGATATTCGGAACCACAGCAGGGACATATCGGATGTCTGCAGTGAACACTTGGACAAGGTCGTAAGTATTTTGTCAGAGACTCACGACTTAACCTATAAAAAGGAACAACAGTAACCATTTTTATTTAGTGCGATGCCGGGCATTGCTAGTTTCTTACATCGAGTGATACAGACTATTTGCTCAAAGTACTAGCTCGCCAAGAAAGACAAAATATCGCGTGACCATATAAATGATCAATTCTTTAAGCAGATTACTCGCTGTATTAATGTACTCAGGGATAGCGATTGAGCACTTGTAGTTGTCAAGACCGATGTCGACGACACTGCCGAGCCTATGAAGAAAAGGAAAGATGGTGATGTACAAACAGATCGGGACGATGGATCGGATGTGTATTTGGCACACAAGAAAAAGGTACAGAAGAAAGCCCTCAAATATAATGATCTGGCTCGTCGGTACCTACGATCGTACACATCTCATAATAACGACACGACGTATGCTGTATACAGGCATAATTATAAATGGTTACTCGGTACTGATGAAATAGAATTTCTGCCAGGTGGGATAATCCAAGTAGACGATTAAAAGATGCATGGAACCCCTGGGCTTTACGAACTGCTATTTCGGAAGGAGCCCGGGGAGTTTACAGAATCAGACCTGTTGGAATTTAAGACTTTGCTCGAACTCATGCATGCACTTTACCAAGATAACAATCCTGAGACTGGCACTTATAAGGACGATTATCACAAAAAAAAAAGACATTCTCGCAGACCTCTTCAGTGGCCTAGCACTGAAAAGTGGGGAAGGTCTGAAGAATATAGACAGTGACATGAACATCGACTATGTGTTTAGGGACCACCCAAATGAACTGGTTGATAGACTACGACTGCTGGTCGCTTCGCAAAGGGTTGGAAATTACTCGCACACCAACGAGATTATATCCATCGTCGAAGAACTGAAGGAGGGAGGCTACATACAATTAGTCGGTTGGGAATCGCCCACGAACTGCATGCAGCTGCCAGGCATAACTACCATCGTCGCAAGGTCATGATTTGTGGGTTGAACAACCTATTTCATGCCGACCTCACTGAGACGATTCTGTATGCTCGGGTAAACAAGGGCTACATATACATGTTGACAGTTATCGATGCCTATAGCAAATTCGCACGGGCCAGGCCAGTCACGTTGAGGAATGCACATCTGAAGCCATGGCGGATGTTTTGCATGAAGGACACATCCCGACTAATTTGCAAACCGACCAGGACAAAGAATTCTACAATGCAAAGTTCAAGGCCCTGATGAAGAAACATAACATTTATCATTGTTCTACATACAGCAATCTCAAAGCATCTATCGTTGAGAGTTTAAACAGGACTCTGAAGGGCAAGATGAGAAAGCATTTCGCATCAAATGGCAGCTAAATGTGGCTTGAGCTACTGCTGAAACTCGTCCGCGAGTATAATTCTGCCATTCATTCTACCACTTATATTAAGCCCGAAGATGTCAAGGATGACTCTCTGCTTCGAAATGTATACTGCAACTACAATAAGGGGACCCATGCAAGCTGAAAGCAAAAATCAGCGACCTGGTGCGCATCACCATAGAGAAAGGCATCTTCGAGAAAGGGTTCACAGCGAATTAGAGTCCCGAAATGTTGCGTGTGCAGCATATACGCAACTATGCTCCGAGGACCTACTATCTCTAAGATCTGAACAATGTACCCATTCGTGGTAGTTTCTACACCGAGGAGATTCAGCCTACGAAGTTTCCAGATGTTTATTTGATTGAGAAGGTGCTGAAACGATGTACGGAAGGGTGTAGTCAAGTGGTGAGGTTTCCCTGGCCGCTACAATTCCTGGGTCGCTGAATCAGACATCGAGAGGTTGAACTCACAGTGGAAGAGGAAGATGTATAGATGTATAAAGACTTTTATTCAAGGGCTTGTGTGTCTCCTCATGTTGTACATTACCGAATAAAATAAGTTTTTTAAATATTTTGTGTTTTATTTATTTTTAAAAGATTAACCAAAAGTATTAAAAATAATATTAGGAACTGCTCCATGTTTGCAGGTACAGGTTGATAGCACTCTTACCGACAGTAAATTATATCTGGTGGTAGATGTTAGCAAACATAATAACAAGCACTCTTTATAGTGTCCAATACTGTAAAAAATAGTTGTGTTGAAGTTGTAATTTAGTGGCCACTGGGCAGACACGGTTTATTGGTATGGATGAAGGGATAATTGGTTATGTAATGCCAATCTTTAATTTGTGATGAGGAAGGTGGTGGTAGG
Source organism: Clitarchus hookeri (assembly GCA_002778355.1). Classification (NCBI taxonomy): domain Eukaryota; kingdom Metazoa; phylum Arthropoda; class Insecta; order Phasmatodea; family Phasmatidae; genus Clitarchus; species Clitarchus hookeri. The sequence continues at coordinate 683,520 of NQII01000415.1, forward strand.
ATGTGGGGGTGTTTGTTGGTAAGGGTTGTGTGGTGTAGGGCGGTGTAACATTATATGCTCCTCGATTTTAAGAATTTTTCGATTTTTAGGATTAGGACAGTGGGTTAAGTGGTGGTGGGGTTTTTTGGTTAGGGTTATGAAGGTGTAGGATGGAGCTAGATTATATGTTCCTCGATTTTAGAATAATTTTTCTATTTTTTCGATTTTTATTTTTGGGATGGTTATGTTGTGGGAGAGGGGTGGGGTTGGTTATGGTTCTGGTGAGGGTGTGAGCTTAACGTTACATATTCCTCGATTTTTAGAATTATAGTTTTTCTTGCTTGCGATTTTTCCTCGATTTTTTTATGATTGGGATATGTGGGGGTGGTGAGAGGGTGAGGTGTGGTTTGGTGGGGTGAGCGAGGGTTAGGGTATAGTCATTTGTTCCTCGATTTTTAATAAAGTTTTCATTGATTGCGACTTTTTATAATTTTTTGGGTGGGTTGTCGAGAGGAGTGTTGCAATGCATAAACCACATTTAAAACCTTACTTTGCTACCTGTCTCGGTGGCCGACGAGTGGTCTAAGGCGTCCACCATGTTGTCGACCCAAGGTCTGGCACTTAGATCCCGCTCTACTCCAGGCGATATTTTGAGCTCTACAAAAATTTAATAGCTGTGCCTAGTGGCGATCGAATGAGAGTGACACCAGCGCCCCTAGCAGGGGGCAGTTGAACGAAGGACAATTAGAAACTAGATGGCGGACGGTGGTGGCACACTCTAACAGCAATAAGCATAATGGCCGAAATCAGCACCCCTAGCAGGTAATAATGGAACTACAGCAGACAACAACCAAGATGTCGGATGAAGGTGAGTAATTGGGACACAAGATGGCTACCGAAAACCGGATGATGGGCATGCACAAGAGAGTGTGTGGAAACAATATGGAAGAAAGTTCAAGGTCAGAAAGTGGCTGCTGACCAGAATGACAGAACAGGAGGTGACATCATCCAAGATGGCAGACGAATCCTCAATCCTACTCATGAATCATGTCCAAGAAATAACATTCCTCTACTACTCATGGCAGATGCCAGAGTGGCATGGAGAGTTTTGGGCAGCTCTTAAAATTGGGGTATTGAGAGCCGATGAGGGCGAAGCGAGGTGGGTATGGAGCAGTGCTGGAATGCAAAAGCGGGGAAATGGGAGATCCTCTAGAAAACCTGACCAGTATCATCGTCCCACACAATTCCCAAGTGCGACAATCCGGAGGCTACCCCATCGGGAAGCAAACCCGGTTCGCATTGGTGGCAGGCAATAGCTCTAGCCGCAGGTGCTAGAGAGTGCGAGAGAGCGCAGCGAGTGCGCGACTTTGTGCTCTCGCTCTCTCGCACTCTCTCCGGTGAACAGAGACGACCAGACTACATTATTTGTGATGTCATCTACGAGAGCGTGAGCAGAACAGAGCACTCTCCAGGCCAACTGATACGCCGCCTGATTGGGTTATCCCGTTCAGTCTTCAATTCATTTATGAGCTCAAATGACGCATTCGTGTAATCTTTTAATATGTGCTGGACCTGTTCCGAGCATGCATCTCGCAGATAATGAACAATGCGTTGCTGATGACGATTGTGACCAGTCACAAGCGAGAGGCTCGGAAAATCCCACATATGAAAGTTCCCACAACGAAAATGCTGAAATAACTAAACGCTGATTACTTACTGAGTACTGATCCAACCGTAGATACCATTTACGTGCAACATGTCCTTGAGCATGGACACAAGGACTGAATGGTTTGAAGTCATTTTCATGATAATATTTATTTAATTATCTGAAAGAAATTTATATAAGGACCAAATTATGTTAATTTTTGTAGTCAATTGATTATAGTACTCAAAATTTAGCTTCGAAAAGACGAGAATTTAGGAATATGGAAACCCAAGTTTATATGCTTGTAATTAACTTTGCAAAATAAATCACATGTCATGTGATCTATATCATATACAAATGTTAATTGAGTAGCAAGGATAATTGCCAATTGGTACTCGGGTACTGGTATCCTTAATCTCTTTTAACCTGCTCAGTCACTGTGTACATGATCGATGACATGTTCCGTATGAATAATATTTATGGTTGGTGCTGCAAACAACAAGATATCAGCGGCTAGTGTTTTAAGTTTCCTCGTTGTAAAAAATATAATTTGTCGAAGATTCCGTCCCTCTCATGTGTGAATGTTTGATGTATACATCAACGAACACGCAGCACATTCTTCACTGGTTGCGTGAAGCACGTTCGAAACAAGTACAGCACACATCAAAATATTAAGTTTTTGCAACACTCGAGCTTGTAAAATAATTTGGGACTGAACGGGTTAAAGTAGGTATTGATGTGTTTGCCAACACATTTTTATTCGTGTAGCAGAAACTAATAAATGTTAATATAATTTTTTTCTCCACATAATAAAAAAGGTGTTTTCAAAATTATTAATATGTCTTTTATAAGAGATTCAGGATACCTTGCTTTGGATGTTAGTCTGGTAACATAATAACTGCTACCAAAAAGTAATAATGTATTCAAATAATTTGTGTGCTGGATAAAAAAGGCCAATAGGAATTATGAATAATTATAACATGAGATTAATAATTATATATGATCCAGAGGGGAGAAACTTAAATAATTCCACGAGTAGTACTTATTACTTGATATATTTAAAATAAAACTTAAACGTTATACATTTTTGCTGGCACAAGAAAGTGAAAACTTGTATAATAGAAGAAAGAAAAAAAGGGGGGGCCCCTTAAAAATAACGTTTATTTTATATTCGTATTTAAATGCCAGGACATTATTCATAACACATTAAGTAAGCCAGGTATATGATTTTTGCCTTGATAGTCAATATTTTGTAAATTTGAACGTTCACAAACGGATGTATATTAAAAACGTGAGAAGTTCACAAACTGTGGGTTCAATCAAAATTAAAATGAAGTGGTGTTTGCCGGCGGAGAGGAGAAAGCAGAATTGCCATGGCCGTTCTTCGGTGAACGTGACGGTAGTCACGAGTAGCGACGGTAGTCACGAGTACCCCGTCACAGCTACCAGGTAAGACTGCGATTCTACAGTCTTCCCACACTACAGGTTGGTACGGACTGGTTCTCAAATAACAGTGGTACAGCGCAATTGAACTGCACAACTGTTCTCGGTGATGAACTTCCACGAAACTACATCTTGGCTGCAAGATAAGTCTGTAGTTGCACGTCGTCTAGTCCAATGTTCACAGCTAGCCGGCGGAATGAAGAATGCAATTCGATGCGCAGCGAGCGCTCGATGCAAGCACGCTGCTGAGCTTTGGTGTTGGCCGCTAGATGGCATGAGCCTTGGTGTTGGCCGCTAGATGGCATGAGCTTGCCCAAAATGCATGAAGCGTTTCGAGCCTAGCACCAACATAAAAAGGTATGACGCGATGTCAAATCTACTGCGCTTGAAGGATTCAGCAAAAAGAAAAAAAGAAAAGGCTTGTAGCCGGATGCGACAGCGACACAATAAATATGAGGAGTGTTAAGATGCACATCCTGAAAAAAAAAAAAAAAAAAACGCGTGAGCAGTTAACTGCCCAGAAATGCTTTGAGAACTTGGCTAAAGCATATATTGTGTAACTGGGAGGCCGGAAAAATGTGAATGTAAGAAGGCTCTCAATAAGTTAAAATTAATTTAATTCACTGAGATAAATACTAATTCTTAATTAAATAAAATTATATCCCCAATTGAATTTGGGCTAATATAATGAAGTAATTCACTAAACATAAAAAATAGAAAAAAAATAACAATTTAACGGTATAACTAGTACTGAAGTACCCATTGTTAAATGCCCTTGATACTTTATTAACCTGTTGTAAATATGATACAGACCACTTTATGTGTGATTTATTTAGCGAAGTCAATTAGGAGCATAGAAACTTGTGCTCCCATATTCCGAAATTTACGATGTTGGAAACTTGTGCTCCCATATTCCGGTGCTGTAATTTGAAAACCATAATCGCTTGACTACATGTATTTACATTTGTGTGGTCCATATTTAAATCTATTTCGGGTAATGAAATAAGAAACTATCGTGAAAGATGGCTTTAAGTGTATGGCAGGTGAAAAAGTGTTTGAGGGTAGGTCTACAGTGGTCGTAGTGGCAGTACGCGGGAATGTTGTAAGTGTGCGGATGTACACTAGTTGCCGCAGTGCTTTGTAAGTGGGTGTTGTGCCTGCAGGCGCTGCACTACCAGAAGGATATGGAGCAGCTGCAGACACAGTTGTTACTGCAGTGCTTTGTAAGTGGGTGTTATGCCTGCAGGCGCTGCACTACCAGAAGGATATGGAGCAGCTGCAGACACAGTTGTTACTGCAGTGCTTTGTAAGTGGGTGTTGTGCCTGCAGGCGCTGCACTACCAGAAGGATATGGAGCAGCTGCAGACACAGTTGTTACTGCAGTGCTTTGTAAGTGGGTGTTATGCCTGCAGGCGCTGCACTACCAGAAGGATATGGAGCAGCTGCAGACACAGTTGTTACTGCAGTTCTTTGTAAGTGGGTGTTGTGCTTGCAGGCGCTGCACTACCAGAAGGATATGGAGCAGCTGCAGATACAGAACGGCCCGCTGAGCGAGAGACTCTCTTCCAGCGGCCATGGCAGCATCAACAGGACTCACCGCTCGCTCCTGCACGAGATGGAGTGTGAGGACGACTCCAGCTCCGACACCGACATGGTAACTACTCCCTCCTCAACACTACTTTAAGTTTGGGAACACCAATGTTACAAATTTGGCAACAAAAAATGTTCGCCACTTGGTAAGCGCTAGTGACGCATGTGTACCAGGTTTTCTCTATTTCCTATGTTAAAAAAAAGGATATCTGCAATTATCATAAATTAAATATAAAATCTCTTCCTCTTTTATTATTCACGTAGAATTAATTTAAAGTTATCTTTTGGAACACTACGCACCTAGCGGCGGAAATTTTCCCTATGCCAAACTCTCCCATAATAAATATCGTCTTGTTCTTAATCTGAGCAGAATAAACCTTAGATACGTCCATGAGTATAGTCTGTCTCGCGAGCAAGTGCACTTTGACAACTCCGAAAGCGGTCTTCCATGCAGTTATTCCCTTCGCAATTTTTCACTCTGTTAAACAGCAGGGCGGGTTGACAGTCAGACACTCAGTATTTTTGTAAACANGGGGGGGGGGGGGGGGGGGCACCGCAGTATCCATGGAAACAGCTGTAAACAGGACTGCCCGCAAAACTGTCAAAAAAAGCGCAGTTGTTTAGTGAGATGGACAAAAAAAAACGTACTGCGGATTTCTCATTACTCATTGATGACAAATGATATATTTATTTAAAAATAAAACAGATATTTTTTGTTGCAACCTAATCAACTGTTTGCATAGGAGCAATTTAATATTTTGTTCCTGCCCCGGATGTGTAAGATTTGGTTGGTGCAAGTAAAGATCTGTAAGGCTGTATATACATATATTAGAGTTTTGGTCGTTATAAAAAAATGAGACGAAGGGCGAGAGTCGAACCTGGAACACTATGCATTAGCGGACTTGAGCACATCGACTGTTGGCAACTAATAATCTACATTTGTGTTCATATGCTATCTATTTTTAGAAATTTGCGTTAAATATTATTGTTCATTTAGCTTTCCTTTTTTGTTTTCTGCTGAACTGTTTTATTGGGATGGTTTGTACGCGGAGTAGTCACGAACTAGAACGTAACCGGTGGAAGGATACACTAGAATGTTAGTTTCAGAGTTGCCAATAGATGGCACGGGGATGAACAAATGCTCTTCCAGACGGTACACAGAGCAGTTTTTCTGTGTCGCGGCCTTTAGACTGTGGACTCGGCAAAGTGGCGGGTAGCAGCTGGAATAAGAGACGCCGCCGTAACTAAAGACGCGACGCCAGCGTCCAGTGCACGTGATCCGTGTGTTGCAAGCGTGGCTGTTCTCTCAGATGTGGACCGTGTGCGTTACTGCGTTTCTGCCTGCGAGCTAGCTGGCATGTAAAATTAACTTGCAAAGCCCCGAGAAAAATAACTAAATCACCACAAATCCACTAAGTTATAATTCTCAAATACTAATTGCAGTTAAATTACTTCCTTTCAAAATAACTGCAACCCCAGAAAATTAAAACCCATAATTTTAGTACCGTGATTATAGTGGAAATTGCCATTTTAAATCAAAACCGTTTATATTTGAATTTATTTTATTTTACAAAGTTCAGAGCATACTTTTAAAAAGTTATCATTTTTAATTCCATGATTAAATTCGCAATTTTCCCCTGTTGTACTTGCTTGAACGTCTTTCGCCACAATTTATTTTTTTCATTACTTCGATGTTTGTGGGAAATTTTGTTTGTGGATGGCTCAAATTAACTGCACACTCGTCACTGTCCCAATGTTGCACTAATAATGCACGAGTCCTACCATCGAAGATGCTTCTTTCAAGGAGGTAATGAACATTCTCGTCACACTGCTCCACAGTTATGGTAACAGTCGGCTGTTCCATGTAAGTTACGCCGTGCAGTAGAGGATATGTACTTGTATTTTTTTCTCGGGAATGAACTTATCACCAGGATGCGCTCCACCGCTGCTAGAAGACTTGGTGGCAGGTCACGGCCTCGAGCCTAAGTAATTTTCGCATGCAAAAGGTGTGCAGTTGGAGGCCCAGTCCATGAAACCTTGCCTTTTCACAACGTGGTTATGACCCTCACATTTCTCCTGCCATTTGCACACATACTTATTTTTACTTTTAGGAAAATTTTGTACAATACAATTTCGTACATTCTTGTCTTGCTTACGTGGACATCACAATTTGGTTTTACCAACTCCTCCAGCAAACAAGGAAGCATAGATTCAGGACGTAAATTGTAAATGTAACCGTTTTTACATTCACAAATTAATGCATCCTGCACATAACAGCCTTCGAAATCAACGTAGCAGCAGAGCCAGTGAATTGAACCATCGCAAAATTGAATTTCCAGAACACCTCGAGCATTTCGAAAACTTACCCATCTGTACTCACAGTTCAGTTAACTGTACTTGCTCACGTCTTCTGACCTGATAGTAGAAAATTCGGCGACGTGCACTTCCATTCCCCATTTCTTCTTCGATATCACTATATACTTTTTTTCACTATATTCGAAGTCGGAGTTGATAAGACTCTCGGTGAAGCTGGGAGAGAATAAACTGTAGGACGTTCTTCCCGATGGGGGCTGGTACAAGTTGGCTGATGGTTGCGGGTTCGTGCCAGTTGACGACATGGACAAAGTTGCACCTTGTGCCAATATCGTGCAGATGAGCTGAAGAATATTATCTCAATTTTCTTCTGTGATGCTGTTAGTGTTATTTTTTTTTTCACTTGACAACCTAACTATAGTAAATTTAACGGGGGTTTGAATCCCTGCAAGTTTCGATATGGTCACTGGATGTTTCTCTTGAAATAGCGAAAAAGGAATAACAGTCTGAAAATGACTGCTTTTCCGAGGGGGGCTCGGGATGTGCTTTATAAAGAGTTTATGAAAGAAATACGCACGTGCTTGCGACTAAAGTAGGCCTCTGATTGGTTGGAACAAAGGTTTCCGTAAACACACGAGACATTAGCCAAAGAGAAACATTGGTGGTGGTAGAGGGGGTCGAGGAAATACGAGTAATTGGGCAATTAATTATATTGGAAGGGGGAGTGGGGGTGGAGGCCTGTCAACTTAACAGCCAATAGCAATTGGCGAGCGTATGTCGTCTGCTGGACATGGAACTGGGAGACTTCTGGAAATTTACATTTTTTTATTTAAAAATTTTAATACCAAAATTTTTATAATTTATTAATACTTTTTAAAACAATATTTTAATAATACATTTTAATAACATTTTAAATAATTTTGTATAAATTGTTGGGATTTTTGTGTTTACAATGTTAAATATCACCGGGGTCAAGGTCAATGGTCAAGGTCACCTATATCCATCATGGCAGACAATATGGCCACCGGGGATCAGAAGAATGATGGCATAAGCAGCTCCGAGCTCCGATCCCAGATCCAGATGGCACTGACTCCCTTTTTTCCTTCTACTCACATCACTCGCAAGCACATTCACTAGTTTTCTAATTAAATAATTGTCACAGTATTTGATCATTTGTAACGCTGACTTCACGAACTAAGTGATTCGTTGTCACTACAAACATGTTTTATATATTTATTACAAATGCACCTTTTGTAATGTTACAAAGAATTAATTTTACAAGGGATGGTATTGTGTTTTACAAAGGTTTGTAAATGTTGGAAAATATTGTGAGTAAAATCTACACAATTTTTTGCGGTGTATCGTCCACAATGTGTTAACGACCATCTTTCGCGCCTGTCGCATGACGTCATAGGATCTCCTGGAACCAGACTAGCTGCTGAAAAGCGAGAAGGCGGGTAACTTTCGATTTCATCACACTTCCTACGAAACTTCCTGCGCTGTACTGCGGCTGCAAGCACCGGCAAATCTTGCCATTAGCCCTAGCAAGTGAATATAGAAGGTAAACAATAATGTGCTTGCTAGCTATCATACGAGAAACTGTCTCTCCCATACAAAAGGCACTAGTTTGTGGGGAAGAAAGAGTGTCAACAAAGGCTAAGATTTTCTATATGGAAGCTATATTTGGAGTTTATTCCTGGAACACAGCATTAGCAATTGAAAAAAAATTAATATGGAATAATTATAGATGGCAGACGAGGCTCTATATTCAAATACGTCATAATGGAGCAAGAATTAAAATACACAGTCCAACAGATACAGGTTAGACAGGTTACTTTCATCGCGCCCAGTGAATAAACAAATTTATATATATTATACATATATGTATATATATTTTTATATATAATTTATTTATAAACATATATATATTATGAAACCAAAACAAAATAATATATATTTTTGTGTTAATTAAGTACACGAAAGAAAGCCAAAATAAGAACTGTTCCTGTGCTAGCTAGCATGCAAGTTATATTATTCTGGCCACTATCATACTCAACGGTCATTCACACGATACAATTAGGATACAATTCGAAGTGAGCATGAAAGTAATTGCCTTCTTGCTCACGAAAAAGTCCGTGTGTACTGGGCCTTATACTTTGCGCTACTAATTTACTAACGAACGGCGAAAACTAAATTATTTTCCTATTACAATGGACTCCGAAGCTTTCTCCTCTCAGCAGTTGTTGGGCAATGCTTAGGGTTGCTCTATAAGAATCGCCGAACATACCTCTTCACCACGCGATTATAAACACGAGATAAAAAAAAAAAATCATGACTGGTAGCATTTCAAAACATTTCAACGTCACTTGCGCGAATGAGTAATTTTAATAGCTTCTATTCATCTAAGGCACTGTTAAATTAATATCGTATTCCAGTAATTATTTTAAATAATCGCGATCATATACTAATTATATACTAAAATCACATGTTGAAAAAATTCATCAAAATATTAAATTCTACAATATATAACTACGTATTTAATTTATAAAAATTTGGTATTGGTACGAAGACATGTGCACGAGATGGACATGGTTGCCTTGTATGCCACATTTGAATTTCGTTAAACAGCTCTTGTAGCCTTATAACTAGAGCCCTGGAAAATTCACGAGTTTAATGACCTGCAGGCTAGATTCCACAGTCTTATGTACAAATATGACGATATTAACTGGACATTGGTTGTCTACTGACACAGTGGAAGTTGACGATTGGATCAGCGATCTCCAGAAGGTGTCAAAGACAGTATGGAACAATGGCTAAAATTATGTAAACACACGTGTTTTTAATTCTAGCTAGTCTCAAAATGAATACGCGAATTCTTCAGGTCTCTACTAAAATATGAGGGTTCAGAACCAACTACTTCCCAGAAAATGTCTCTCTCTTTCAACGACTATGGCTGTCATGGTGAAGTGTGCATTTTATGCCTTTGCAAAATTATTAGGCGAATTTGATTTTCAATTAAATGACCGACATGTAAGAAGGTATAACCTATCTGTTTTTAAAAAAATGTCCAGATATAAAATAAAATATTTAAAAATAAAAACGGTTCTTATTTTAAATGGAAATTTCCACTATAATCACGGTACTTTTCTTTTTGCGGACCTCGTGCTAAGATGTTTTTTTTTAATGCACATAGTTAAAAAAATGTATGGGTTTAAATTTTTTGGGGTTGAAGTTATTTTGAAAGGAAGTCATTTCACTGTAATTAGTATTCGAGAATTATAACTTAGTGGATTTGTGGTGAATTAGTTATTTTTCTCGGGGCTTTGCAAGTTAATTTTACATGCCAGCTAGCTCGCAGGCAGTAACGCAGTAACGCACACGGCCCATATCTGAGAGAACAGCCACGCTTGCAACACACGGATCACGTGCACCGGATGCCGGCGTCGCTACTTTAGTTACGGCGGCGTCTCTTATTCCAGCTGCTACCCGCCACTTTGCCGAGTCCACAGTCTAAAAGCCGCGACACAGAAAAACTGCTCTTTGCACCGTCCGCAATAGCATTTGTTCATCCCCGTGCCATCTATCGGCAACTCTGAAAATAACATTCTAGTGTATCCTTCCACCGGTAACGCTCTAGTTCGTGACTACTCCGCGTAGGACGCACTTCTCCAAGGATCCACTGGGGTTTCGGGGTGGAGTAGCCCAGTTGCGCTCTCCCCCCACCAGAGTGATGTTCCACATCACTCTGGTTAAATAGCGCAAAATAAGAAAAGAAGACCCCAGCCACCTCTCTACTAGTTTCTCCACTCCCAATAATAACGAGCATGATACCCACCAATCTTTCTCCTGTAGCATTTTCTCATAATTCATGTAATAATTTTTAATGCTTTCCTGTCGAAAGGGTTTTTACGGTGTCTTTGCCGGTTTTTCCCTTTCTCTTCTAGATGTAGTTAGGTAACTATAAGTACACTAGGGAGGTTTCTCATGGCCTAACTCGGCCATGGGAAACCCAATCCCTCTTTGCCGCGATGCACGTCTCCTTGCATGTTTTTCCTTTCCTTGTAAGCGTAAGGGGCTAGCCCTGAGACGCAATAATCCCGTTCCTACCGCGGACTAATATATAACATTTAGTTTTAGAGTAGGTTAGAAAAAAAAACTCTCCAAGGACACTTGGAAACTGGACTCGGAGACTACTAGACGCATCTCTCGGCAGCAGCGGCTGTTATGACACCACGGAACTGTGAAGTCGCAGAGTGCGCGTTTAACTTACAATTCATGTATCTATAATATCGATTTGGAGATGTAGTTTAGTGCAACGTAAACGGCTAGTGTGTATGTTTGTTTTTTGTGGCGGGCAGTGTGCAGGCATACACAAATGTGCACCAGGTCCCCTGGCGCTACCCAGGGGTCCTTTAACAAAACAGACTGCTGGCATGCCACAGTAATAACAGTTATATGAACAGCCAGGCGGGACAGGCTAGCTGTTCCCCAACCTGGGTGCTATAAATGCTCAACTACTGGGAGGACAAGAGTTCTCACAAGGGCTTGTACTTCCCCCGCGCTGAGGAAGTAGCGTCCCGGTGATGCAAATGGCGGGCGTACACACCCTCAAGTAGCGTCGTCTCAACCCTCCTTTACGGGTAGTTTTCCTACAGCCGGTTAAAAAAAAAAAAAATTAAGAGATAGGTCGCGTATTAATTCCGGTTGGTTTTTATTCTCTGTCTTCAGATAATTTTCCTTTCTGGATGGTTTTCCGGATCGAGATGTGGTCGAGTTCCTGTAGTAGTTGCGTGACCGCACATCTCATTGTTCTTATTGGTGTGGAATGACCATGCTCGCGAGGGGG
>NQII01000415.1:695369-740606 GCA_002778355.1 Clitarchus hookeri
GGGGGGGGGCAGTGGTGAGCAGTTACTACGCCCAGCTCACTGGCCATCGTGGTGCGTGTTGGTGTTAGGATTTTCTCCCACACGGCACAACAATCACACATGACCATTTTCGAAATATTTTCTGTCAGTTTGGATTAATTGTTTTTATTAGTCGTACGACGGCCTATAAAAGTACCTTTTTTTTAAAACTCAATATTAAATTATGTGATTTCGTACTAATTTGGCAAACGGAATATTATATTTAATATGGTGACCTGTGGGATACAAAGATACTGTTTATTTTCACCACTAAGGAAATCATGCGAGGGACCCCATTTCCCGTTGTTTTTAATTGCGAATTATGAATTTAAAATTATTTTTTTTTAGTCTCAATTTAACAAATTTAAAATATTCTAGAGTGAAGTGTATTGATGTGATGTTCTGATACATAAGATATGAAGTCATGTTTCTATTATGCAATACAATTTTTTTTTATGTAATGGAAAATACGAAGGTCACGAATCTGCTGAAAGTACGTTCTTTTATTTAATTTAACTCCTTGTATTAGAAATTGTAGAAAAGTTCCGCGGATTAACTTTTACTTATATAAACAATATTTATTTAGTCTGATCGTAATTTACATTTATAATGATTTGTGCCACTGTTTTCCCAGTAGGCAATTCATATGTACTTTATTAACGTAACAAATGGTAGCAGTTGTTGTTCATTGTAGTGACACGGTGCGAACGAAAAACTAATACGTTTATGGCTGGATGATTTGCGTGTTATGCCTTTTAGGTATCTGTCCGCGATCACAGATTTACAGTTTCAGAGCAACTTAATTATGGCTGGTCACTCGAGTAAGAAAATGTCTTCTTGCAATGACACGCAGCCAGGAAGTCAAATAAATCTGCTGATGTACCCCTAGTGTATTGAAATCTAGCGGGAATCGGATGTCGCTAAATATACGCTTGTCGTCAGGGGCGGGAATGCCACCTGTGTCCCGCAGTAATCCGTCCTTACTTGCATTGCACAATACACACCTCTTGTACTTAGGTGACAAATCGCAGGCGAAGTATTGAACAAGCGTTTTAAGCGTACGTGGCGGAGAATAGTCAACATTTCAGCAAGATGCAGGAAATTCGTAAAATTAAATCATTATGACAGAGTTAAGTAGGAAACAATATGGCTGTTGAGTGCGGCCCCCAGTTGTGACGTAATTCAAGATGGCAGATGGCTCCACAGCTCCGTAGCCAGCAGCCACAATATAAATTGTATTTTCTGTCAATTTAGGTGGTTTCTATAGGGGTATTTTTTAAAAAGGTCTGAATTTACTGTAGTGATGTATTTTTGCTTGCAACCACGTAAGAAAATAAACTAGATATCTACATTAATCAAGTAATTAAAATGGAAAAATATTGAAATATAAGTATGTATGGTTATTGCTTTGTCTGAAAAAGCGAGCGGTGTATTTTGAGGTGTTTTGAACGCTGTAAGGTGACTGGAGATGTTAAAGATGATTGCAGGGTTGCGCAGTCGTCACGACGGTTGTTTTTGCTGTAGAGGATGTGCAACGTCGAGACGGTAATCGCTATTCACTGCAGCATACGTCTTCGGGGTTGAAAACGAACCGCGAAGGTGCCTTCTGCGGTGCATTTCTCTAGTCACAGAGTACATAAGAATACAGAGGTGAAACAACCGCTCATGCCGCGAACTTCGGCCGCACACGCCAGCAAAACGGCGTCACTGCCCAGAAACATGTTGCAACGCCGTTCGCCAATCAGCGTATAGTAACCTAGAGGCTAGTCACGGTGAAGTGAGAACTTTTGAAATAAAAATTTGAAAAATGTCACTGTCCCTACCTAAACGTATATTTTAACGACACGAAGACTGGCATACGCCCCGTATCGTTGGCAACAAAGGAGGGAAAGTAGTTCCACATTTTAAAGTTTAATTAAAAGCATTAATTGACATTCGAGAACACTAAAAGTATTTGTTTTGTTTTCTTGTTTTTAAATGCATATAGGTGTAAGAATTGGCAAAATGGTAAAATCATATAATTCCAGAGTTCTTCTTTACGTAGGCATGAATAAAGTGATCAGGCTCACAGCAATGTTAATTTTACATATGGTGGAAGAATACACAGTGTAAATACAAGTAGATCTGAAGCAGGGCTTTCAAAAGTGCTCAGTTGGCCGTGATCAGCCTATACTTGCCATCCGGCAGTGCAGGCAATAAGGCACCTTCCGCAGCATGCGGTAGCGAATCACACATGGCGTAACAACCAGAAGCCCCCCCCCCCCCAATAGGGTGTATATTGTCTATAACTAAATTTTGTAAATTGAGCCAAAGTAGGAGTAAATGGGCACCCAAAATATTTTTGTTTTCCGAGATGCATCGATGTATTGTATAGAATCTCAAAACTTTTGTTATATTGTGTTTCTTATAGTTATATGCACCTTCGCTTCAGGGTTATAGACTTTTCTATATTTTTTATTCAGCATGTAGCTTAGGTTCTCATCGCCCCGAAATTAAATGTATAAGAGAACCAAAAATATCTTTAATAGGGACGCCGAAATGCTGCTTTTCAGTTGGCGGAGTTTCGCTTCTGGGCGTAAGGCCTGTTCCCAGAGCTTCGCACAGCCAATAAGGTAACGGGGCAACGGATACGCCTACATAAAAGGAACCGCGACGCCATTATTTCGCCTCTGTATACTTAGTGACTCTGCGGCCAGACGTGGGTTAACCCATTCACACCCAGTGTACACAATTGTGTACATTACGCACGTGTAGGTAATATTTGTTTGTACTGTACACTGCGAAGTTCAGTAACCAATGATCGTACCTGTGGGTAAATGATTCGCAAACCTTCTTACTGCTCTAGGTCATAATCGGTTCATATTACTGTAGCCGAACACACAGCCTACATCTCGTTGGCTGCGACAACGAAACGGCTGTAGTGTCGACTTGAGTAGACCACGCGTCATAACATGTTTTGTTTGCAACACCCGGAGCCGTAAATTCAAGTGGGTGTGAAAGGGTTAACGGGGCCGCCTGGACCAGGCACATCCTCAGAAGCACGAGGACTGGAGTTGTGCTGTTTGCAGCTGAAGGAGGAGGTGATCGCGGCTTACCGGCGGCTGCAGCAGTTGTACGAGAAGCTCATGTTCGTCGCCCGGAGCCCCGACAGCTCCGAGGCCTCCCTCAAGTCGTCGCTGACCTCTTCTCAGGAGGTCAACCTGCACAACTACAAGGTGAGCTACGAAGCGACGTGGCGCAGTCGTAACACTCTGCACTTCCAGTCGGGACGATCAGGGTTCGACTCCCGGTCAGACCATCCTGATTTCGGTTTTACATGGTTTCCCGAAGTCAATCCAGGCGAATGCTACGATGATTTATGGACCACGGTGGTGTCGTGGTTAAACTACTCGTCTCCCGGGGGCGAACCGGGTTCGATTCCCGGTGGGGTCACTCCCGGATTTTCATCTGTGGGGATCGTGCCGGACGATGCCGCTGGTTCGGCGATTTTTCTCGGGGATCTCCCGTTTCCCCCGCCCTTGCAATCCGGCGCTTCTCCATACTCACCTCGTTTCACCCTCATTTGCTCTCAAGACCTTGGTGTTAAGAGCCACGCAAGTCTCTCCGCTCCACTGGGACGGTTCCTTACTGCAGGTCATGGCCGATTCCTTCCCCGCTCCTGTTTCTCTGAGCAACTTGCTCCGTCTCTAGTGACCTTGCTGTCAACGAGACGTTCATCTTAACCTTCCTATATACCTACCAGTAAAGTTATCTTCAGGTCTCGGAATATATAAGCGAGAAGGTGAGTGGCTTCCAACGGAACACCTCACCCGACTGTCAAACATGCAACACTATTTTTCTAAGTAAAACACAGGCTACCAAAACTCTCAGAAAATTACTGTCTGTGTAGCGTATGAAGGAAGAGGGTACATATTTTGCAACACTATAAAATATTATCTAAAATTAATATATTCAGATGCTTGAAAAAATTAATTATTAAGATATCATTTAAAATCATTATTTAAGCTTATTTATATTCTAAATTGTTCAAAAAGCAATTTTACAAAAAAACATGCTTCGTCAAGTAGGGAAGTCGTAATAATTACTGTCGTATTTAATAAAATATATATATACTATGTCAAAAAATATTTATAATGGCTTTTTGTATATTTATTATACTTATAAAAATGACAACTTCAATGGCGGAAATGGATACACATACAATTATTTATAAAAATATTTGTGAAGATTATTACATATTGATTTATTACGTACAATCAGTGCAATTATTATAATTATTTTGCTTGATAAACTTTTTTATAATGTGATGTCTGAAGTATAAAAAATGGTAATATTCTTAAATTTTTATTAAAAATATAATCTTGTTAATTTATTTATTAAAATTTAAATTAGCTAATATCGTAACAATTAACAGCATAATAAAATATACGCGTTATTTTATATGCAACATAAGTCGTCCATTTCTGACAATGTTGATAGTGTGTGAAATACTTTTTAATGAGTTCTGCATGTCGTACAGTCGGGTGCAGTGATACATCGGAAGTCACTCTTCTTCTACCTTAAGAAAGAGAGAACACTTTTAAGTTGGGACAGTGTCTTAGCATTATCGAATACCCCACTGATTTCTAGGAGTACCTCTGGAAAATAAGATTCTTTTGTCCTTATTTTCCTTCCGACATCAATCACAGCTCGTTCAATTCCCTACCTTTCCTAAATTCACATTGCTTGCTTTGCCTACAAGAAGGCTAATAGTATCGTGTTTATTCATTTCTCTAACATCTTTCCCCATAATGGAAGAAGTGTGAGAGGTCTGCATGATTTTGCCTTGGTAGGGTTTTTATCTCCTCTTTTATAAAGGTCTTTAGTATTCATTGTTTTCAAGTCGTTTGGAAACATCCTTGCTGGGAAGAGTCGTTCATTAGTATCAGGTCTTGCTGTAGTCTAGGGTATATTCTCTTGAGTATTTCTGGGGCTATGGCATCTGTTCCTGACGCTTTCTCGTACTTCATGTATTTTATCATTCAGTCTAATTCTTCTATTGTAAAATATAGATATGTGATTATTCTTCTGAATTTTCTTGAGCATCAGTAATAATTCTCCCTTGTCATGTAAGGCTCTTCACGATCAAGGTGTATTTAACACTGTTTACAAGTATCTTATACACCAGTCCCAAAGGATCCCGTGCCCATTCTCTGTTTTAAAGTTTCTCCAGGATTTCTTTTTTTATAATAATGGGTAGGTCTTCTTTTATCTTCGTATTCATCCGCCAACTGCTGCATCTGAGTTGGTGTTCTTCTTCTCTTCAATTCCCTGCGAGCTTTCCTCACTGTTTCCCTCATTTCTTCCAGTTCATCGTCCCACCAATCACTCATAGGGACGCCAGTCTTCGATGTTCGTAAAGTTGCTCTGCAAGAGTCCTGGAACAGTTTCGTAACATTCTCTGCACGTTGATGCAGGTCTTCTGGGAGCTTATCACGGTACTTCTGGATATCCTCCACAAACAGCTTATAGTGATATTACAACTTTTGTGCGTGTGAACAAATAATGTAGATTTACAAAACATAGGGCGTGGTCTTGTGAAACTGCACTAGTTTTAAATAAAATAAAAAAATTAAAAGTAAAAATGTATTATGTACATCTTACAAATTTTAGTTCAACCAAATTAAAACGAGTATAATCAAGATGATATTTTGAATGATCAAAATATAGTTTGACCTAAAGTACTTTACACTGCCGCGGAAGTAGAGTTGCTTCCAGTACAATACCGCACTTGACTATACAACATACAGAGTTCCTTAAAAAGTAGTACACACAATAAAAAAATTATAGAAATCTACGATTTAAGTTGCTTATGAAAGAAGCATGTGCATAATTTAACACTAGAAAGTATTTTGCTACAATTTAGTTAATTAAATATAACAAACATAATATTAAATTTCAATTTTTCATTAATATTTAAGTGTTTCTCCATTTCGAATTCTTCAGAAAGCACATTTTGCAAAAAAATTTCTTCGTGAAGCAAGACCATTATAATAATTACTCTGGGTGTATGTTACAAAATATTAATTTTAATGTTTCAAATAAAAATAATAATTTATTTCATGCACATCCATTTCAGTTATAAAAATTATAAGTTTTGTCGCTAAAATGGATGTATTATTTAGAATATTTGTAAACATTATTACAAATTTTTTACTGCATATTGATGGTCTTGCTTGATTATGGTTCTTTTGAAACACATGGTTTCTGAAACATCTAGAATGGAAATAATCTTAAATTTTGACTTAAAAAATACTCTTATTATTTGATTTTTAATACATTTAAATAAGTTAATTCTATAGAGGTATTTCACAATTTTACAAAATATATGCATTCTTCTTTTACATGCAACATAATAAATCGTTTTTTTCTGACAATTTCGTTATTGTGAGTAGTACGTTTTAATGAACTTTGTACGTTGTATAGTCGGACTTAGTGTTATATAGCATGCCACTATACTTACATCTTAAAACTCCAATACAGTTGTGTTACAGGCTATTCGCGGTAAAGTGAGCACTTTAATAGCCCGCTCTTATGAAATAATATAGTCAATAAATATATTTTATTTTAGCCTTAGTCTTTAACTTCAGAGTGCGGTGGAATATACTACATACTGTGTTTATTACTTACGTGGCTATATTTTTTGTAAAATGTGGTTAAATAATAAAAAAAATGGCTGAAAGGAAAAAGAATGTAGAGCCTCAAAAGTGCACACCTTACCGTGAACACCCTTAACAGATAATTCTGCGTGTTGTAGGTGGGCACTTTGCTGGAGCTAACGAAGGACCTGTCCTCGTTGGTCACGGAGAGGCTGAACGGCTGCAGGCTGCCGAGTGACCTTGAGCTGGAAAGCGAGATACACCGGACACAGGAGTTGATGGAGCGCCTTCAGCAACAGTACGACCAGAAGTTGGAAAAGCTCAAGCAGCAGGCAGCTCACATCATGGACCTCGAGAGCAAAGTAATTTTTTTTTAATGCTTTCCAATCGAGTGTTGTTGATAGTTTATATTGTGTTTAGTGTTATAACGGGACATGCAGAATTCGCGTCACTAAGTATTGAATTTCTAGACTTCATGTAAACTGTTGACCTAAGCAATTATATCCCGCACCCCAGTACATAGGCCATTTTTCAATTGCTGGGAAAAGGGTTCCTGGGGTTTCGTCTCTTTGATACCTAAGTAGCATTCGGTGTATGAGGAGGAATTTAAAGGAGTCAAGCATACAATAAAAATACAACTATTTTACTAAAGGCCATAAGATGATGAAGTTGGAAAACCTAATCATCTAACTGCATTAGATGAGTAATACAAATACTCTCTATGGACTAAGGGTCATGTTGTAAATTTGTTCGCCTGTATTTAAAAATTAAACTCTTCGACATCATATATATATATATATATATATATATATACCACATCTTATTTTTCGTAAGCTTTAAGAATACATACTGTGCTAGAAAGGAGATAGTTTGTAGAAGCAGTTTGGGTCATAACCTCGTCAACACACTACAAAAGACAGTACCTAAAGCCAAAGACGAGGTGTCTACTTGCAAGACTGCATGCACGGAAGTATCCATTATATGACAGGTAGGAGAATAATTCAGCGTAGATTTTAATGTGGTGTAAGCTTGTACATGGGCGTGGTCCCGTACAAAATCCTTACTTTTTCTTTCCACCTGGTAAATTGGAGTAGTATTTTCGGCAAATTCTTGGATGAATCAAGTGTAGTAACTCATTAGGCACGACAACATGATCTTGGGAGCCAAGTCATCAGGGCAACCAAGTAGCTTACCGTGAACAAAAGAAACCTAGCGAATTCGATGCTCTAATGCAGTCGGGTAATTGTCTTGGAACTGACTGTTAAATAACGCCTCTGGAGTACTTCTAGCACTTATACCAACATCTCAATGTGTTCCTTCAAAGCCTCAATGAGAAACATAGCATCGTCCACATAACTGTAAACCAACTCAAATTAGAAGACAGTATGTAGCGAGTTAAATTAAAACTGTGCACATGAGGCGCTCTTGTCTGTCAATGCACGACACTGTGGATTTAAAACACACTGGTGGAAGCTGGAGTACAAGTACCAGACCCAGAAGAACTTTTGCTTTGGGTATCTAATTACTGCCGAGCAAAGTTCATAGTTTGAAGAGGAAATAGACTGAGAAACATCCTGTCATTCAGTTCAACAAAATTTATACATACGTGGTAGTCTGCATTTCGTTTTTCACAAAAAAATTATAGAGGATCATTATTCTGAGTTAAAGGGAGAAAAACAGGGTGAGTATAAAAAATACCCCAACTTTTAAGGTCTATAATATCGAAACCAAACCACCTACAAACTTGGTTGACCAATAAAATGTACTGTGAAACTGTGACGTTTGTTCACCATATTTTCTTAAATGTTCAATGTACCAGCACGAGCGGCCCGAACGACATCAACGCGATAATCAAACTCGTTCCACACTCTTGTCAGCATGTCAAATGTTACGGTTTGGATGGCGTCCGTAAATCTCTTTTTGAGGTCGTCAATGTTAGCCGGCAATGGTGGACGAAAAACTTGATCCTTTATGTACCCCCATAGAAATAAATCGCACGGGGTAAGATCCGGGCTTCTTGGGGGCCAGTGATGAAGAGCCTCGTCACCATCTGCTCCTCGACCAATCCAGTGTTGCGACAACGTCTCGTTCAGGTATGCGCGAACAGATTGGTGTCAATGGAGTGGCGCACCATCCTCCTGGAAAATGAAGTCCCTCGCCACCTCTTCTAACTGAGAAAACAACCGCTCTGTAGGCATGTCCAAATAAGGGATTCCAGCAACAGTGGACTCGTGAAAAAAGAAAGGACCGAAAACAGTGTCTTTGGATACAGCGCAAAACATGTTCACTTTGGGGGAAGAGTGCTCGTGTTCAGTGGCTTCATGTGGAGGCTCCTGACCCCATATCCGCACGTTGTGCCGGTTCACCTTACCATTTGTATGGAACGTTGCGTCATCGCTAAAAACCAGCTTAGACATGAAATCATCGTCTACCTCGTTCTGGGCAAGACCAATCGCGCAGAAATCACGTCTCAGTATCCCTTTCGGTAAGAGCCTGTACAAGCTGTAACCTGTATGGTTTGTACAGAAATCGCTTTCTCAACACTGTCCATACAATCGATTGAGGGATTTGCATTCCCCGGCTAGCTTGCCGAGATGATTTTCTCGGACTATAAACGAACGCTTGTTAAATCCGTTGCACATTCTCTTCGGACACACGCGGCCGCCCGGAACTTTTGCCTTTGCAAAGGTACCTTGTGTCACGGAACTGACGAAATTAACGTACGATACTCCACCTATCGGGAGGTCGACGTCCGTATTTGCGATGGAATTTACGTTGAACAGTCGTAACCGATTCACATTTAGCAAACTGAATAACACAGAATTCCTTGTGTTGTTCCGTCACCATCGTGATGCGGACTAACACACAACACACGCTCATAGTGCGATGACGACGCTCCCAGTATCATCTCTTGGCACAGAAAGGAAACATCAGACGGTCCCCTTCACATTGACGTGTTGAATGCGAGCTCGCTACCACCTCAAACCGAGGGTTACGAACGCCATTCAAACCGTAACACCGGAAATGCTGACAAGAGTGTGGAAGAAGTTTGATTATCGCGTAGATGTCGTTCGGATCGCTCGTGGTTGTCACATTGAACATTTATGAATGTATGTTAAACAAACTCTATGGTTACACGGTTCATTTGATTGGTCAATCAAGGTTGTAGGTTGTTTGGTTTTGATATTATATACGTTCAAAGTTGGGGTATTCTTTTATACTCATCCTGCATATTCTGAAGGTTAAAACTAATAAATAATGACTCGGAAGTTAATTACCTCTGGTGAAATAGCCAAACTTGTGAATCGTCCTTCAAGTAGAAATCACGATGTAAAATATTTTAGTATCGTACTATCTCCATAAATCTTTCGTATTAGTGAAGAACTTAATACGCTGGAGAGCCAACAAAAGTGGTATAGGCGTGCGTATGCAAATAAAAGAGGTATGGAACCAATCAGTGTAACGCAATGCGGTCGGCAGAGCCTATATAAGACAACAGACGTCTGGCAAAGTTGCTAGATCGGTTACGGCTGCTACAATGGCAGGTTATCAAGATTTAAGTGAGTTTGAGCGTGGTGTTATAGTCAGCGCACGAGAGATGGGACATAGCATCTCCGAGGTAGCGATAAAATGTGGATTTTCGCGTACGACCATTTCACGAGTGTACCGTGAATATCGGGAATCCGGTAAAATATCAAATCTTCTACATCGCTGCGGCCGGAAAAACATAGTGAATGAACGGGACAAACGACGACTGACGAGAATCATTAAACGTGAGAGACGTGCAACCTTTTCTCAAATTGGCACAGATTTCAATGCCTCCTGCATACCTTCAGACATTAGTCGAGTCCATGACACGTCGTCTTGCAGCACTTCTGCGTGCTCACGGGGTTCTTACACGATATTAGGCAGGTGTACCACCAGTTTTTTTTTTTTGGCTCTTCAGTGTTTAACAGAATGTCACAACTTCCAAAAAAAGGAGAAGTGAATGCACGTTTGATAATACCTCATTTTATGCTGGAAATACACAGATTAATGAGTTCAACACTCTGAAGAAAAGCCGAACTCTAACTGAGAATTTATTAAAGCAGTTTAGACTTGGGAGTAACCATTAAAATCCAGCAGATATAAAATCACATCCCCCAGGGAGGTCACAATGCAGAACCTGAAGTTTCGTGAAAAGTGACGAAATTTAAAATATAAAACCTCATCAATATCTTGCATACCGGAAGACATTGACAGAAAAAAATATATTTTTGAGAACCTGCTCAGGTAACACATTCCATAATATTAAAGGTTCGCCTCACTGACAGCAATGCTTTTATTTTGATACAGAGTTTTGCTTTGCACTTTAAAATTGGTCATTTTTAATGCAATTTTATTATCTGTATTATGCCCTACCTGTTTAACTTGCATGTGCTGTTTTCCCCGATCGTTAATGTATTGCAAAACCCTGTTCCGGAAATGCTTCCGTTAATCTCGTATCTTCCTTGAAGTTGTCATTCACCAGCCCCTGAACAAAATTTACTTACTTGAGTTTTCAGCCAAGGTTAATTCCATGTTTGTATTCTGCTGTTGATTGCATGGTCTGTAAAATTCAAAAAGGCGCATTTTTTTACTTATATTTAATCATTTGAAACTGTTTAAAGTTTAAGCATGCGATTTTTGCGAAATTCCTTTTATGTCATTAATTTCTCACATCTGAGTGTGCAGAAGACAGCTTTAGTGTCTATGAAAGGAGTATGACTAGGCATTGAACAATATAGTGTTCATGTGGCATGCCCAGGCTGAAGTTGTGTGTGCTGGGAGTAGAGTGTGTGATCGCGTTCACAGCTGAGTGTGTTCTTATCCACAGCTGAGTGTGCAGAAGACAGCTTTAGTGTCTATGAAAGGAGTATGACTAGGCATTGAACAATATAGTGTTCATGTGGCATGCCCAGGCTGAAGTTGTGTGTGCTGGGAGTAGAGTGTGTGATCGCGTTCACAGCTGAGTGTGTTCTTATCCACAGCTGAGTGTGCAGAAGACAGCTTTAGTGTCTATGAAAGGAGTATGACTAGGCATTGAACAATATAGTGTTCATGTGGCATGCCCAGGCTGTGGTTGTGCCTGGTGAACTGTGCTGGGATTAGAGTGTGTGCTCGCATTCACAGCTGAGTGTGCTCTTGTCCACAGCTGAGCGTGCAGGAGATGCAGCTGCAGTGCCTGACGGAGGAGCGTGACCAGGCACGCGGTGATGTGGCGGACACGCGGCTTGCCCAAGACGACGTGGTGCGCAAGGCATGGGAGGCGCGCGACAAGGCGGTCGCACGTAAGAACCAGCTCGAGGTGGAGCTGGCCAAGACGCGCATCGAGATGATGCAGGCCAACAGCCAGCTGATGGAAGCCATTCAGCAGAAGGTGGAGCTGAGCGAGCAGTTGGACCAGTGGCAGGCATGTATTTCTTCTGCTTACCTCGGGCTTGCTCCAATGCCACTTCAGCACCTATTGCTCTTATTTCACAATCTTGCCTATGATCAGAATTTGACAATAAAGCAGCTGGGGTATCATATATATTCTATAATGCCCCTCACCCAAAGACTATTTCCTGTCAGTTATATGATCGCTTTTATATTCAGCTCATTGGCACATTAAGAACTATGACTAGCAGTTTAGCAATCTTGGGAGAGTATTTCGTCTTATCAGATCTGCAAAAGTAGTAGATTTTTCGGAATGAGTCAATTAGCCTTTGACGTGCGAATAATTATATTTATATATGATATTGTAATAGGATGGGACATGTTTGTTGTGGGGACTCAGCTGTCTGCTGAAAAGAGAATTAACACAGCAGGTTGGGAGACTCCCAGATCACAGATTCGGACTATGAGAAAGCCCAAAATGCATAGCACATATTTAGGTGCAAATATCTTAGGAACTTCCAAGATCTCTATCTTAAGAGCCACCCAAATCTCTTCAAAAATATCTTGGGAAGGCCTCTCGGGTATGTATTATTCATTTTAAATTGTTATAAACTAAACTGAACGGTATATCACCACATTTTCGTACTAGTAGCGAGTTTCGGGACAAGCTGATGCCTAAATTGTCTGGTTGAATGTATTCAGACGTAGTAAAGTTTGATGAAGGAAGCCTTAAGATCTGGCAGTGTTTTTCTAGTTTCAGACAGTGTTTTTTACTTACAATTCATGCAACTTTTAACGCTTTGACTGATTTGTGCAGTTACATAATTTGATGATAACTGACACATTAACATTAGTTTACAGATCCTGCCGCCAATTTATAAAACAACATTTGTGTTGCATATTTGTTGTTTGCTGTTTGCCACAAAATGTTTTATTTTTGTATGTTATGTATGTCTAAATACCAACTACTCCCTACAGCTATATGACATAATGACAAGGGTTGTATTCCGATGATGTCAATCTTTAATATGTTAATATACAGAAATACTAAAATTATCAGTTTAATTACTTAAAGTTAACAAATTTCCTGTACAATTGTTAAATAAATAACACTTTGAAAATCTTATATAATACAACAGACAAAAATTTCTAAACTGCAATAAGCTGGAATTGTATTGTAGGAATTACATCTAAGGGAAAGAGACACATTAAATTTTTTTATAAGACCAAATGAAATATAACAGAAAAAATGATAATGCAGCATTTTAAGATATTGTTTCATATATCTGCCAACTTTAACTATAAGCTTTTGATGCTTAAGTCACACTTATAAATAAGATAATTTACTGTCTCACTTCAACAGTCTTGAAATCTTTGAGGTCCAAATGAGGGCACACCGACTTACTGTATTCATGAAATATCTTACTTCATAATATATGTCCAGTATTCACAGAGTGCTACTGCTAACTGGTTTGAATTCGATGTTCCTAATTGTTGATTAATTGCATCAGTAAAAGATTTGTTAGGCCTATGTAAGCTTTCCTAAACGCTACTGAGCGTTTACAGCTTTTGGAGCAGGTATGTTGGTGGCTAAATTGGTTGCAGTTGATTTCAATGCTTTAGATTCTTACCTGTGAGCTACTTTATGCAGCTTTGTGGGGTATGGTAGATGGTGGAGAGTGAAAGTGTTCGTGATTATCAGTTGATGATGCTGGTGTTACATCAGCAATGGCATTTTTAACTACTTCTCCGGGGGATGTGATTCGCTAGAGATAAGTGCTCTGACAAAGTTTGCTGTGGTGGAATAGTTATTTATTGGAATGGCATCTCTGTTTGGAAGATTTACATCAAAACTTCATACTTCTTATTATATTTTTACACTACAAAGCTTTTAGAAATGAAATATCGAAAACAATATGAGATTTTCGTTTGTTGTTGCTGTTGGGTAGTCAATCATATACAGGAAAAATTCTCTACTAGCCAAGTAAATATTAGCACTTTGTAGGTTCCGACACCAGACAGCTAAGGAATGTCAGTTTGTGTGGTTCTGAAAAAAACCAAGATATACCGAAGACAGTCGTTTGAATACAGGGCATTTTCATGCAGACTTGATGTCTTCATCTCCTCACTAATAACTTAGTGTGTCTTAAATAATTCAAGAAATTTTAACTTGCATATTTTTAGGTGAACATTTCTAAAACTTTACAGGTTCATAAAATTTGTAAACAAATGATTTAATCGATAGCACAATACCTATTATATAAATTACATACAGTGAGGTATTAGCAAAATCTCTCCAAAAGTATTTATACTTAAAATTTAACAACTATAAAATCTCGACATTCATTGTCATACTCAAGGACATAAATGTTAAGTAGATAGAATGAGTTGTCGAGATGAAATGAAACGTGTTATGTGATGTTTGGCGCACTCTACGACGATCCTCTCTTGTTATGGTGTGTCTGGTCTATTGGGACATTTACGATGTCTGTTTGTTGCCTTACATACACATTTTTTAAACAATTGGGCCACTGTTACACTAGAATGCCCCACACGCCTGGCAATTGCACGATACAGCCTCCCGGCCTCTTGCAGGCCCACAATGTGGCCACTATCAAACTCCTTCCAGTACTGGTAAAACATCTACGATGTATACTTTGTGTTTGGTAATCTTTCCTCGCAGTGTTAACCGAGAGTCTGATGGTTCAGTTAGGCCTCATAACACAATCGTTTTATCATGGTGGAACCATGTATTTACTCCATTGGCCAGTCTAGAAATTACAGATAGTTGCTACTCTCATAATATTCACCCTCAGCGATGGTATGTATCTTTACCATATTACTTCAACCATACCTTGTAGGTGTTTTAATTTTCTGTCTATCAGAATATAAAGTAACTACAAAGGTGATTACCTAAAAATTATTCAAACACCGGTACTCACATTAGTATTTGTATTATTCCTGAAATGACTTGTCTTATATGTAATATATATAAACCCGAGTATGATTAGGAATTTGCGAAAATTAGTGCAGTGTTTTTTTTTAAATAATCATATTTCTATACAAATACTTTGTCTACCTTGTGATCTACATGTCAACAGTTTTTTTCCTTTCGGCTCCTCTGGTTCTTAAGAAATCTGTTTACTTGATGTTCTTCCAATACCGGAAGCAAAGGAAAAACACTAAAAGGCAGAAAACAAAATCTTTGAACTAAAAATATCTTCATTTTTTCAGATGGATGTGCAGTGCCTGTTAGATGACCAAATGAAGAATAAGCTGTCAGCTCAAGAACTACGTTCCCAAGTAAATACAAGTGATTATGAAAGCTGTGGCTCCAATGGTTCATCAAACGAGAAGAAACAAACTCCACCAAGAAGAATATTCGGTATCTTTCAAAGATGACATCAGAAGAAAAGGAACAAACTTTTGTAAATAGTCACAAACATTTACCATTTTCACCATTTATTGTGTAAAAACATTATGTACTTTGCATAATATTAACAAATAGTGTGTGCTGTTGCAGTGTGTGCAAATTTTTGCAATCAGAACTTTGAGTGTTGGTAGGATTGCAGTTTGTTTGACACACCTAATTATTGCAGAGTTGTGCAGAATGTAAATACTGTTTGAAACATTAGTGAAAATAAACAGTTATGACTGATTTCTAATGGTAATACTTTATGTGCATGGCTTAGTGCAATTTTCGAATGTGTTTGTTTTAAAGGAAAGAAGAAAGCGTAGGATTGCTATGGTTTGGAAATTGATTTATATGGATATGTCAAAAGAAAATCATTTTGTATGTACAGACAACATTAACCTTGCCTGAAACAGATGTACGAGTGGAACATTACATTTGCGAAATTAACCTACGATTGTCCCACCAAATTTTTTAGTCTCTAGTTTGCAGCTGAATTACATAATATGTTAATAATTCATCTATTTATTGATTTATCAAATGATTGTACAATGATATAGACAGGCTACTCTTGAAACCTTGTGTTGCACAACGTGAAATAAAATGTAATTCTATTTTTAGTGGTCAAAATTAGATCCATTTTCCTTGTACTTGTAATATCTCCACCATAAACAGCATACCTAATAGTTAACTTATAATTAGAAATAAAGAGCCACATGATACAATAGACACTGGTCTTAATTGCGTCATGCATACATGCCACAGAGATCATAAAGGAAGTCCATTACAAAAAAAGAAACAAACATTAATACAACTTGTTGGTTGAACTTTACAAACCTCTATACATAAAATCTTAAGAGCCAAATAATTCATCACACATCCACCCTAAATTCACTGTTTCCTTACACCCATATACAGTAAAACATAGAATGAACCATAACATTCTTCTCACTGATAAATGCAAAACCAAGTAGTAGACATAAATTCAAGGCTGTTACAATTCTCACCTTAAAACATTTTGGCGCTCACCTAAAGGATATCGCCTACTTTGATTTTTGAGTGAGGCGGGGAAGGTATCAATACACACATCCTCATTCATGTGTGGTTCTGTTGTTCCTCTAACCATTTTACCCTTCATCACAGTAATTTCAAGTCTTCAAGTCGCTTGATTCTCTACAGTGTCCATATCAATTACATCCGTGTCCCTACCAATTACACTCGACACCTTGCCCACATCATTCATATCAGTAAAAACACCACCACTTCTTATCTGTACATGGGACACAAACGAAATCATATCGTCTACATGTCGTTTACTAATCGCCTCATCCATGTCTCAATTAAAGACACTACATTACTTAATTTTTCTATAACCACTCATTTTACCCATTTATTCTTATCTGTGTAGTTCCTCATCACCACTTCCTGCCCTTCTAGAAATTCCTAACTGCTTGACCCTTGTAGTCCGCCCTCTGCTTTTTCTGATTCTCTTTAAACCTTATTCTCATATTTGGTCACAACAAGTCATAAATTTAATGCAACGGCCTACCAAACATCAACATGGCAGGGGTTTCCCCAGTAGGACAATGTAGTGAATTTCTAGTATCCAACATAAAGGTAGAGATAGTATGAGTAATGTTCGTACCGCTATGTAACACAGTTCTAAGTTTGTGTTTGTATACCTTGACACTGTTATCAGTATGCCCATTAGATTGTGGATGATATGTAGGTGCCAATATAGGCCACACACCATTGGCTGCCAGAATTGTTTGGAATTCCAAAGAATTGAATGGTGGACCATTATCACTGACTAGATATCTGCACAAAACAAAACATGCAAACAAAGACTACAGCACTTGAATGGTATGCTTGACTGCTGTCGAAGGCACTTCTGCTAATTCTAGCCATTTTGAAAAAGCGTCCACCACAATGATGTACAACTTGCCCTGCTAGGGTCCAAGGAAATCTAAATGAATTCGTTCCCAAGTCCCTGTGGGAAATGACCAACTTTTCTCTGTTCACTTTTGGTCTTGATTTGACTTTTCAATCTCACCATCTGAACATGTTTTCTCTACCGCCTCAATACCTTTATCAATGCCCGGCCACCAAAAATAGGTTATTGCTAAAACAACTCATTTTGCCTTCTCCTATGTGGCTGCCATGTAACCTCATCAGCAAACCCTTCTTGCGAGTAGTTGGAACCACCACCCTATAACCCCGCATTTATATGCCCGTTTTTACTGACAGTTGCTCTCTAGCAACCAATACAATTTAATTTCGTCATCACTCTCCTGTGACCACCCATACATAACATAACCCAGAACTATGGAAAATACCAGATCATTTTTGTTGCCCGCATCTCCCATTTCACCATGATAGGCAATTCTCTGCCATTCACATAATCCAAGTAGGTCGCCTCGCCATTTAGATATTGCAAAAAAATCAGTACTGCTTCTGTGACATTCAGGGAAACCCTAGATAACATGTCAGCGATGCCATAGTTTTGCGACTTGAGCAATTCTATTTTGTTTTCAAAACTCGAGAATAACAAGGCATACCTTTCTAGTCTGCTTGTCGCCATTATTAGGATACCATTCTTGGGACCGAATATGGACAAAAGTGGCTGGTCTGTAATCAACACAAACTCATTTCCATAAAGATACTGATAAAACTGCTTACCCCTAAAAACCATTGCAGGCTCATTTTTCGATGTGGGAGTAATTACATTCTGCTTTAATTAATGTGTGTGATGCATAGGTAATTGGCCTCTTTGTATTATCCGGATATACATGCGCCAAGACTGCACCCTAACTATACTGTGATGCATCAGATGCTACTTTTAGTGTTACTCCAGTCTCATAATGTGCCAGCACTGAAGCTGAAACCATAAACTCCTTTATCTTTTGGATTGCTTGCAAACAATATTAGGTTAACTCACACTGCACCCCCTTTTTAAGCAGTTTATACAATGGGTGTGAAATAGTGGCTATATTGGGTACAAACTTGGCATAATAATTTATCAAAAATTAATAAGCTCTGAGTTTTGCACTGTTGCTAGACAATGGTGCATCGGCATTTACCTTGGGTAAAGTTGCTTGTAAACAATCTTTATCTAACGAGGCACAATACTCCACTGCTTCCTGTAAAAACTGAAACAGACTTTGCTGAATACGTAAACCTGATGTGTGTTCTGCATCTCTCCTACCTAAGCCTGTTCTTCCTGTTACACCAATGCAGCTATGTGCCCTCTATTGGTGACAAGTCGACCCGAACACGGTAGTCAGCCCTCTCTGACTCCAACACTAGCGATATGTGCTATAGTGCACCTCACCTCCACTACTCTCCAAGCACTACCAGTCATGTGATTGTCTCAATTTCATGCATTAAAGAGACATATTTTGAGCGTGTGATAATTCGTATCGACCGATACCACCAGGATGTGTCCCTAGTCATAATACTGCTGAGGAAATGAATACAGCAAGGGGGTCTCAATGGTTACAGTACTCCATCAACCCCTCATGGGCCACCCCACCCCCCTTCATTTTATGTTTACATCCCTGGGTTTGTGTTGTGCGTGCAGTGTGAGTGTGTCATAGACCCATTATAATAGAGGAAGTGTAAATCCAGAGTCTAAACACTTTAATTTACAAGACGTATAAAACAAACTTAGTTTTTAACCAAAGCTAGCATGACTACCCACACCCCTCCCAGAGTGAGAATGGACTCGTCCACCCTGAGCCACCCACTGCCACCCAGTAATTCATAAAACTAAGGTTGCAAGTCATATTTTAATAAAATTATTTAAGTGTTTAATGTGTTAGCAACCCATTCCACCAATCAACAGACTGAAAGAGACACTACGGAAACCCATAAAAATTAATTAGCTTAATTGTGATTGTGCCAACATATTTTCTTTCTGTACACAGTGACACATTTCGGAGTGGTCACAGGGTCCGACGGATGAAGTTAATGTCCAGAGGGCGCCAGCTGATGTCAGCTAAGTAGACGTCGGGAAATATTCACTCACTCCTGAACTGGGGTATTGTGGCTTCCCAGCATGCTCTTTCAATGCATAGGTTTTAACCACTTCTATACACACTGACTCATGTGATGTAGGTAACATGGCAGATAGTTGATGTTTATGAAGGTCCGACGCCCTTAAGCTCCTTGCGAAGTGGGAAAAAAGTACTGACATGAACCACGCCTCTATGAGCTCCTTGTGCCCACTCTGACCACCGCAGTGACATCAACTGCACCAGCTGCAACGGGCCGCACCAACCACATCAGGCAAAGAGTGTGTAGTTCAGATTGACAAGAGCTGATTGCATGTTCTTGCCAACAGGTATTAAGTGACTCAAGAGACTGCCCTACTATATATTACAATAGATAAAATCTTTTAATAAATTAGTAGGCGATCCGAAACAGTGTTTACCCCAAAGGTAGAGCCGTTGGGCGTACGGGCCATTGGTCATTACGTCGTGGCAGATCGCGCCGCGACGTACTATGTGACGCACCACCAGGTGACATCAACTGGCTTGTAGTCTGAAGCTGAAGTGCTAAGAGCACCAAAGTGTCACCAATAATGTGCACCATTTTTCTAAACACATCAAACATCATCTCATTCACAGCGAGTCGGGGGTGTGTTTCATTGTATTAAGAGCAATCGAGCAAGGCAACCCACACCCCTTTGCCCAGGTGGAATCATCCATCCCTTCAGGAGACAGCCACCTGGCAACACTGTAGCCATTTAAATACAAACCAATCACAGGAAATGTAATACAGAAACTTTTCGCGAGAAAGCATTTCATTGTATTTAATGTTTATTTATACAAGAACAGTTATGTTTTCATAAAGGCCTCCATCATAGTAACATTCATTTAGTGTGGTGATACTCCCTGCCAACTTCACAACATTAACCTTAACAGACATTTGTTAATCAATGGGGGTGTCACCAATGTGTTTAATTTAATTTATACAATTTTTCACAATTGCAATCACTTACATAGTGCTTATGTCATGTTTTACCATTTGAAGTTTGACATTGGTTCTCATCACTTGTGATGGAAGCCAACATCACTCGCCAGTTCGTCTCAACACTCGAGCCAGACTGGCAGCATTGTCGTCCGCTCCACATTCCCCCTTGGTACCATCGTTTAGGCTGATACCTTTTCATTGCAATAGTAACTTAATTAACTGCAATATTTGATTTCTTCTTTTCTGTACTGAGGAGAGAACCACCTGTTC
This sequence comes from Clitarchus hookeri, assembly GCA_002778355.1. NCBI lineage: Eukaryota > Metazoa > Arthropoda > Insecta > Phasmatodea > Phasmatidae > Clitarchus > Clitarchus hookeri. The sequence continues at coordinate 716,079 of NQII01000415.1, forward strand.
TCTCACCAGAGAGCTTAATGCTACAGCGTATCCGCATAAAACCACACTCATTTTCACGCTAAGGTCGCCGGCAAGCTGTAATTGCTGGGTCCATTTTCTTTCATTATTCACATGTAATCAAGCACAGTGAGGAAGCAACTTTACAAATTTCAACGAGTGTTGATTAATTGTCCTCTGCGACACGTAGTATTCTACACCCTTAGTAGTACCTCCCACAATTGTTCTAATATATTTCAGGCATGTGAGACGGCCTACAGTCTCATCATAAGGTGTAAGTAGTGTAATATAAAGTGTGTAACGACATCATATGCAACTCATGGAGGCACCCAGAGTCCCCTGGGCCATCGACCGAAGGACCGACATCACTAACTCTCGACGGGGTTATGGCACCAGGCAATTTTGCACTCAATCAGCCTTTGGTCATCTCGACCACGGCAGTGCACATACACTGGTTTTACCACATCCATGGCTGCAATATGAGGGTAAAACAGAGCTAAAAAATTAACCTTCCATCTCACGAATGTTTCCAGCTCTTTGTGGGCCCATTACTACTCCGTGAAAATCCTAAACTGCGTTTGTAAGATTACCATCATGCTGTTGTACCTGGTGGAAAATGTTGTAACGAACTCTTCCCACATCATTTGGTCCTTGTAACAGACCTCTACCACGCTGCACACTACCTATGAGTTGTAATTCTACTACACACTGCCACTCTTCAGGTAGAATACCGTACCGTTGCAGTCGCTGGACGCATTCCTCCACGAATTCTTGAGGATCCCCCGAGTCCTGACCAGAGAAATTTGTGAGTGTTTGAATTTCCTCGAAGTAACTGCTGGGGTGTGTGCGAAGTTTTAACAGTTAGTGGTACGAATGGTGAGGATGTCGTGGCAGGCTGGGATGGCATGAGTTGAAGCACTCTAGGTCCTTGAGCATCTGGGAATATTACATCGTGTCCCATCTCAGCTCGCAGTTGGTCGGGTACTGCTGAGTCACTCTGGGTAAGCTGTTCATATAAGCAGTCCCGGCACTGGAATTTAACTTTTTGAAATTTTGACCATTCGACTGTAATCGTGCAGGCGAGGTGGTACATCTGGCCGCATTCATGACAGGTTACAATGCCCTCAGTTGATTGCCCACAGTTCAGAAAATCCCACACGTCCGAGGTGGCATGTGTTTTCGTGGCAGCACAGTCCGCTGGCATCTTGAGGTCGAGACGAGCCAGTCCTTGGGTGGTGCTGCAATGAGTACATATGAAATGTCCGGCGCGTGCACGGATTCATTCCGCAATGCTGGATGTTTCCAAGGTGAAGTCCCTCGAGAGGCGCTACAGGATGCCAGATCACACCCTGGTGTCTCGTGCGGGTGTCGATTACTTAGGACCTTGTACATACATTCAGCTAGTGGGCCAAGTAGTGTTGGCATTGAAGTGGCATAAGTTGGCATAGGAAGACAATGGCAAATGCTCATTGTTAGGTAGTATTCGGCGAAATGGTCATTGTCTTTCACTTTATAGAAAATGACACAGTGGTCTACAGGCTAGCACTCCTTCCGAAACCGGTATGATTTGCGGGTGAAGGTGTGTGGGTGTGTGACTCAGGTGTACAAGTGGTGCTGCATAGAAACATATACGTACTTCTGAACTGGGGCATTGTGTACCCCAAGCACACAGTTCCAATGCAGAGATATAAAACACTTCAATACACAAAATACACGCTGACTTATGTGATGTAGGTAATGTGGTAGGTATTCCTGAGTGTTTTTTCCTTCTTGCAAAAAGACAGGAACTTATTGTCAAAATATCAATAAGATTTTGCATTTTTACAACAAGCACAATTAAAATTGCACACAAAATTAGTAAACAACTCATAAAATGTAAATTTTGTATAATCGTACATTGTCAGTGATTACTTTGTATCAGAAAATATGATGCATACAAGAATAACTTCTCAAAAGTGGTGAAGCCGAGCCTTAACACAACTTGGTTGACCGTCGCCAACCTGTATACATAAAATCTTGAATGCTAAAAAAGATATAACAGTTCTGTGGCTGATATTGGTGTTCAGATATACAGAGTTATTCTGAAGTGTAACTACATTAGTGGGAAATAAAGAAAATCAATAAAAAATTTGTCCAAACATAAGTTAGAAATTTTACTCATACACACATCAGGTGGGGCCATGATGATGTAGTGGTAAGACCAATCGCCACAACGTACAATGTACTGCGCATCGTTCCAGATTTTCGTTTGTGAAAACATGGCAGACATTGTTGTTGACCAGTCGATTTTTGGAGAACCCCAATTTTCGCCATTTTGCCACTGCTCCATCTAGCATCACTACCTTCGTTGTTTAAGACCTCAGCTAGTAAGCACTGGTCAAATTTTAGTTTTACTCTTACGTTGAATGTTATATGCTGTACACAATCATTCGCACATGGTTATACTTGTATGTAGATAATGTAGGGATGTCAAAATATCATTTCAATACTTTTATACCATCTTCTGGCAACAAGGCAAGTCACATCTCTCGGATGGGAACTATGATATATAAATGTGAACAATCATATAGACTTGAGTTCACATGCACATTCCATCTCATGGCACGGTTCAGTAAGTGTTTCAAATGATAGTTATAAAAAGAGAGGTGAGAAGAAGACGATACATCAGGCCACAGAGCATCTCGCACACGTTCCTTGCGGCACAACCATCCACTGAAAGAAAACTCAACGTGTTTGCTTACCAGCTACTCTGTAAGTTCTTGTAGGTCGTGATGGTCGGCCACCCAACTCCCCTTGTTCTACACATATATTTTCAGGTACTTTTGCAGCTGTTTTAAAAGTTAAGTGACTCAAGGTGCACTGAACACCGACCCATTCGAAATGTAAGGGACTTGTATATGCAATAAACATGCACTAAATTTAATGTGGAATTGTTACAGCCCCTCCACTTGCCAATTAAAAACAGAATAAAAATGCATTAAAACGAAATCTCTAAAAACCCTTAATGAATGGCTCCTTGAAATGTCGTTAAACTGCTCGACCTACAATGAGACAACAAGTTAGATGCACTGTTTTATTGCATGTTCCTAGTTACTGATACAAAAGCAGATGGTTGCATCTGCATGAAAAGATCCTGACACATTAAGCCAATTGGTGGCTTCTACAACACAAAGGAGGCATGGTGCTTCGATGTTATGTCGGCCATGCCGCCTCTCTCTTTTTTGCCCCTGTTGACATCTCTCTTGGCAATGATGTGAACCAACAGGTCATCTGCACCACAACCCAGTGCATACTACAGTGTGCATACTATCCATACCGACCCCAAAGTCAGTTCAGTGACACGAGTTATTACAAGGGGTGGCAATGGAGGATCAGATAATGCATAATTATAGATTGCATTAAATTAAACCAGTGAGGAAATTACATGGGCACATGGAGGTGATGTCAGAGAAGGTGCCCTCGTGTGTACCACATGCACATGGTCGGCCCACATCAGTGCATATCGATGGAAATACCCATTTAAATTAGAATCCCTTGGGAAAGGAAGCTCAAACAGGTACTTATCGTATTTTTAGGGGATAATTAAGTATTTTATTTCATATAAAGATTTGTTGTTTTGAACATAGAAACTAGTGGAGCAACACTGCCAACATAACAACACTACATTCTCACATGTACCAGTATCGCATTTCTCTGCAAAATCCGAGGATTTACTCAGTGTTCATATCAAAATTAAATAATAAACAGTTCTATACAAAAGCATCACAAATTGTTTATACTCATTTAACTGTACAATTTGCTTATTTGTTAAACTCACATCGTCCATCTCATCATCACGGGATTTGGTTTTGGCACACAACATTCAAGAGGTCAATGCTCTGGTACCACTGACTCCTCCAGTTGGTCTTAGCGGGTAACAGTGATTGCACACATTATGTGGAACTGGGTATTCATGGTTTTATCAGTCACCATTCAATGCTATAGATTAATTATTTAACATTCTTAAACCTTGCTTTTAGATTGCTGTCCTGGGCATGCACCTCGCAGGTACAACTCCAACCCCACCTATCTTCACTTCTTCAAAAATTGTATGTCACCTAGAGGCATTTTACTACCATATGTGGGCCAGTACAGGGCTTACACCGAACTTCTACATAAGTGTAGGTGTCTGTGCCATTCATCAATAATCATCTAGAATATATGTAAGCGTCCAGTTACAATGTGTGTGTATTTTCTTCCCGTAGATTATCTTGTACGCCTGGGAGCTGCTTCACAAAAAACTTTGGGAGGACGGCCCGAATCCGGCACATAAAGTTTTTTCCCCGAGGTTTTCCCGTTATGTGTTCATCCCAGGACATCATGACAAACTAGGCGCGTTGCGCCTGCATAGCCACTTCATGGGAATATTGAATGTGACAAGTGATATGTCTCATGACTATTCTGGGGTTATCTGACTTACCACAGTGGCATCTGATTGGGCAAAATAGGTCAGCAACTACAAACACATATTCACCAGGGTTCAGAGTTTCCCTCGGCCATCGACCAGGCCCTGATAAGAGTCTCATGCAAATCCGACTGATTAGGAGATGAATTGTTGCCCTTAAAGACATTAAACACCAGCAGCACCATCATCCATGTACTCATTACACCTACAGTATCGTCCTTGGTAAGGGAATTACTGGCTCAGTTAGTGAAAAATCCAACCCTGCAACCCACTGGTAGAATCAAATGGTAGCCTTCTCATGTGGCGAAAAACAGTGAACATTCCAATGCAACATGACAAGGTGAGTATAACCAGTGTGCGAGAAAATAGAAACCATTTGCCATCGTGGCCATCTTGCCATTCAGCAACCATAAAGACAAGGAAATCCACCATATTGGTGAAATCATTCCACCTAGAGCTACAAAGAAGACGAAAAACCCCATTCCCCCTAATGGAACAATCCTACCCTGACTGCCAGGCAGTCGGTCGCATGAGCCAAGGGTAGGGTCAATGCACATGCATGTGTGACCACCCCGATGCAGCCACGACCTATTTTTCAGAAAAATTGTCCACATGCATGGCATAGCATGCGAGTGGACATGCCATCGTCCCCATGATGGTTGTTCGCACTACATACCACATAACCATGCTGTGTAAATCAGCTTCCCTTAGGTGCATCTGCGATCGCGATTGAGTTTTCACAGTGGACTGTGAGTATTTGTCAGTGTTGCCAAAAGCGCAAGAAAATCGATCACTTTGCCAAATATGATTTGACTGCCAATATTTCAGCTACCTCCCAGGAGAGTTTCGCAGCTGTCCCCACCCTGTCCAAGAGAGTACAACAACCAAACGATACACCATCCGACAGGTAATACTGCTGGCAAAAGGGAATGAACATGGAAGTGCACATGGTCATGTGTGCATGCCTCACAGAGGCATAATATCTTGAATAATTGAGCACGGCGGAACACAATGGTTAATTTTGTGTCAGTGGGTGTTGGCACTTGTTTCATGTCATTGTAATTCCTTGAATTTTGTTTCTTATTTGATTGATATTTTGCCAAATAATTTTTTTATTGGAATGTGCTCCCGCTATGCTTAATTATTTTGTTCATTAAATTTTAAGTTGTAAAACAAACTTTATCATCTGAAAATGATGTAATGTTTATATGTATAATTTCTTTTATGCCTTTGTTAAAAAATAATTTTCTTAATATTTCTTAATTATTTTCGTAAACAATATGGTGTAAATTCTTAATTTCAGTTGGCAAAATGAAAAACGTAATTTGTGTATTATTATATCTCTTACTCAACTTTCGAGTAATGTATCGATTAGTCGAGTGATAGCATGAAGTCCGGAGAATATTTTGGTATATATAGGTTTCCACTATGGTTACTTCCTTCTTTTAGTCCCACCCCCTCTCTCGTAGGGTTTTCTCTACCTACTAATACAGAGCATGGATTCCACCCATTTGTCTCCTGTAGAATTTTCTGATAATACTGATAACGCATACAACAATTTTTAATTCTTTCCTATCGGAAGGGCTTTTACGCGTCTATGCCGGTTTTTCCCTTTCTCTTCTTAGTACAGTAGTTTAGCTATAAGTACACTTAGGGAGGTTGTTATGGCCAAATCGGGGTCATGGCAGCCCAATCCCTCTCTGCTGCAATGCATGTCTCCTTACATAATTTCCCTTCCTTGTAGGCGTATGGGGCTCAGCCCTGAAACGTAATGATCCCTCGCCCCTACCACAGGCACACATAACACTTAGTTTTAGAGTATACTAGCAAAAAAAATCTTCCCTCTTCTCCATTTAACTTAACTAGTTCGCGCTAGCATTGCGCCTGTCATTCTTCTTTACACTCTTGACCTGAGTGTCGACAGCAACGGACATGTAGAAGCCTTCCTGCCTCTCCTTAGACACTGCTTAGCTTTGCTATTCGCTGCACACACTCTGGCCATTGATGTAGGCCAGGAAACTGGTCATATCGAGCCTAGCTCCTGGTGGGTCTGTGGCCACAAAACACTGCACCGAGTAATTGGTAGGCACTCTATTATTAAATAATACTTACACCACAGGAATTTCCAGAAATTCTTTCCCCCTCCTCCAAACCACCCCCCTTGGGGCAGGAGTTGGTTGGGGGCGTGATTAATTCTGGCCGACCGACATTTGTACCAAGCGTTACAGTATTGCTTGGGGACGGCACGATATTATCTGTGGCTGCAGCTGCACAATATGGACAAAATTTATCTCCTTAAGTTATTAATAAAATTAACCAAGAAGTCCTCGAACTACAAAAGAAAACTGAAATGGAAACGAAGACCGCGGAAAAGTATGAACAAAGACGCGAACGAAGACAAAAAGAAACCCATTACGACAACAAGTTCCCTCGCCAAATGCTGTTAGTGGCACCAGAACCAATACTGGTTTCAACCTGGTTCAGTCCACTATTGGATATCCCAGATGAGATTTCCCCACCAACACCAGGCCCCTCAGGCACTCCACTTATCAGCACACAGCCATGTGTCGTTGACAACAAACAGGAAAGAAAACAAACTTACAGGATCATAGTTCCTGATATCAAAACCTACAGATCAGTTGTGCAACTGATAGGGCAAACCTCTAAAACCGGATTTACTCTTCCAATAACCCATGACAGACAAAAAATACACATTTTTACATCCGATTACCAACTTTTCATGAAGATGCAAAACTTACTTAAAGCCAATACCATTACCTTCTATACATTCTGTCCCAAGGGGTCAAGGGTGTGTTTTATTGTATTAAGAGAAATAAAGCATGGCATTCCACACCGCTTTGTCCAGGTGGACTCGTCCATTCCTTCAGGAAACAGCCACCTGGCAACACTGTAGCCAGTGAAATTCAGACACATCACAGGAAGTGAAATGCAAACACTTATTACGGGAAATCTAATATTGTATATAACATGTATTTATATAAGAGGAATTATATTTTCTAAAAGGAAGATTTCCTATAAAGGCTTCCATCATTGTAACATGTAAATAAGTACAGTGAAATTCCCCCGTCATCTTCACAACCTCGATCTTAATAGACATTTGTTAATTAACAGGAGTGTCACAAACGTGTACATTTAATTTATACAATTTTTCACCACTGTATTTGTATCACATACTGTTCACGTTATGTTTCATCATTCGCCGTTTGACTTCAGTTCTTGTCACTCCTGACGGAAATCGAGGTCACTCGGCCAGTTCGTCTCAGCACTCAGACTAGACTGGTGGCGTTGGTCGTCCGCTCCACGAGCTCCCTTGGTACCATCATTTAGGCTGTAACCACTTCACTGCAATGTTAACTTAATCAATTGGAACATTTATTTTATTTATTTTAAGTACTGAGAGGAGAGCCACACGCCATCTCAGTAGAGAGCTTAATGCTATGCCGTATCAACATTATACCACATATATTTCACGCTAACGTCACTGGTAGGCCATAAGAGCTGGGTCCATTTTCATGCATTATTCACCTTTAACAAGCACAGTGAATAGACACATTTAACATAGTTAAACGTGTGTTGATTAAATGTAGGTTACTGCACCGTTTGTTGCATTACCCATAATTTCATAGTATATTTCAGGCGTACGAGACGGCCTACAGTATAATAATAAGGTATAAATAGTGTAACAGTAAGTAGTACATGGAAACATCATTAACAAACTGACGGAGATATCCTGGACCCCTTGGCCCGCCCACAAAACGACCTGACGTGCGTTTGGTATTACCCTTATCGGATGGAAACGGTTGGGCGCGCTGTGTCCCTCGAGCTGTGAAAGTGCCGGGCGCCAGCTCAGTGTTGAGCAATGAGATCGGGTCGTTGTTAATCACCCTAGGAGTCTCGAGGTAACACACCGTCAGATAATATGAAATTGCGATCTGTATGGCCGCTGCGCACGCCTGGATTAATGAACGCACTATCGGTTAAATGAAATATGATTATTTTATTTAACACTTAAACCGAAACAGACACGTGGTGACCGCATGGTCGTACAATATAACACACTAACGGATTACGAATAATTAAGGCGCATGATGCTGCTCTCCCCTCAGTGCGATGTAACATAAAATACAAGTTAATTCGTGGATGATGTGATGATACGATTTCTGAGTGAGGTTGAAGCCTCAGGGGCTGGCACCGAGGTTCTTGTGAAGCGAGAGACTTACCATGTCCGCCCGCGTTGAAGTGATGTAGCCTACTAGATTGAGAACTGCGCCGGCCCCCGCTACCTAAGCGAGGCCGACGTTAAGCGGTGGAGAGGTGAAACATAAATGTGACATAAAAATGCTAATGAGATGTAAGAAAATGATATACCTAAGGTTAACATAATCAAACACAATTACCCTATACAACTTACATAATAAAACACAATGACCCTTGCACAAATACACAATAAATCAGGGTTATATTAATATTAAATATTTGCATCACAGCCACCACTGTATTGCCAACTTAGTAATGTCACATGTCCCTGGCTGGCTGGGTATGTGATGACTGTCTTTAAACACGATACATATTATGTAAATAAATACTGGATAGATACACTGAACCAATAAATAATAATTATTAAATTATTAAGCTCTGAATAATTAATGACACTGGTTCAATTTACACACATGGAACAAATACACTTGATATTTATGACACTGAATAAATACATATAACCCTGAATAAACTATACTGATGCATTCTGATCAATTATGTCGCACTGGTGTTATTATATTGGTGAACTCTGATTAATTACATAGCACTGAATAAACGATATTGACAAACGCTGATTGATCACATAACACTGAATACACTATCACTCTTGCCCACATGCTGGCTGGTGTGGTGTATCTGGAGTGGAGGACACTACTGCGGCAGTTACAGAGGGCAAAAAGGTACTAGTGAACGCTTGGTTGACATCAAGGGTTACTTAAATTTCACTGATTGACAGCTCTTTTGTAATGAGTCTTTAGTGGCCCATATAAGGAAACATCAAGTGGTTGTAACTTATGTGATGTGTAGGGTGGGAATGTTATAATAGAAATTCAATTTTAACGGGCCAGTTCAATTACTTGGATTCCCAAATGACTGTAGTGGTTGTCAATGAATAAAACTGTGGTTTTTTCAGTAGAACAGCCTATATTGTTAATGAAATGAGCGCGAACGCGAGGAAACACCTCGCTGTTCATCCACCCAGTTGGAGCTGCTAGTTCTTGAGTTCCCAGAGGAGCGCCTATGATCATGTGATCCTTCTAGTTAACCCTAGGAAAAATCATTACAGGAGGTAACCGCCTTTCAAACTGTATTCACACAGCAAACAACTGTAACAAGAATCTCTCTTTCAGCAGCTGTTACTTGCTCCACTTGTTTCGTTCCTTTCTTGGCCAAAACTTTGGGTACATTTTGGATGGTGGTTATGCCACTTTCGTCTATATTGTACATAGATTCTGGGCCAAATTTTTATCCGCCAAAGTTTTCATCCAAACTTCGAAAAATTCTCTCACAGATTTTCTGTTGAAGCCTTGAGCCCTAGATATACTAGTTGCTTCCGGAGCCCGCAGAGATACATTTGAATGTCGTTTCATAAAACCGAAAATCCAGTCCTTTCCTGCCATAGCATTGGCCTTCCAGGAATCCGGCATATTATTTTCCTTCTTCGTTGCATATTCAAATGAAAGGCGTCTTACAGCCTCATAGGTGAGACAGTGGAACATTAAGGAGCAGGTCGAAATATATTCTTCCAGTCCATCTTCTTCTTTTATGGATACTATTCTTGTGTTGAAATGAGGGGCAAAGTCATGATCAGCATGCACGTCACCAGACTGATATTTTTTCTAATATCGATACAATGTTATACAATCTAATTCTAAGTCATGACTGACTTGACGAATAGAGTGGCCTTTCATCGCCTCTTCAACAGCTGTTCTCATCAGACTACCGTCTGTTTTCCCCCAATTTGTCTTTGGCTTGTAGTTAGGAACCATTTTCAGAACTGAAAGAAAATAATGTTTGTACTCCAAGGAAGCTACAGGATAGAACTGAATTGTTAGACTTTTTAAATTATATATTTATAGTCGCAACATATCAGGATGGGGCAGGTTGAATATGGATCAAAGTGCCCCAACTTTTGCGGTTCAATGTGCGTCATCGGCAGCCATTTCTGATCAGGCATTATCACGCCGACATCTTGGAACAAGGAATCTAAAGCTTACGTAAGAAAGTACTATAAATCTTATACTATCTATTCAGTTAAAAAGATTAATGATTCTTACTATGATTAGAGTAAACAGAAACTGTAAACTTACCTGAAAAAGTTACTTCAACTGCCAAATTTTGACGAAAAGCTTTTAAAATTGTAACATTTAACACAATACGGTTAAACTTATGTTGTGTCATATACTGACATGTGTTGATTCTCCAGAAGAGACATCTAGCACAAAAACGTCAAACTTAAAGAACGTAAGCCTGTGGTTCAAGGTGCCCCTATGTTCAAGGTGCCCCGCCCTCCACACATGGATCCTGTTAACTTAAAACTATTCCAGAAAGGGCTGTCTTACCTTTGTAGACATTTTTTCAATTAATTACTATACCACCTTCAAGAAATTTGCTTCTATAACCAAAAACTCTGAAAACAAACAGCTGAAAGAATTATTTATTGTATCTGCATTTTAAAGCGTAGATGAATATTTAACCTATAAAAATTATTAAATCACTGTATAACATTTTATTGTACACATTTCATGTTCCGGTTTTTTCTCGTACTCTTTTTCTTCTGTTTCAGTATAATGATGACGCCCTAAAGCATGTTGAAATAAGATTAGTCACATAATGAAGAAAATATATGATACGTGAATGTGTAATCTGAAGTGTGTGATGTGTGTGAATGTTCGGACAGTGTAGAAACTTTGTACATTGTAATTTGTCTTATTTCATATGTCCAATATCTTTGTACAGATATGTATTGAAAAAAAAATTTACGGACATAATAAAAAAATTTAACAAACAATTTTTATGCTGTCTTTCCTAGTCTCACCACCAGATATTATTGCATATTTTGCCTTTAGTTCTAGTACTATGTGCGAGCGCTGCCAGTCACAAATCTATTATTTTCGAACCGTATAGCGTGTATTGTTTCATAACATATATGTTGGTTGCTATTTACAATCTTAGTTGTTTACACTATTTTGTTACCAAAACTAGAGATAGTATGTTGTGATAAGGAAAGTGACAAAGTTCATCGGTGCTTTATTTACGCTAGTTTAATGAAAATTCGTGTCCGGCGAATGGCTCTGTGAGACTTTCTGCAGTTTTTCGATACCGGCATTTACAGGTAAGAACGTGTTTATTTTGGTTTATCCCGTTATCAATTTTAAATATTTGTATACTTGCAAGATTTGGGACGTGCATTTGGTGGATGTTTATACGCGTTTGCTGTAACGGCGTACTAGTTTGACTGATAGGTAGTAAAATACAACGTGCAGTAGCTGTGCCGCGAGCTATGTCCAATGCACGTTCCAGGCGTGACTTAGAAACTTGAACGTATGGCACAGGCGGAACGCTAAGTTCTGCAAATTGGGCTTGGTAGGATGAGGGAAGAGCAACCCGCAAATAGGTTTGAAATGTTGCCTATAGAGGAAAGAGTGGAAGGGTTATGGGAAGAATTTAGAAGAGTAATAGAGGTTATGTTGGAGAGATGTGTGCCGAAGAAAAGATTACGGTCTGGGGGAGATCCACCATATTATTGACAGGAGCTTAAAATAATGAAGAGGAAGTGTAGTAAATTACATGCCAAGTGGAGAAATGAAGGGTTTGGCAAGAGCTAAGGAATTGATGAAACAAATTTGAAGGGAGCTGTAAAGGATGATCAAACAGGTGAAGAATATATTTTTAGGGAACATGGAAGAAGGAAAAGGCAAGCTATGGAGGAAATTGTTTAGGTATGTTAAGAAGGTACGGGGAGGAGAGGAAGGGATCCCTCTGCTTAAAGGTAGAGATGGCAGGACTGTGACAAATGACTAAGAAAAATTGGAGATTCTGCAAGGCCAGTACTTGTCAGTGTTTCAGGCAAAGGAGGATTGGAATCGGGAGGCTAATAGGGATTGGGGGTTGTTTAGTAAGTTTAAGATGAGGGGGTGGGAGATAGCAATGGTAATCAGGGGTTTGAAAAGAAGGTAATTATCGAGAATAGAGGCTTTTCTGAAAATAAAAGAAAAAATCGCTGAAGGTGGTACATTTCCACTCTACTAATTACACACAACAGGAATTTTGGTAATTATCCAGTTTAGGGTCTTGGTAATTATCCAGTTTAGGGGCTTGGTAATTATTAAGTTAAGGGGCTTTTCTGAGAAACACAAAAAAAATTTAAAATTATGATATATTTCTACTCTACTAATGATGCAGAACACGAATTTACTAGGGGCATTAACGTCCAACTAATTTTGTAATATGTGCCCACCTAACCTAACAGAACCTAACCCCACAATGGGTGAATCACTATTTTACATTTTTAAACTTACCTAGGATTGTAGGGTTTTAAACTAACCTAGGATTTTAGGGTTTTACACTAATATAGGATTGTACGGCTTTACACTAACCTACGATTGTAGGGTTTTACACTAACCTAGATTTTTGGGTTTTACACTAAACTACGAATTTAGGATTGTATGGATTTAAAGGAACCGTAAAAAACACCAAAAGATTATCAATTTACTCACCTGATATAATTTGTCTGTCAACGGCCAAATTCAACCTTAACTCACTCGACGAAACACTGTGCTCCTCAAATCCGCCACATACGTGATAATAACGCACTGAATTACTAGTTTTCAGCTGCATATAACGCAATAAAACACTCGTTTACAGTCCAATATAACTCACAGAAGCATTCGTTATTGCTTTCTCAGTTTTTTAATCCGTGAGAAATAGACCTGGCGAAGACGAAATTGCCACTGATTTTTTTTAATTGACCGTTAAAATGCTCATAGTGACATCCGTGGCCGTTAGGTAGTGTGGAATCAGCAATGTGCTGTCATTAATAATGCCGGTAGACATTAATAGACGTAAACAAACCGGGCAAACTGCTCGTACATTTCACAATTTTTAAAAATATGTTCTACTTATTTTAACATTACGCCCTCTTGAATATGAACAAGGTAAGCTGTGCAGAACCCAATAATGCAACTTTTGTTGGTCTAGGACGTTTCGTTCAGAAACGTCGACGTAAACACACTGGCCGAACGGCTCTCACATAACGGAAATTTGTTACATTTGTTTAAATGTGTTGTTCTTATTTTAAAGCTACGCCCCTGTTATATACGTGTTGTACGTGATTAGAAGAGTAGAAATGTATCATAATTGTTAATTTTTTTGTGTTTTTCAGATTACGTTACCCATGTATCCAGCAGATACACCTCCTTAGTGATACATTGCTGATAACACACATATAGGACATGTTCACGTTCATCTTCTATTGTAAAAGTTCTAAACTTCACAAACACTCTCCGATCAATAATTCAACACGTCACACAATAAAAATTGCAAAGAACCGCAAGTGTAATCAGCACAACCGCAAACCAGAACTGCAAATCCTCAAATAACGGTAAAACAGATTGAATCGGCTCAACTAATCTAATCGACTTTCCATCGCACACTCTCAACTGCACAACACCATAATACTTTGAACATACTATGGTAGCGCATGTAAACAAAGGGTATGAACGCCTCGTGCAATATATGTTTTTTTAATATTTTCACATTACGTATTGCAAAACCCTCCTGATTTTCAACGAGATGAGCCTTGTAAAAGCCAGGTATACAGTTTTCATAAGTCGTGGATATTTCCTTAAAAAAGGTGTTATTTTTAATAATTATAGCACGCTTATTAACTGTTACCTGCTTCATAGGGCTTTACCTGCACCATAACTGTGTTACCAGATCTGTAAAATGTATGCAACAGGTAAATCTATGTCCCCACCCTGCTTGTTTAGCTTCAACTTTGGGTAATTATCTAGTTTAGGGGCTTTTCTGAAAAACACAATAAAGATTTTAAATTATGATATATTTCTACTCTACTAATGATGCAGAACACGAATATACTAGGGGCATCGCTTTAAAATAANATATTTCTACTCTACTAATGATGCAGAACACGAATATACTAGGGGCATCGCTTTAAAATAAGTGCAAAATATTTTAAAAAATTGAACAAGTTTGTGAGATGACTGTTTCTGACAGTTTGTTTACGTTTATGAACGAAACGTTTTATGCCAACAAAAGTTGTTTTAATGAATTCAGCATAGCTTACCTAGTTGATATTGAAGCGGCCGTAGTGTTAAAATAAGTAGAACATATTAAAAAAAACTTGCGAAATATGTTTGTTTGTGTCTATTAACGTCAGAGGAATTATACCAGCCCCCTACCTAGGTGAGTCAATTTACATTCTTTTGGTGTGTTTTACGGTTCCTTTAAATCCCTGCAATCCTACATTCGTATTTTAGTGTAAAACCCAAACATCCTAGGTTAGTGTAAAACCCAAACATCCTAGGTTAGTATAAAACCCAAACATCCTAGGTTAGTGTAAAACCCTACTATCCTAGGTTAGTTTAAAACCCTAACATCATAGGTTAGTGTAAAACCCATCAATCCTAGGTTAGTTAAAAAATGTAAAATAGTGATTCGCCCATCGTGGGGTTAGGTTTTGTTAGGTTAGGTGGGCACATATTACGAAATTAGTCGGACGTTAATGCCCCTAGTATATTCGTGTTCTGCATCATTAGTAGAGTAGAAATATATCATAATTTTAAATTTTTATTGTGTTTTTCAGAAAAGCCCCTAAACTAGATAATTACCCAACTTTGGAAAGCAGAGTAGCACAACATTTGCATGAAATCAGTTTTCTGGAGCTCGTTAGCAGTCAGTTACAAAATCCCAACAGTTGCAAATCTACTTTGATTACTAACATTGTCAACTAAAATACTTAAGTGCTTACCTCGTGACTGAAAGCAGCACTAACATTGACAATATTATGCAGAGAAAATGGCACATTTGACGTAAATTGTCGTCATGTTGGTACAGTGTAAGCAAAAGGGCGTTTGTCAATTTGCAAGTAAAGGCAATGTGGTACTACTTCTTTGTAACTATGTGGCTGGAAAAAATTTCTTCTGGACATTACTCCACACATTTTACTACGTAGGCTACGACCAGTAACTTAATATGCACTGAAGGACTGTTGCGACAGAAGGTAGTCACTGTCCATGGCCAATTCAGTTACGATTAACATAGCTATCAACCTAATACTTAAAAAAGACAAGGCCAAACAGGTCGTAACTTAAATGGGACAAGGTTACACTCAAATTTAATGATTCTTCTTACCACCTGACACATTCAAACTTCTGCATAGTATTTAGATATAACAATTCACACAGTTAAGTTTGAAAAACTTTATGAACACACACCCACTGTGATCTGCACTCCATCAAATCTGTATTTAAAGTAACGTTAAAGCATACTGAAATGGCTGCACTAATTTGCACGTTTCACTTCAATTGTTTTCATTTCAATTTGGCATTATAGGTTGAAAAATAACATATTAACATGTAACACCTGGTAGATATACGTGCATCAGCTTTACAAAAGCAAAATATACAACATTCATACCACTGAGTCATATTTTATGAAAATTTGCAATTCGTCAGAAGTACTGTGATATTTATTTTATTTCTGATGTCTTTTTTTAATAGGTTATGATTAAATTCCTAAAATTTTTACATATTCTTCACTATAATGTTATTGTATGCATTCGTTGTATTAGGATTATGTACTTGTTTTTCACTAAATAATACAAATTTTGGTCACTTGGAGACACATGATACTAAATAGTTGTATTACTACCATATCTCAAGTGTCTGTAGGCATTATCATATTTCTGTCTTAAGAAATCAATATTTTTGCTGCATGCCATTAAGACTTGTATGGTCAACATATAATGTTCTTTTACCATAAGCCCAAATCATTAACTGCAAGTAGCTCATTAAAATAAAAAAGAAACAACAGACTGCCCGGTATGTTCCCTTAAGGGACAACATCTGTGAATGCTCATCATTGAGATAATTGATTTCCACTGTTTGTTTCTTGCTATGAGATAAGATTTATGAAATTTAATTCTTTAGAAATATCTGTATTTGCCTCTCCCAAAACCAGTTTATAGACCCACCCCTGATACAAGGAGGAAGCATGGACACCAAGAGGGTCGCAATGCAAGTCCGCCACAGTGAACGCTCTCAGCACTGGCTTGCGGTGTGCGTGCTGCTCGAGAACTTTCCTTTCAATGCACCACCTGGCGGAGAGACCGAGGTGCGCACAAGCACACCCACACTGACTATGAGCTGGCACGCAAGCCAGTGCAGTGTATTTAGACATGGCTTAACACACTCCAGTCTCCCAACATGCTCGAACATCCTAACACCATTTAAATATAAATGTTCACATTGTGAAACTAAAAATACCACTTACAGATACACCTATGGCTCCACCCCTCCAATTCTGCACGAACTCTAACCTAGAAACACATTGAAATGGCTTCGTTAGCTTTGCATTTGTTCATGTAAGTTTTGCGTTATAAGATGTAAAGTATCTTGGTTGAACAGACCTTAAAACTAGGGACAATATCCATTTTTTCAGCGCAAACCAAATTACGTAATATAATGCAGCCGGCATTTCCAGCATGGTAAGCTTTGCAAAAGTCAAATATACAATATTCTTTCCATTCAGATCTAGTTTACGAAAATCTGTGATTATTCAAAATTTTTGTTAGTGGGTTCTAGTTTTAGATTCATTAGTAATGTTTTAAAAAAAATTTCCATTATTGTCAATACTTTATCATGTTTGAGTATATTAGGATGGAGCAATGTTAAGGTTATATTTACAAAATATGAATTAAAAGCAGTTACTATGTCTTCAGAAATGATTCATTTTTAGCCTAAGTTTAACATTATTTAATCATTATCTTTGCGCATCTCATTTATTATTTTCCACACCTTTTTTGTTTTGTCCTTGCAGTGACATATTAATTTAACTAATGTTGAGTATTTTTGTTTGTTCTATCACTTTAAAATAATTTTTTTTAACATTTTATTCTTGACTTCCTTGATGTATTTGTTTATGTTCTCTGTGTTCATCCAATTTATTTATTTGATTATATTATTCCAGTATCAAACAATTCCAGCCTTTTTGGTATTATGGGTTTTTTTTAACTTAGTGCATTTTAGTGTTTTTGGGAAAGGTTCCTCAAAATATGTTAAATTAATTTTTAGTAATATGTTAAAATTTCTATTTACATTGGATACCTGATTTAGTTGTGACCAGTTCACAGTTTAGTTTACAATTAAATGTTTCAATATTTTCTGTAGTAATATTTCTTATTTTCATAAACCCGACAACAATCCGACAAACCTGTATCTGTCAACAGTTTTTGTAGGCATATTAGATTGACCTATTATGTAACCACTTGCAATATCTGAGTTTGTTATTTATGTCGTAAACTTTAAGAATACTAGCCAAATGTAACTTCTCCAGAGAGACAGAGAGAAACACAGAGACACGTAGAGAGAGAGACAGACAGAGAGACAACAAAATACCTAAGAAGTACATAAAATTGAAAATATTACTAGCAAAATAAGGACATTACTATAACACTTGTGATTGACAATAAATTATACATATACATACACCTGCACTAGGTTTCTCAAGTGCCAATGTTAACATCTTGTAGGTATAACAATTTCAGATTCAAGAAATTCAATGGTACAGTACTTAGAGAGACATTTACATCTATTGTATTATTGTATTTATCATTTTTAAGTACAGTTGGTGGGTAGTATATTATATAATTTAGGTTGGTTATAGTAGTGAATGTTAATTTTTTGGATAATCTAATATGAGGGGTATTAATATCCGAGGTAAAGATAGTTTTTTAGTTGTGATTTTCCGAATGTTTGGAGAACAAATGAGTGCATTGTTTTACATATATTCATTAGTGTAAATTTATAAACAGGTAATGATCATTATATCAAGATTTCTAAAACTTTCAGAATCTTAATTTACCTAATTACCTTCTTCTGAACATGAAAATTTTTGATGATGCATGGGAACTGCCCCAAAGTCTGATTCTGTATATTAACAGCCAGTGGAAAACAACCATAATAGTATGTGAACAAGACTAAAAAATTTATGCATGTTTTTTTAATTTGCGAAGAAGGTAAAATACTCATGCTAATTTCTTTATAAGTTGTTATATATGTGTATCCTGTTGTAGTTTGCTGTCTAAGTGAAAGCCAAGCAATTTAACTGATTTATTTAATAATTTATTAGTTACAAGATGTTTATGTGAAAAAAGTATTTTTCCAGTTTTACTGTCATTAAGAGTTAGTAGTCCAGGCATATTTTCTGTATATTCGTTGTTTGTGCGTTTGTGTTTATCTCTACAAATAAATATCCTGGATATATGACCTTTTGCCTTGCCAGGGAAGATAAAAACAAATTATCTAAGCCTGTACATTTTCATTTTTACCACAGTATGTGTATTATAAGAAAAAAATTGTGAAAATTATAAAAAAAAAACACATTTTTTAACTTGCGTACATAGGCAAGAGGTAGAAGAAAATTAAAATAGAACAGCCTTAGTATAATTGATGGGCTTTCATTGCGTGTAATAAAATCCCACTATTACAGATGTCATTTATGCAGGAAATCATAACGAAAGAAGCACTGCACGCCAGTTCAGCACCTTGGGCGTATGGGCATTGAGGTGCTGGATGCAGAGGTTGTTGTTGCCCTTGCCCTTGTTCCTCGAACACAAACAAATAAATCTCTGGCCCCATCTCCCATGCTGTGTGTGCAGCAAGCAACTGCTGACCCTACAACCACATTCATGGGCAACTGGCACGGCTCGGGGGAAAAAGGGAATATTATTGAATCAAAATGAAAAAGGGAAGGGGTCACACATGCACTTACAACATTATGTACGTAGTACTTATGGCTTCGAGTGGCTCACATGAGCCTTACGAAAACTGTGAGCTGAAGTAGGGAACCTTAACATCACAGCATTAAGGCCTAAATACAATCTTATAGGTGGCTATAAACTTTGTTATTTATTTACCACCCAGATCTCTGCCTAAATCTGCCAACTGAAAATTCTTACACAGGACCAGGTCGCCTAACTTAAAAGGAATAGAATCTCTAGCCTTGTCCAGGCGAGAAACTACATCCCATTTAGCTGCGTCGAGCCTACGGAACACTTCGCTCAGCAGACAGTCACAATCAGTGTTACTGAGAGGTGAAGCCAGGGATGGGATGTTATAGATATGAAGAAGAGGATGGCTAAGATGACGAGGTCTTAACTTAATTTGGGTTCAGCCGCATGGCTATTTGGAAGTGTAATATTCTTGTGTGGACATTCTGTATTACCTCAAATGTTTTAATGTAATTTTTATGGCAGTTACAAGCCAGAAGGCACCCGATTCAACGAACAAGTGGTCGACTCCATTCTTGTAAGCTTGTACCTTTCCCACTGTGTATTTGTGTTAGGCATGTTCTGTGGCCAACAGCAAAACAGAAGAGTATTTTGTGTGTTTTCCGGCATCAAGTAAGTAGTCACATGGTGACGTCATGCCCTGGATAGTAGTCTTTGCGTACCGCGTGGCCATACACATATTCATGGCCCGGTGCCCTGGGAATCTAACATGTGACCACTACAACCTAATATTGTTTTACGCTTGTAACAAGCTGTTGTTTCTTTTTGGTTCTCATACTTCAGGAATATGTGCAACAATAAAATATATTTTTATTTGTAGATATATATTGGAAGAGAAACACTCTTGACAAAGTCTTCCAAATGTACTTCCATTCTTGTATGGTGATTAACATTTGTGTTATAAAATTGGTATTGTCTAAATAAATAATTATGTTAAAATTGTTACATGTTCCAAAAAAAAAAACACCAAAAAGAGTATGTTGCCATTAAATAAATTCTCAAATGTGATGGGCAAGGCAAATATCTTAAAAATGTATTTCTAACATTTTTATGGCAGAAAGTAACTGCCAACATTTCCAATTTTTGTGGAAGTCTTCCGGAAAAAGCTGCCATAAATTGTTTCCCGGAAATATGTACATTCTTCCAATTTTTAGTATGTTGATTCGGAAAAAAATAATTTTTGCGATTATTTTACATTAAAGCACGGAAATCGTAGTGTTGTGATATAGATCGATACTGATTTTGCCTGCATCCAAGTGATCACGTTACAATAGGGCGAAAATCTATTTTCGCATTTCTGTTGTTTGTTGTAGTTGCATTTTTCCATGTGTGGAGTTGTTTGATAGGTACCGGATATGTTTGTGAATACGAATACGTGTGGACATTGATTTTACCGTGAACTGTTTCAATTTGACGTTTAGTTAAAACACGTGTTAAAGGATTTTAATACTGTGTGCCATAAAAGTTGTATGTAACTACGTATGTACTGTGATTACAATTCTGTGTGTATTATGTCTCTTGGCAGCCATTTTTTTGTGAGGTCTTAATAGGTAAATTATTGTCGACTCTGCAAAGTTTAAAACTAAATATGAGTAGAAAAAAGCAGCATTAGTACCAGACATTCCGGGAATCACACAGTGTAGAGTTTCCATGTATTATAAAATCAGACAAGGGCAATAGGTTTGGCTTTTGTAGTATATGCTGATGCGACATAAACATTGCACATGGTGGGAAAACAGTTATAAGTGTACACGTTAAAAGCGCCAAGCATGTCGCCAACATAAAGTGCCAGGAAGAAAATCAGAAGATTTCAAGTTCTTTGCAAAACCTGGAAATTCCTATTCGGATGTTACACGAGCAGAATGCTTGTTTATTTCTTTTTTTGGTAGAGCACAACATTCCCCTAACTGCCGCAGATCATGCAGGTTTGCTACTAAAAAAAAATGTTCCCTGACTCAGAAATTGCTAAGAAGTATGGATGTGGTCGCACAAAAACGTCAGCAATTGTAAAGGAAATGGCTTCTGATGCAAAATCTAGTGTAGTACAATGTTTGCAGAATGCACAGTTTTCTGTTTCAACTGATGGAAGCAATGACACCAATTCAAAGTTGTATCCCATTGTAGTGATGTTTTACGATGATACACAGGAGAAAATTGTGAACTCTATTCTTTCTACCCTTGCCTTGGAAGGAGATTCTACTGGATGGAATATAGGTAATTTAGTGCTTGCACAGCTTGAATAATAACATTCCTGTTGAACACTGCGTGGCTTTTTGTGCAGATAATGCAGCTGTAATGGTTGGCCATAAAATGGTGTTGCAGCAGTGTTGAAAGAGAAAAACACCCTGGGCTTATTGTGATTGGTTGCATTTGCTTTGCCAGTAAAAGTTGATGACATTCTTGTGGACATTTTTTATTATTTGGAAAAAAGTTCAAAGAGAAAAGCAAGGTTACAAAAATTTCAAGAGATCCATGATACAGAAGCAAAGAAAATAGTCAAGCATGTCTGTTCTAGATGGCTTTCTCTTGGAAGAAGTTTGTTGAGGGTTTTTGAACAGTGGGAACCATTGCTTAGTTTCTTTAAGGGAGAGGTTGTAAATGGGAAACCTTCATCTTCGAGTCTCATCTCTTACAAAATTCCCAAACTACAATCATCATCCTGTTTAATCTCTGATGGAATATGTCAGAAAAATATAAATGAGAAAAGGAAGAATTTGTGTTCTGCTACTGATTCCAGCAAAAAGAGAATTGCTTTGATATCAGCAAACAGTGATGCTCCTATTCTGAAGAATACAAAACCTTTTGTAAATCGGGAAGAAAAACTATTTATGTTCCTTTCTTGTGACCTAAATAAAGCATGTTGTGCATTTCTTCTAGGTGTCCTCCCAACATTTGAAAAACCGAATATAATTCTTCAGTCAGCATCTTCACACATTCATATTTTGAGAGAACTGTTGCTTGATTTTCTAAAAGCATTGCTATCAAATTTTGTGAAAGCTGTGAAAAGTTGCTCATTATTTGAAGTGAACTATCACTCTATTCAGAATCAGAAAGACAACGCTGAATTAGTAATAGGAAGTAAAGCATCAAACATTGTGAAAATATTTGAAGAAAAGTAAAAAGTAGTTTTGTTTGCATCTGTCAGGATTTACTTTGTTACTGTATGTGACTACATTGTTCACAAATTCCCCACAAAAAATGAAGTCTTAAAAATTTCAGTTGTGGCAAAAGTGTATAATCTCGACAATGCCAACTTTTCTTCTGTTCGCTACTTTGTGGATTTGTTTCCTTTGATTTTGCCTGTACAAGAAGGTGAAACTAAAGATGCAGCTATGAGCGAAACTGAAAAACAATTCTCAACTCTTCAGATAGACGACATTTCAGCCCTTAGTGCTACAGGAGATAGTGATGATGTTAAGTGGGCCAAGTTATCCAGGATTCGTGGTGTTGATGGCATTTTAAAATACAATATAAAATAGAATATATAGAATAATGTTGTCCATCCTGTCCATTCCACATAGCAATGCAGAGTGTGAGCGTATTTTCAGTTTGGTGAAAAAAAAACAGGAACCTGTTCAGATCATCCATGTCTAATGATACTATAGAATCAATTTTGGTTTTGAAATGCAAGAAATGAGGCTTATGTTATGAACAAAATTTTAATGCAGAATTCCTAAAGAAAGCCAAGAAAGCCACAGTTGCTTCTTTAAAACCACAGTGTTCAATCTCAACATAAACAGCAGAATACAACAACATTACAAAAATAGATAATATTTGTATGACTCTATAGTGCTGTAATTTAAGTAGGAGGATAGTTTTAGTATATTATTTTAGTTCAGATTTAAACAATTAAGCTAATAACGCAATGCAGATGTCTTGGAGAAAGCTACAGGCGCTAGTTACATCATTAAAATTGCTGTGTTCTTATGCTTTGTCTCACATTCCATTGAAAGTGGAAAGGTAATAAAATATCAACATATTATGTTGTGTGTTATTATTGTAGTAAAGCCTTTTTCATGTTAAGCGGTAGTATTTATGGTAAGCCTGCATTGTTTAGTGTAATTTTTATTCAAAAATGTAATATTTTTATTGTGTTTACAAAATCTTCCTAATTCTTATTTCCTAAAGTTGGCAGGAATGTAAGTGTCCCATATGATAATTTTTTTTCAGAAGTGAAAACTGTCTTTAAAACAAATATATTGTGGTTAAGTGATACTAAACCATGCTAACATAGATAAAAGAAAATAACATGGATAGGCCTGATTTGCTTTTGAAGAAAAAAAGTTTTATAATTTTTAAAAAAGTTTTGTATGTTTCAATTTTAGGACACAATATAGTCAAGCTGTCTGTGGTTGCGAGTGTTATTTACCGAAGTATGTTGCACTTGACGCTATACCGCCACTGTGGAAGACAGTGTGGCTTATAGTGTCTTGGTTAAAGCCTCCAGGCACAGACTATAATGTGCTTAGAGGTTGAGGGTATTGTAATAATGAAGCTTTTTACTGTTTCATTTGTTAAGGACGAATATATTGTCTTGAGTTTACACAAGTACTACATACATCAGCCCTTCCGAGGTGTGGTACCTAATTTGACTACTCGTATTCACTGGGCAACTTCGTGGTTGAGTGGGGCTTCTCTGGGCGACGATTTTTATACTTAACTCAGCGGTGAGTGCTGTCAGCTGTGGTGGGTGATCTCCGGCGATGGGCGGCCTTTGGCAAAACCCTGCGGGTGCTGCTGTCTCACTGGACTGCTGTTCTACTGATGTGGCCAGGGGTCCGAACCCCTGACCTAACTCTCTGCTCGGCGGTCTTCGACTCACTCTCTCCCGGACTGACCTCTCTGCGCGTTACTCATCGACTGTCTCTTACTCTGGGCAGTAGTAATCAACTCACTGCCCCCCACTACTCTCGAAACGGGCTTTTTATGCTTGCCAGCCTTCAGTTTTAATTGTCGGCACGTGGCGCCTTGTGGGGGGGGGGAGGAGGTGAGGGGG
>NQII01000415.1:747478-885695 GCA_002778355.1 Clitarchus hookeri
TCCATGCTTAAAAGGTCTCTCTCTGCGTCTGTCCCAAAGTGCAAGAAGCCAACCCTTATTTCTGCCTCATTCTCTCGAACACTTTTTAACATTCATAAAGTGTAGAAGTGTGACGTCACATATTCACGCATGCTCCCAGAAGTTCTTGAAAACCTCAGCGGGAGAGGGGGGGAGGCAACCGGTCAATGACGCAAGCTGGCCAGCCCGCCGTCAGTATTGTACCAGCTGTCACGCAGGCAGCAGCAGCACGAGCATAATACCATGGATCACACACACCCAGATGAGGTTCCACGTCTCCAACACCAGCAGACACTCCACGCAGTTTTCGTAGACCAGCAATCGTAGGACGTGTTTTTCTTTAAACGGAGGCTCATTGTTGATGCGACACAGTCACAACGCTGATGTAGGCCATACACAGTTACTTCACACTTTCCTGAAGCTCTGCTAAAGTTTTGCTTTTGGTTACCGATTAAATATCCTTCTGCTACATGTAAATATAAACACTGCCATGTGTCTAATACATTTTAACTGTCAAATACTTTATTTATTGTTTTCAGCTGTTCAAAGAATTCTGCCATATTTCATATACCATTTTGTACGAATGTTCACAATTTAGGCCTGTCACCTTATTTAAGTCAGTTTTATGACTTTTTAACAATGTCTGTATTGACGATAGCTCCTATGTTTATTATTTTACATTGTAAACATAGTTGTTATATACAACATAGCATATGGCACCTAATACACGTTAATATTTGGCCGCGACTGTGTGACTGTAACAACTGCAGGTGAAAAAACTGTAGTATTTAACCTCTTTTTATTTATATATGTTGGATTATATCTTTAAAAAGATGGCCTCAGCTGGAGTAAATATTAAAATGAAGGAACAACCAGTTCAATGAAAATGAACAAAAAATTCAAGCACACAACTCGTATCGCTGATATTTTGTACGTAGCAGCGACAGACAAAAAAAAAAGTTAATATGTACACAAATATGCCTACCGTACCTTTTTTCTGCTCATATTTCTATGCATTGGTATTTACTGTTTACTATGTTTATTTCATTATTTATTAAAATACATCCGGCTAACAAGCAAATCAAAATCACAGAAACGTAAGCACGTTACACAATTGTGTTTCATACACCTAGGGCAAAGTTACGTTATGATAAGTAAATGGACGTGACTTTCAAAAAATTAATTTTGTCATAAAAACTGTTTACGGTTAAAACATATAAATTTTGCATGTACAATATTTGTAATCCTATACACACTGGTCCAACTTAACATAAAGACAACAATACTCTTTCACACACAGTGGTCACGACGCACTTTACAGTATATTTATTCCTGCCATTGAAAAACAGTTTTATCACAACATCGTAACTTGATGTGGTACGTTTCAGTATTTTTCCCAAGAAGAGAAATTATCTCATCATTCAGTCTCTCTTTTCTATGAGCAACACGCCATGTCATGTTGCCAGTTGCCACTTCTGCCAACTTCAGATTTGTAACCGCCATCACATCTAAATATATTATAATAAGTATTCAAACAATAAAATCTCTTTTCAGTTGTGAATTACTAATTAAAAAAATCATTTTTTTTGCTGTAATAAGTATTAAATATGCTAAAATTGAAAACTATTATAATTAATAAATATTACAAGTTATTGAAGATACTAACTTAAAGTTTAATTTATTCAAGAATACAATACTTTTAAAGTTAAATGCAGGGTTATATATTTGTTTTATACAAGTTATTTAAAACCATGTTGTCATGTTACTCCTAGGGTGATTTTTCAAAAGTTTGTTTGAAAACATCCTAAGAAACCGTAAATGGACTATAAATTTGTTATTCAGGGTACTTTAAATAAAATGCCATCAGATGTATCAGATTTTATTGGAGGAGTAAGATCTTCAGCATTGTGTCATAGTGTTAGTGACAAGATCACAGGATGTAATGAAAACCATGATGTCACATTTTTGTCAGATCTGACTAATTATAATACCTTAAATGTACTGGCTGGAATAGACGCAATTGCAGTAAGTGAACATATAGCAGGTGGTTTTTATTATTCTTTGTTTCAGGTTGTGCAGAGGCACTTAAATTTGTTGGAATATCAGAGCAAGGTGCTTTTACAAAATCATGGTGTTGCTGTTCAGCAGTTTAAAATAGTTGACAGTCCAGAAGCTGCAGAACGTCTGCCTCAGGAGTTTAGTAAGTTTGTTTTTTTTTAATTTGCTTCAGTGACTTTAGTTTACCATTTAGCATAAGTACTATAAAGCTATACTTTGTATAAAAAGAGTTTATTTAATTAATTTCACTTTTTTAATTTGTCCTTAATTTTGTTTTGTATATATACACTGTAGTTTTGTTTAATCTGTTATTTTAGTTGCATTTCCCTTATGGCATTTTCTTGATTTTTGTTTTGATGTGCTAACATTTTAATAATATAGCAATGATTAATTTTTATAAAATATATACATAAGTTTTCCTAAGTTTTAGAGCTAAAAAAGTAATTTTCAAAAATTTTAATGAAAATTAAATATTACCTTACCAAAAAAAATTATTTTTGTAATCATTGGAATTATCATGCCATAACAATTTTTAAAATGTGAATTGTATCTCCTGAAGATGGTGATTGTAATGTGTGCTGAAACAGTAGGATACTCTTTAACTGAGATGCTGCTGAAACCCAAAAGCCAAGAAAACTCAGAAAATGGCCATGAACACCTGCAAACTTTATTAATAGTTTAAAACATTATACATTCTATGTTAGTAAATGCAAAAAAACACCATCTAACCTCCTGCTCACGAAAAATAAGGAAATGTGTAATCAAATTGTTGCATTTTTTTAACTGCAAACTTTTATTTTGTGGGTCATTCTGTCCACGACACTGATGTTATGCTTCATCGTCTAGCCCTGACTGACATTGGACCCGACTTCCGTTAGCCATACACCATGACTCAAGGACACATCTCCCCCTTTTTATTGAAACAGACAAGGTAACATTGATAATAGCAACTGCATTCAATATAACAAACAAGTACAATAATTCAATAACATCCAAATAAATAAACCATCCTAACTCCAACTCCATGCAAAATAACACACAAATACAATAGCTCAGTAACAGCCAATTAAATACACTAGCCTAACTCCATAACACACACGTAAATACAACACCTTACTGAATAGTATGGAATCGGCCTACTCAAAGTTACGTAAACCTTTACACAATTCCACACTAAACAAACAGAACTTACATAAACTGTCTAACATCTATCAAGTGTATTATAACACAGAATCTCAGTGCTGAACTCGTTAATTCACCACCTGGAAACTTTTAAGCATTACTTTTTACTGGAAGCCATCCATCTGCCTACTTGACCTTCGTAATTTGGTGGTTGTTTTCAATGCTAGAACTTTCCCTTCTCCCGATCCTGATCCATCTTCTCCATTCTGGTTCTAGCTTTGCTCACTGTTCCATTACCCGTTTCCTGTGTTGACTGATCTGCCTGTGTCTCAACTTCCTCCTCTGGGTGGGATAGTAGCCTGTAACTACCCCCAATGCCAGGGTTATGGTTCCTCAGAGCAATGACACTACCACCTCTGCCAAAAGACTTCTCACTGCTCAACCTCTCACGCTCCAGTTTCCTTACTGGAGCTTGCAAGAAGCGTTGTTGATTACGCCTATACACCGTACCTTCTACTTCAATCAGGTATGACCTGGGATACTGAAGGTGCTCTGGTGTTCCCGTGACCTGTCCCCCGTATGCTTTCCTATCTGGGATCCAGACTTTCTCCCAGTCTCGCTTGCCTCAGTTGTCGGACTCTGTGTCTCTAATCGGACCGGTCTTTCTGACCATCTTTCTTTGAGGATATCTCTTTGTGTACATTTTTGAAAGCAGCTCTGTGAAATGAAGTGAACCTAGGTACGGTAGTCCTGACCTTTCTGCCCAGCATGATCTTTAATGGAGACAATGCATTGTTGAGCGGTGGACTACGGAAGGCTGATAGGGCTTCGTAAATGTCCTTGTTCTTCTTTATAAGATTTTTGCAGTCTTAACTGCTGCTTCAATACAGCCATTTGATTCCCTATAGTAGGGACTACTTGTTCTGTGGCAGAATCCTTACTGCCTCGCAATTCCCTGAAAATTTCCTTTAAACACAGGACCGTTATCTGTTCCCAGAACTTCTGATATGCCAAATTGGGCAAATATTGATTTACATTGTTCAGTGGTGGAATTTTCAATCACAGTCTGGAGACAGAGTAATTTAAAATACTTACAAAAATAATCTGCTATAAGCAAATACTATTTACCTTCACATTTCATTAAATCCATGCCAACTTTCTGCCAAGGATAATAAGGAAATGATTCTTTAATGGAGAGTTCTTTTGGTTTGCTGCACTGTTCTATGCATGTCGTACAATTTTCTACAGCAGACTGTTACTGTGTACGCAGCCCCAACCACCACACAGTCTGTCGAGCAAGAGCTCTGCATTTGGATATACCAAGGTGGCCTTTGTGTATCAACAAATTACATGTGTTTGTTGATGCTGGTTGATGAGGTCTAGAATATCTGGAGCCACTGATAAACTATTAACAATCATATTAAGCTGAGGCCTCTACAGATAGTTCTTCATCCATACACTCTGATTCTTGGATTGGGATTTTGATAAGCAATCAGCAAGAGGTAACTGTTTCCCTGGTACATACAAAACAGAAAAATTATATTTCATTAGTTGTATACAAAATCTCTGAAGTGTAGGGTGACAATTCATCAACTTTTTTTTATTGCAATATCTGAACTAGTGGTTTATGATCTGTTTCAAGAATGACCGGTAATCACAAGACATATTCCTGCAATTTCTCGCATGCCCATGTTAAGGCCAAAGTCCTCTTTTTCGATCTGGGAATATCTATGTTCAGTTTAAGAGAGTACTCGAGAACCATAACAAACAATTTCTCTAGAATTGTCATCATTTATTTGTAATAAAGCACAACCCAATCCATAATAGGAAATATCTGCACTTACAACCATTTTATTTTCAGCGTCAAAGTGTGCTAAACATGGTGCCTGAAGTATGAGGTCTTTCAACTTTTCAAAGGCATCCTGCTGAGGATAATACCACACATACCTTAGGTCTTCTTTCAGTAAACATTTAATTGTTCCTACACTTAGCTTTTCCTTGGAATGAAATTCCCTACCTAGTTACCCATACCCAGGAAACATAATACCTAATTTTGCTTTGTCCCTAGCTGCAGAAAACTCTACAAGAGCCTTTACTCTACTAGGTTCTATGGCTATACCTTCAGCTGAAATAACATGTCCTATGAATGTGATTTTCTCAGCACCAAAAACACTTTTTTTTATCTGTTTATGATTGTGCCATTCTTATAGTACCTGGTTAGCACTTCTCTCAGAAATGCATAATTGGCTTCACTGTTTCTCCAAACTCTAGAACATCATCCACATGATGAAGCACGTTGGGCACTCCGTCCAAGACTTGGACAATCTTGGAGCTAAAGTATTCTGGGGCAGCATTCAGACCAAAGGATAGTCTCCTATACATATAGCTCTCAAATGGTGGTATAAAAGTCGTCAGGGGTGGACTCATTTCGTTTAATGGAACTTGATAGAACCTAGAGTTAGGGTCTAGTTTGCTGAACACTTTTGCACCTTTAAGCTGGGATAATGTATACTGAACTTTATGTATTGGAAACAGTTTGGTAAAATCACAACATATTCGCACCCCTTCCCCTTTGGCTACCGCTATCATCGGTGCACATAACGCTGTAGCACCATCAACATGTGCAATCACCCCAAGTCGCACCATTCTGCCTAATTCCTGGTTCATTTTTCTCAATAAAGGGATAGGCACAACCTATTTAGTTTCCAATGCATAAAGTTTGTAATCGCTTTTAAGATGTATATCCATTTCAACAGTAATTTTTCCCGGCTCACTGAATACTTGGGGAAAGTCTCTGTTCACATTTATGTTGTTAAGGACCTCAACCACTTTCAGTGTCTGAATAGCATTTTTGCTTAAGATGGGTTGAAGAAGATTTTCTATAAAATAAACTTCAATTTGCTGTTTCTGCCCTTGTGGCAAAACACTATGTTTTCTTTGTGCCCATTACCTTTAAAGGACTTCCATTGGGACCACTGATTCAGGCAGACTTTGCTTCTGGTTTCATGTTTGTGGATGTCAAGATCTCACTTTTAAGAAATGTGATGTTTACTCCTGTATCAATAAGAAAGGTCATTATCTTTCCTAGTTCCATAACATCAATTTCAACTACAAAAGCATTTTCTAGAGGTGTTTTTAATCCAGTGATATTCCCTATCACAAAGTGAAATTTTCCCCGGCACCAAGTTCTTCCTTGATGTGATGAACATTCTTCACTTTTTTGCACTGTCTTGCATAGTGACCACGTTGACTGCATGGAAAACACACTGCATTGTGGGCTCGACAATTTACCCTGTCCTCATGAAACCTACCACTGTTTTCACAATTAGGCCGCTGACATGTGTGAAATTAGCGTGTTTTAATGGGAAGTCCTTTCAGCGCTGTTGATAGCGACTTAAAAACTTTAAACATTGTGTAATAAATAGCCTAAAGCAGCAAGCACACCCGATAGCGCCACTTACCTCATGATAGACAACGTACAACTGCAAGAGTAGGGCTGCCAAGTCTTGTCGGCAGCTAATGGTAGAACCAAGGTTGCCAACTGCTGACTCGATGGTGCCACTGTCATCCGCAGCACTGGAAGTTTAAATTCAGTCAGTCCCACAATTATACTCATACAAAAATTTACACTATTTACACGTCTTAGCAGGCGCGCTCCAGATTAATAGTTATCCCTTATAATGTAAACGCCACATTTGATTGGTTTCATGACATGTCCCTGTTTTTGTGTTCAACTCTCAGAACATTCGCCGCAGTCTGCTTTTCTCGTAACTGTTGCGATTGCGACATCTGCAGTTTCCCCTGGCGACACATGTTTACCGCCTCTTGAAGTGTGAGTTTGCTTTGTAATTGCAGTTTTTTACTGATGGTAACATCCCGCATGCCAACCACGACCCTATCCCGGTTAGTCCTTCAGGGGCCCAACATGCCTTGGTGAGGTTATGTAGCTTGAATTCCTCTGTGCTTTCCCCCACTTGCTGCACATGCAAATTGAAATTGAAACATTCAAAAATTATGTTCAGCCTTGGTTTGAAATGTTTATCAAATGCTTCACAAAGTTCTTTGTATGTCCAACATCATGTTTCTGGCTTTTCAAATGTGATTATAATGTCGTCTGCCTTGTTGTCCATTAAATACATAAGGAGATATATTTTTTCCCTATCTTTACATTTCTGTTTGCCACTCAGATTTAAAAAGCATTTGAATCTTACCTTCCAATGGAACCATGGATTTTGATCCGACAAGTCTAATGGACCTCGTAGTTTGATCTGTAATCTATTTGACTTTGTTTCACCACCAACGATTGCCATTTTTAGATTTTAAACAGCGTGGAGTGTAATATTAACAAATTACACATTTTGTTCGCTCAGAGATGTTCACACACCTTGTTCCTTAATTAATAGTTTACCACTACCACCATGCTGCATATTTATAACTGCGTACTTTTACTTTGTGGGTCGTTCTGCTAGAGACACTCGTGTTCGGCTTCATCGTCAAGGCCCGACTGATGTCAGACCCAACTTCCATTTGCCACACCGTGACTGGAGAACACAACACAAACGTAACAGCACTTATTTGTAAAGAAAATGTTTGGTGTTGGCCCCTTTGGAGAAAAATTTGATGGTACTCTGGTAGCAAATTTAGCTGATTTCTTTTGCTTTCCATGTGTAACCTCAGCGTACCCTTTTTAACCAATTTTTGCTTGACTTAAGAGTTCCTGGGCAGTTGTTACCAGGTTCCCAGTTAGGAATCCACTTTCTACCAACTTTTAGAACAAAGTTGGTCCCTCTGTGTTGCATGTCAGTATGGCTTCCAATTGTTATGCATGCAGGTTCCTTCCTCTCCAAACTGTCCAGTAGCAGTTTCCTTTTTGCCTCCTCGCTGCCTGTTGATGATTCTTTCTGTCATTTCCAGGATGCTGCACATAATTGCTCGACACACACATTTTAGTCACCCGTTCCTCACGTGAACTTGTTTCCTCCCTCTAGCTGGTATCATGTTGTGTTCGTTTCAATGTTGTGAGCTGTTAATGAGATGAAGCTGAATTGACAGCACCTTGCTGCCTCTGGGTGTGCACCGTTAACTAACAGCTCGGCTTAGCACCTTCTTCTTGCCCATTACTTATCCTTCCTCAGGCCATGTACAAGCAGTAGCCTTCCCATGAATCCAACAACACTGTGAAATTGTCACAGGCACTGGGGCCTTATTCTCTAACTTTCATACTGTCTTTGTATAAAGACATTTACCACCTAACTACATTTATGAGGAAATAATATATTCTGGAGCTAAAAATTTCACCATGATGGTCATTTGAATGCCTTGTTAATGTCTTTATGAATGAGAGTGGAAATAAAATGGCTGATGTATTAAACTTAATTTAAACAAACATATTCCAGAAAAGAAAATACATATTAAGTTACACTGAAGAGGAGAAGTATTTGATTCTATTATATTTCCACACAAATATATAGTGTCTGGGAGATGTTTAAATGTATATTTTATATTTTTGCTATAGTACTCTGCAACACATTGCTCATAACTTAACCAAGATACAAATGAAGCACTTGGCATGGTTCTTAGGTTTAGTATTGCTATTTGGTCATGTTTGAAATTAACTAGGACCATGTGAAAACTTGTATCATAGAGAGAAGTAAATTAGTTTTAAAAGTAGTATTTGGAAATGTATTAAGAAACTATTACCATTTGTAATAAAATATTTACCTTATTAATGTAATATGTGACAAAACACACTGCAATAACATAAAATAATATAATTCAGCAAGTATATTGTTGATTTTAGAACAGAGCCTGCTATATTGCCAAACCTATGTGACAACATCAAAAAGAAATCCATGAAGAGAGGCCATACAGAGTACCACACATAAAGACAATTATGAGTGACTAACATTTTTAGCTGTAATTTATCATAAAAACCATCGCAGTAAACATCTTTAGCAGTCTAAAGTTACAGAATTAGGCCCAGTTCTTATTACAGTGTTGCAAAACCGAAGGAAAATGATTTTAAGTGCCATTAATTTAAACAAATCACTTGGACATTGTGAAATGTAATCAAATTTTTTCATAATTTACTACCAACTTTTCCTGCCAGCGTTTACCAAGTAATTTATACAGATATGAACAGTGAATTTTTTTCTTAAATTCAAAGTTTTATTTCATGTGTGTCCTGACACCCACAAACCCAGTATACTAGTAGTTATAAGAAACTATTTGTGAAACAGCACTAGTTTTCGAATGGCGCTGATGTGCGTACTCTTCTGTCTGTTTACTAAAATGTGTTGTTGTCAGTCATCTTCTTCACTCTTAGTGGTTTATCCCAGGCCTCTAGAATTTTTTTTTTTCAACATATGTTAGTGCTAGTTTTATTTTGCAAAGAACGCAATGCTTAAAAAAATCAAATTTTCTCCATCTTACTTGGTGTGTATGTATGATATTTCCATTTTTACCTCTTATGTATATGTTACTAATTTCTTCTTTTTGTTTCAGAAGTGGAAGAGTATGTTGTTAAAGCACAGATTCTTGCAGGAGGCCGAGGGCTAGGGCATTTTGATAATGGCTTCAGAAGTGGAGTTCACATAACAAAAGAGTGAGTGTGTAAACCATGTTCATGGTGGGTAAAAAACACATGTAACTTCAGCTAAGTGTAACAAGAATTAATTTTTTATTGGTCATGTTTCTGGTTTGTTTTGTGTTGTGTTGCAGTTCTTGTGAAGTGCCATCCATTGTTAAGAAAATGATAGGTCACCACTTGATTACCAAGCAAACTCCTAAATCTGGCTGCCTGGTACGTGAAGTTATGGTAGCAGAATCGGTTACCATCGTCAGGGAGGTTTACATCTGCATCTTAATGGATAGGTCAGTGTAATTTATAGACAGATACATTATTATTAATGATGGGACAACCTAATTATCAAAACTTACATTCTACCAATTCTGGATAAATTAAGGAATCATAAATTCTCTTTTTTTAACCACCTTGAGTCAACAGTATTCTAGACATTATTTGTGCTGTTCTGAGAAGAAAATAAATTATTTTCATGTATATAAATTAAATTGTTATATATTCCTAACTTAATACCGGAATATGCTATGTGTTATCTATTTTTAACATTTAGCATAGTGAATTGTGTAAATAATTATTGAGTCTTAAATTTTCCATCGACAATGTTTATAAAATGGCAGAATTCTGGCGGCAGTAGTTTTTGGTCTGTAGATGTTGGTTAACATGACTTGTTATAGCGAAAGTTTAAGAGTTTCGTGTTTGAGGTTAGCCACATATACTTAACTAATGAAATGTCTACACAGACACAAAGTGCAGCAATATGGGGTACTATCATTTTACTGGGGTGGAGAATTATGCAAGTTATTCTGTGTGCAAATTTGTAGTATGAAAATTTTAAGAGGCTGGAAATGTCCCAGACCACTACCTACACGACATAGCACCATACATGTTTGTACTGAGTTGCAAGTGTTCATTAGCACAAAAGAAAAATTTTCTAAATATATTAACGTTTACAAAATCTGAAAAATGGGTAACACGTTCAATACATATTTGTCACATAATATCAACTTGCTCACAAAACTGTTATTTATAACCCTTCTGGTCTTGTGCCAATTTAGAATCTTTCCCAAATATTTTTTTAAGTGTTATGCCGCAGCACAAATAACGAATAATACAACAAGTTTCAATAATGTATGTTGTGATCAAAGTTTACAAGAATACACCAAAAAATCACAATACTCAAAAAGCTCAATCAAATAGATTACAATAACAAGAAATACTTCTAAAATATTCAAAATACAAATAAATGATTATATGGATTAGTGATTTTAAAAGGAGGCATTAAACCAAAGGAGGGCAGCCTTAGAAGGCCAGTAAAGCCTCCTTTACGTAAAAACATAATTTAAAAAATGCCTTAAAATCTTAACATTAAAGGTTACGTTGATGGAGGCAGTCAGTAGACCCAATCAAAGCTCTATCGAATAAAGAATAAAGGACAAAAATGTTAACAATATTAAATCAACTACGCCCTACACATGACTCGTGGAAGCGCAGCGAAGCAATTAAACTTTAAATAAATATAAATGGGCAGCAGACAAAAACTATTCATTACACATTAAAACAACAGGAACACACAGCAAAGTTACAACTTAGTGTGATCAAAACCACAATTTAAGCTGGCGACCAAAACCACAATTTAGAAATGACTAACACTGCCTGCCCAAAACGACACAAAACTACACCACACAAATATTAAAAACAGTAAACAGACCCAAAGAAGAAAATGCAGCAACCACGACTCACCATTTCAAATAGCTCCACATTTTGGCTGCCCACACAAAAGTTAAAATGCAGCACGTAGCACACATCCCAAGGACAACTAAATTGACAATTCAAGTCATATTGCAATTTGACACAGTTCTAGCAGGCGTCGACTAAACAAAGTTCTCACATCGGATAGGCATAAAATAAGGGCAGCACAAGACAAGTAACAACTTATATTAACTTGCCCCCATACTAAAAAAATGTTGATGCACAAGGGAGGGAAATGAGGGGAGGAAAGAGGAGGGTAGCCGAGCCGACCAAGGAGGAGGCCACCTTGCAGAGGAGAAATTCAAACACGAACGACGCGACGGCACTAGCGTGGCAGTGTTGTTATCAAATAATGAAAAGAATTGAATTGAATTGAGAATCTAAACAAGAATATTGGAATTATCACAATTCCAATTGGTCAACAGGGTCACCTTCCGATCATGCATGACTTGTAATGGAAACTTGCAGACCTTCTCACAGAAAGGTGTTAAGAGGGAGAAGGTATGCTGCCACCACTGTAATTTTTTTAAGGGTGTTACTAAGATGTTGGTTTAAGAAATAATTATGTGTATGATACTGGGAAGTCCTGCAAGGCTGATTTTCAGCAGGGAGGGTTCTCTGAGGGGATACCACCCAGGCTGAATCAAATATAAATGGGCTAGGCAGCAGGTAAAACTGTTCACATTTATTGACCTGAGATTATAGTAACAAAATCATAATAAAACCCTTTTAAGTTTCGGCTAAGGACATTTGTAAATTTTTTCACAGTAATGCCTTAGAAATGGATACCAACCATACTTCATAATTAGAATAATCTAACTGACATTCAAATGAAACTCCAATTCAATAATTAAAATGTGGACCATGAGTACATGTCACGACAAAACCTGTACTCGACACACTTAAGTTTCCTAAACAATATTATTCAGTTACGTCAGTTTGAAGGCAATGTTAAGTCCTTCAATAAATATATTTGTGTCGCTTATAAATTGGGCTCATCCCACTCTGTCAGCGCCTACCTGCACAATTTATTTTAATTAATAAAATTATTTGAATTAAAAGTAGATCCCTGGAAAACGGTTATCTCGTGGAACATAACATGCATACATGAATAACTTTTTTACCACCTGAATGTGGCATAATGTTCGCCGATATCCTGCAAGATGAGTATCATGAATATGTCATATAGGAGACACCTAGAAACAGGATTGACAGAGGGAACTTATCTAAAACTGAGTGCAATTATACCTAACTTATGTTTACATCAATATAATGTGCTGAAAAATCCAAAATGCTATAGAACAAGTTGGGCAATTGCTTATGTTCTTTGGAAACCTTGGTATCTCTACATACCAAGGGAAACTGGATAGGAATATCTGCAAGCAAATAATGTATTACAATTGTTACAAAATTCTAGTGGCTTGCCAGATGGTTTTTTGCCTTAACCACAAGTGCAATGATGCTGTACAGTTCTCAACTGCATGCTCATAATTACATTGTGTGAAGCACCACATAGTATGCAATGATAAATAGGAAAGGGAACTACCATTACAAAATATAAGCTATGGAAACAATGAAATGATTCTAATAATAATGCTTTCCTTAAAATTTGACAAGAATAATAAGGAACTGACTGTCCTTGCTTTGCAGAATATAAATATATTTCAAATATATCATGTTACTAATTCAAAGATGCTTAAAGAGGGTTGGGAACCCAAAATCAATACAGAACTCCTATAACTTCTACCACAGGAGCTTACGTATGATGTGAAACTGAAAGTAATCAAAGCTCCACCTGAGCTGATGTCCTCCTCGATGTCGCCTCCTCGAACGCTGGTACAAGATTGACCTGAAACCATGTGTTTGAAATGGGAAAATCAGGGAAATTGCATTTCAGAATTCCATAGTAACCTGTAATTTCAATTTATGGTTCAGTCACTAATTAAAAATAATTGTCAGTCACTTATGATTTAAATATTGTTATTAGGGAGCACAATGGGCCTGTGATCATTGCATCACCAGCCGGAGGAACGGACATTGAGACTGTGGCGAAGGAAGCACCGCACCTGATAACCACTGTTCCGGTTGATATTGAAGAGGGTGTGACTGATAAAATGGCAGAGCATATAGCCCAGATCTTGTGTTTTAAAGGCAACTTGGCAAAAGAGGTACTTTAAAATTGTTTTAATGGTTTTATGTAATATTGTTATTTGTCAATAAGGAAAGATTGATGTTATGTCGGCTATATGTATGATGTAGTCAAGCTTGTGTTGTATGTTTAATTCAGGAAATACCATTGGGTTGTCATGCCAGAAGGTTGAGTAGTCATTTGACCTGTTAAGGACATGACAAAAATGTATCTATCTGTTGAATAACATTTCAGTTTAAATTCCCCTAACCATCACAACAACAGGAGAATGAAACTGTTTATTTTCTGTATGCATATGTTTTTTATTTTCGCAGTTCTTTTAATAAGGTTGCCCATTATATTGAGTATGTAACAATTACAAAATCAAATATTAAAACAACATATTTACCATAATTGTGCCATGAGGTTTTTCATCCCAACCCCTGATTATCATTAGATCATAGTTCTCTGATGCAGGTGTGTGCACATGAACACCTTGGAGATGGGTCGTTGCATTATAGTCTTTAAGGGGGGTTGGGCCCCCTAGACTTTGTAGTTATGCAATATTTTAACATTTTTCATTGAAATTTTGGTCATTGAAGTGTAAAATATCATTGTGGAAAGTTTGGATAATATTTCCCACCATTTGAAAATGCAGTCGAACCTCATTAATACAAACATGAAGCGACCATCATTTTGGCCCTTTGTAATAATGAGGTTTTGTAATAACAAGGTTTGTACTAGCAAATAAAAAAAAAATCATTTAAACTAAAATTGTTTTTAACATCACTTCTGAAGAATTAGCAGATTAAAGTAACAATTTTGCAGAACATTTTTTACTTGTATAACATTTCTCGGAGAACAGTACACATCTTATCTTCACTACTATTAGAAAAATGAATAATATGTGAATACAAATCTTTAAGAATACTTACATATTTTGTACATAGTATTTACATTGTTTCTAGCATTGACTTCATGGCAAATGGCATACTGTTTTAAGTTTAAACCTGTGGCTTAAAAAACAAGTCAATTTTGGTTTGCATTGTTCTTCCTTTATACACTACTTACAACTGTAGAGAGTTTATCAAATTCCAGAAGTGTTTCCCTATCAACATCAATGTTTGAAAGCACATTTTCCAGGGTGGCTAAAGCCTGGATAGCATCCTTCTTTGTTGGCAGTAATGCACAATCATTATCTTCTCCATTATCATATTCAGTTTCTTCAACAGTCCTAGCACTTGACTGAACATCAACACACATCAGTTCTTCCACAACAGGTGCTGCAGATGTTGCAACATCATCATCCACTTGCACAAAGTGGCAAAACTGCTCCTGGAATTGCAGACGTTCCTGAAGATAATCCCATCCTTCCATATTAGCATCATTGTCTTCCTCACCGGCCTGTTCTTCTTTGGCACCAATACCAGCTTTTCTGAAGCAGTTGGTTATTGTAGACGATGTGACTTCATCCCAAGCTATACACACATTCAGCATGGCATTCAAAACGTCACATCGCAAGTTGGTCTCTTTCTTCAGTTCCAGGTGACGAATTAAGTAACGTGTGAGACGAGTTCTGTAGTTCTTCTTCACACACTGGATGATACCTTGATCAAGAGGTTGTAGAAAACTTGTGGTGTTTTCTGGCAGATAGAGCAATGTCACTTGTAACAACTCAAGGCCAACAGCAGAATGTGCTGTACATCTGTCCAAAATAAGTAATACAGGCAGTCCTCTACTTTCATACACAATGTGTTCCTAAATTTGTGTATGAAAGTTGAAATGTATGAAAGTAGAACCCTTATTTTAATGTGATAAATGAGGTTCCGTTCCTAGATGGGGAAAAAAACTTACTAAACAAAAAAAAAATATTCAAAACAATATATTTACACACAAAGAAACAAGATCATGCATCAAAGTTATTTAAAAGTGTTTAAATATATAGCTAATAGTTCAAACAATTGAAAAGACATATTTTACACACACAAACATTTGACTAATTTTTCCAATCTTCAAACAAACTGAGAGCTTTGCATTGAATTATTGCAAGGCTGATAGGGATATTTTTATGGTGTTGATCGTCTAACCACACTTTTAAAGACCGTTCCATCGCTACACCCCGCCGTTTTGAAATTATTTTAGAAGAAAGATTTACCGAATTTATAACATAGTCCCTTATATTTCCTTTACTTTTTACAATAGAACGCACAGTGGATCGGCTCAGGTTGAAAGACCGTCCTATAGCCGCAAGTGATTTGCTACTTTCCGATTGCGCGATAATGTCTAATTTTGTTTGTACACTATTTACAACATGTTTTCTTTGTTTCTTACACACCGAGTCTTCATTACTTTCGTTTTTACGTTTGTTATTCATTGCGTGGTGTAATAATTATGTACGTGCGCCAATAGATTAACAAAAAAAAAAAAAAAAGGATATAAAATTAACCTCAAAGGAAACTAAAAACCATAATAAAAACAACGGAAGTTCTAAACAGGAGCGGCATAGCGCCATAGCGTAGTAACACATCAGACATACAACTGCATATTTGTTCAGTTATATCGGAAACATAGTTCCGTATATCCACACCAGAGGTCTCTACGTAGTATAAGTCAACTTTGCTGCAATATTATTTGCGAAGACAAAACCTACAGAATATAAACAATCCATATATCTTTGATGTTTACGTTTCTCGTGGAGGCATGCGCGCGATATTTTTTTTGGTTATGTACGAAAGGTTATGTACGAAAGAACGAAGCAAACACGCGAAAGTCGAATTTATGGTGTAAGAAACCAATGTACGAAAGCGCGAATTGTACGAAAGTCGAATACGCGAAAGTAGAGGACTGCCTGTATCTTTCTGTTTTTGCATGCCATGTGTCGTTCCAATTTCATTAACCATTTCTGAAATATTTTCACTGTCACCCAAGCACAGGAATTCGCTTCATAATCACATGGTAGGTTAACAATATTCTTGAAACATCTGGGTTTCTGAAACTTGCCTACAACAAGGGGACATCATTTCTCACTACCACTTTGGTCACAGCACAGTAATGCAGTAACATGTTCCTTGCTGCGTTTACCTCCATGGCACTTCTCACCTTTCACAGCCAATGTTTTATTTGGCAGCAGGTTGTAAAAAACCTCCAGTTTTGTCCATGTTGAAAATATTATCTGGAGAGAACTGATTAAGTATTGGCTGCACAGACTTTAGCCAATCCTGAGTCTTATCCACGTTGACGGATGCCGACTCGCCACACACAACTTTTGCAATAAGGTTGTTTCGTTCTTTAAACTGCTGCAACCGACCATTGCTAAATTTAAAATAAGGAATCCCTAACCTCAAAGCCATGTATTCTGCCTTTTGCTGGATTAAATGACCAGAAATAGGTATGTTCGCTGCACACATTTCGTGATATCACTGAAGCAGAATGGTTTCCATTTCCTCATGTTTAGGTCCACACAGTCGTTTTCTTGCTGAGAGTGCAGAGGCATTGTTACGAGCATGTTCAACTCTGCTATGATTTTTAAAATTGTAGATAAAGACGATTGTGGAATACCAAATTCTCATGCAATTTTTTTTTATTTTTCCTGCCTTTGTCCACTTTACTGATTATTTTAATCTTCGTTAGTAACATAAGTTCATTATGTTTACGTTTTGCAGCCATCGCAAAACCTTTAAAAACCAGCACAATCAAAAATATTAAAACATCAACTTTAAAACAACTTCACACGTGTTACCAACGAAAACTATTCTTCGTCAATTGTTTTTTTTTTTTTGCAGCCGTGGTTTTGGCTTATCAGTACAGCCAGAGAAACCAAACATTTATATTGTAATGAGCTAAATTATTAAAGGTTCACCTCTCGAAGAGAAAAAAAATGTACCAACATCTTTTTGCATGTGTATAAAAAAAATAAACACCCTGTAGTGCACAGCACATCAAGAAATAAATGTGTCAGTCTTGGAATTTTTCCATTGCACTTGGTGTTCACAAGATGGCAGCAACTTGCAGGTTACAAACTTCAATGTTATTAGTTTGGCACATAAAGATTATCGCCGCCAGGATAGTGTTAGTTTCGTGTGTGTGCAGAATTTTATCAATTTGAAATAAAACAAATTTTATAAATGCAATTTTAAACTAATAAACAGAATTCCCCCATTTACCACAATGTTACAATTTACATCTTGGCGACATCAGTGCACCTCGAGGCTGTAGAAGTAACTTTACCGCTAGTATTGATTTCCATATTTCCTGTTGTGCTACAAAGTATGTATATCTTTGGCCAGTTGTTTATTTATATTTTACCGTTGTATGTTGCAGTGTTACAAATATTGCATATTAGCTGTGTTTGTTTTCATTGAGCTGTGGAATTTGTATTAACCATTTGCCAACATGTGGAATTACTGTCCTGCGGAATTAAAATCA
This sequence comes from Clitarchus hookeri, assembly GCA_002778355.1. Taxonomy (NCBI): domain Eukaryota; kingdom Metazoa; phylum Arthropoda; class Insecta; order Phasmatodea; family Phasmatidae; genus Clitarchus; species Clitarchus hookeri. The sequence goes on from NQII01000415.1 coordinate 765,562, forward strand.
CTTTGTATTACATATTAACCGTATTTCGTATTAAGGAAATAGTTTAACATTATAAATCCTATATTAATTCACGGGACCGCAAAAGCAAGTAGCACAAACGCAAATTTTGTATTAAACAGGGATGTATTAATGAGGTTTGACTGTATGACCTTTGTTTTAGATGGATACTAGAAATACCCTGTTAAAGGATTAATTTATTAGGTATTTCTGAAACTAATTATTTTGAGAAGAAAAGTTGTGGTATTCTGTGTAAACTTTCTAAACAAAAGTAAATATGTGGAAAATAAAAAAAAAATGTGTAAATGAATATCATGAATTTTATTTCCTGTAGTTGAAGGTTAAGTAAAGTTCTGCATGTTCAGATTCGTTGGTTGATTTAACAGATGCACTCACAGACTATGGACAAGCAGATATATTGTGCTGTTATATGAGAGTAGGTCAAGTGTAAATTTTGGCTGTAGTTACAAAAATATATTGTTCAAAACTTAATAGCGGTGGAGAAAAAATTAGTAAAAAAAAATAGGAGTGTATAAATTTAGGTATATGTTATTATTTATTGGGTGATTTGAGTGCCTGCAAAAGGCGACAAGGCCGTCGTTGGGGAACATTATTCATTCAGGAATTGGGAAGGAATTGGCCATGGCATGTATTAAAGAACCATCTAGCCATTTGCCACGAGTTATTTTTGGGAAACCCTGGAAAGTCTTAATCAGGTTGGCTGGACTGGAATTGAAACTGAGTTCTCCTAAATGCAAGTCAAGTGGTTTACCATTGCAATACCCTGTCCGGTTAAAACACAAACATAAGAACAAAGTGTATGTTAGGGGACATTAACAGCTGTTTAAAAGAAAGAATAATAAAAAAGTTTTATTAGCCTACTTGTGAAAAAAAAATTTAATAATGTTTGCAAAATGAAACTGTTTGAACATCAGCACAAGCTCCGGCTCGAGTTTTTTTTTATATAAAGGATGGTTAGATTTGAAGCCGTTGAATATTTAAACCTTACAGAATCTATGAATATAAAAATTAAAGAATTTGGTTGTGTCTTAGTATCAGATAACTGGATGCCATTTATATATTCAATATTAATTACATTGCTATGTCTGGGAATATTTGTTGGCTTGGTAAGTCAAGCTGCTTCTCTATTGTGTAAATTTTTGTGTGTTATTATTTTAAAATATTTATTGGTTTTTCTATTTTGAAATAAACTTCTAAAGATTACCTGGGGTTCCAACCTAGAACCTTATGAAAACTAATGACTCAACAGCATTTATAAATTATACCTGTGGAATAAACTGCTTTTCTAAGTTACATCTCTATGGGCACTCAATCTTGGTTAAAAATGATATATTCATTTTCTTTCTGGAGGCATGAAAAGATAAATGGAAGGATGAGAGAAATAGAAATAATGTATTGTTAAAAGTAGTGATCACGTTCCAGTCTGAGCAAAACTATGTCATTAACATCAGGAGATTGAAATGAACCAAAAAAAGATACATAAGCACACAATCTGAAAGATTGCCGCTATAAATGGTTTAAGGAATACCATGTTTAAGTGCTACCATTTTCTTTGTAGAAATGTTGAATGTACATCACACATGTGTTGGACGGATGTATAACGGTAGGCAATGCGCTAATTTGGTAGATATTTGTGTTAATCTTACTGATTGTCATATTATAAATTTTAACTGTTGCCTTGGAATTAAAATATATTGTTGCCCATTATAGACAGCTTAATATATTTTTGAAAATATTCAGACAAAGTAGGCCAATATTTTTAAAACATCCTTTTTTTCCAGGCAGCATCTCAAATAAAGAAACTCTGGCAACTATTTCTGAATGTTGATGCAGTGCAACTTGAAATAAACCCTCTGGTGGAGACTGATAAGGGCTGTGTTATTGCTGTCGATGCCAAAATTAGTTTTGACGACAATGCACGCTTTCGGCAAAAAGATATTTTTGCCATGGAGTGTAAGACTGAAATTGACCCACGGGAAGTTGAGGCTTCCAAGTATAATTTGAACTACATTGCCATGTCTGGGAATATTGGTTGCCTTGGTAAGTCATGCATGCTACTTGTCTGATGTGTAAATTTTTGTGTGATTTACTCTTTATTATAATTTTTAACTTTTTTTTTTTTAATTAATTTGTCTTCAAAAAGTCCTGAGAGTGCAGTTATTGTTTCTGAGTTGTCGATAATACAATTATTTCATAGATGAATTACTAAATTGTACATTTTTTGTGTTTTATAATTGCAGCTCTTTTACCATTGCAAATACAATAGAACCCTGTTATATGATTTTTCAAGGTGCCAGTTAAACAATAATATTATACTTGTAGGGACAAGTCATGCAAAACTTAATTCTAACATAATTATTTTTCTGTATATATAGTTTGTTAATAGTTATTTGAATGATTTTTATTATATACACTCCTTTACAAATCTGGGTAGTACCAATATACCATAAACTGGGGTACTTTGCACCTCTTGGGGTAATTTTACACCACTAAAATAATTTTTTTTTTTTTGCTCATTTCAGCAAAGAAATGGAAAACTGTAACTCAATATTCAAAATTTTTAAAATTTGTAAATAAAATATCAGTAAAAGTTAAATTTATTAATAAATTAGATACTTGTTAGGTTGAGTGTCAGGGCTTACAGTTATTTGCAAACAGTTATGTTTTTCTTCTTAGTTGTTTTGTTTGGATTAACTTGTGCGTGTGGTTACGTTTCACTGCCACAAACTGTTTGTTGTTTATTGTGCGTGCCACTATATTGCACCGTGGCAAACTCCTGTGTTTGAAGTGAAACTCGGTGTTGTTTTTGCATTCTGTTTGGCCAGACGTGACACTGCCAAACTTAGGGAAATATGGTCAACAATACTTTTATGTTAACAGAAGTAAAAATACTTGTTACATGGGGTGATTTTTCAAATGTTTGATTCAAAAAGTGTAAAGATAGTGTGAACAGACTAGAATGTTTGCTACCCCTTCACCAAATGTCATCAAAACAAACATTTTGAGCAGTGCAAAGTTACCCCAGCAGGTGCAGAGTAGCCCCAGTTTATGATATTGAGAAAAATAAAACATATCACCAGCATAAAATATAACAGTAGTCTCTTTTAAAAAGTACTTAATTATAATTTTCAGAATAAACCCTATCAATTTTGTTTTTGTCTTGTTTCTTGTTGCTACTTTTAAATAGTTCTCCACTTTCCATTTGCACAAAACATTTGGTATTTATGTTAGTTACACCAGTTTGGGTTTATTTCCTCCAAATTTTTCTAGATGTTCATCTGAATCATGTAATATAAAAGTATGAGTAATCTGAATTCTGTGGACCATAGCATCATCAACTATTATTGCATGTTTTCATATGAACATGCACAATTAAGGACATTCTGGAAGCGTGCCCACTCATCTGCTATTAGTCATTTTCATGACCATCATCTGTCAAATCCCAGTACATAATAATATTCAAAATATAAACTGTTTTCTTTATTAGTTTGGAGGCTACTGACTTGTTAGTACATCTGAAATTTTACCCAAGAAAAAACTTGCATTTGATTTTTGCCAAAAACTGAAAAAACACTGATGGAATATGCAGTAAATAAAAAGTAATAACTCTGTTACAGGCAGGAAATAAAACCACTAGGCCTTATTGAGTAATGGCAAGACCATGAAATAATAGTGTGTTATATGCAGGAATGTTATAGTAGGGTTTTTCTGTGTTTACAAACATACAATTACACTTATGTGTATTCTTAGCTGAGCAGTTATTAATTTTCCAAAAGGCTATTGTTAATATTATTGTTTCAAAAAAGTTGTTACTATTTTAAGCAATTTTCCTTCAGAGAGAATTGCTCATCTAATCATTTATTTTTCTCTCTCCCTCTGTATATATGCACATTGTGTTGCAACACTTCTAACAAGTTGGCTCTTGTTGAATTTATAATGTAAGATTTTAAATCATTATTAGTGTAGATTTTTGAATTTGCCAAAATGTATTGACAGTAACTTTTTTACTAAGTCTTTAATGATTTAAAAGGTATCATCAAAGAAATAGTCTACATTAAAATTAAGTTTCCCTTGATGGTTGTAACATTTGTTGTGAAATTACTTTTGTTTATAAATTACATGGTGTTAACCAAATAATTTTTTATTTTGTATTCAATTTGGTGCTCAAATGTTACTATATTTGTAAATAAAAATTGTATTACCAACTGCACCTTTCTTAAATCTGGAGAGACACCACTGCAGTAACACACAGCCTGTTAGAAATTTTTTACTGAACATAATTAGGGGCTGCGATGGTGTAGTGGTCAGACTACTAGCCTCCCACCTATGTGAATCAGGTTCGATTCCCAGGAGAGTTGCTCCTAGAAGTTGCTGTTGGTCAACTGGTTTTCTCAGAGATCTCCCGTTTCCCTCGCCCTTGCATTCCAGCACTGCTCCTTACTCACCTTGTTTCACCCTCATCAGCTTTCATGACCTCAATGTTAAGTGCCGCCCAAATCTCTCCACTCCACTTACATCAGTTTCTTCCTTCAGTTTCTGACATACCTCTGCAGTACATTGTAAATTGCTTGCACCATAAGAACAATTAGGCAATTCTGATATACTTTGTTATTTAGCTACTTTTATTTAGCTGATCTTTGAAAAATTCACATTCCTACAGGACTATTTTGGATAAATCTGTCAGTACTGTCAGATATTGCTTAAAGTATGTTGTAATATTTTCTGTTCCTTTTCTTGCTCTTCAAAGTCACTCTTAATTAGAGCGTGAACTTGGACACTGATGTATTTCTTGTGCTGTCCAAAGTTAAAACATTTTAAGTGTATGAATGCAAATACAGAAACATTAGACATGTGCTGCTGATGAATATGTAGAACTAAATGTGGTCAGTGCTTGTGCTTGTGGTCAGGAGAGTGGCCAGGATATGCATGCACAGAAGAAAGGGCATGCTAAGGGGTGGCACTGGCGGTGATACAACTCAGTCAAACGTATTTTACAATTTAATCCCCATTTATGTTTAAACTCTTATTCAGCAGTTAATTTTAATGGTTTCCATTACTTTGTGCCTGCACAAATAATTTTGACATGGTGTACAGTTAATATCTTCATTTCTATAATACTGAAGACAATAGTATTCAATACAAAGCTGGGTTAACAATTATACCATGCAATATAACTATTATTTTCAAAAAGCACAAGTTTTTTCACTAACAAACAAGATTTAAGCTTCTCCTTAATAGTGCAGGTGATTATTCCGTATTGCGTATCCAAATCACCCAAAAAACACTACATTTTGTATCCAATGATACGACAAGACCCACCTAAAAAGTCGTCCATTTTGTATCCAACTAAAGCCAGGAGAAGGCCTAAACAGATGCAAAATTTTTCCCTGCGTATCCAACCTGTCTGCAATTAGCAGGTTTTGACCAAAAGTTTCTCTATGTGTATCCACATGAAAAAACGACCTGGATTGAAAAGTGGTGCATTTGCATATCCAAACCGAAAGGTGGAAATTGGCACCGCACCTCATTTGTTCCGTCCGACCCACGTATCAAATTCCCTCGGGGAAAAATTTGACAAACACCGAATTGTTTCCCGTGGCGTACCCAAACGAAACACGGAACAATTGGTAACTTTTCCCATTTGTTTCCCGGGGCATATTCTGGTGGAGAAAGTGACTCATTGCTAAAAATTTCCTATTGCGTATCCAGAATAAATTTAGTACCCAACCATCCTAAATTCAAATACGTTTTACTGAATAAAACAACTACTCATTTACACTGTAAACTGACACAAACAACAACCAACTCACACTTTAAACCCAAAACAAATAGCCATCCAAATGAGTTGTGCAACCAACAATGAGCACAAAAAAAAAATCAAGTCAATGAGCAATTTATGTTAACTCCAAAGCCTTTACGGGCTTATAATTAATGTACCACGCATCAACGCCTCCACACTGCATTTCTCAGTAGTAGATATAATGAGGAAAACAGGAAACAATTTCAACATACCTGTTGTTGCTCAAGACACTTTCGCTTTGTTCGTTCTGATGAAAGTTCTTGAAACTAAACCAGTTGTGAGATTCCTAGTGTAGAGTCAAATGTAGAAGTTATATATATCATCCAAGGAGTAACGAATCGGACCTCCCTCTCACTACCAAATTATTACGCACCTAAATAAACAGCCCCCCACTTTAAACTGTCACAATATAGAGACTTATGGAGCCAAGTTGTTAAGTTCTGAAATTTGGGCCAACACAGAATGGAAGATGGATTGCATCAATGTGAATTTGGGTGACGGGACACTGCAGAATTTCACAATGCTAATTGGACAATACTTTTACATCAAAGAGGACGGTATGGAAAAATTTCAGAAAAAAATTCAATATGCCCATTTTTGACTTTCCTTTTTTTCATGAAAATTTGTTATCCATCATATCTTTGCAGACTTTCACAACACACCAGTAAATATTTCAATCAAACGACATGGAAAGTTCGACGGTACAGTAGAGCACCCCTCAACCGGAATTGTCGGGGGAAGGGCTATTCCGGTTGAGGGAAAATTCCGGTTAAGGGAAATGAGGGTAGGATGGTATGAAAAATAACAAGTATTTATTCTGAACTCGTGTATATGTGGCACATAATTTTAACTCAAGAAATCGATGAGTGTAAATGATTAGTTTTATCCTTAAAGTTACAAAACCATTTAAAAAAACACTATGTACCGTTTATGAAATGTGAGTCATAAAACTTGCGGCGCTGTGTTAATGACCTTCATTCTCAACCTTCTAGTGGGGTTCTTATCTCTTCGTGCGGGTGACTGCGTGGGTAAGCGAGATCTGAATATCATGTTACTGTTTGTGTTGACCTGCATAGGATAAAACTTCCCGAAGTATAATCAATTCCGTTGACAGTCTTTCCCATACTGCATGGCTCGTCGGCACAACATACATTTACAAGAGCGGGGCTGACGCATTATAGACCAAGTTCATAAAGTACCGTATTTCGGCATGTATAGGTCACACATTTTTACAAAAAAAAATGACGAAAAGTGGGGTGCTGCTTATTTACGAGATATTGGCATAAAAAAATTTTGCCCCCTAAACCATGTTCAGAAATTTGTCAACGAGTAATACGCTTTAATGTTTTAATTTAGTTTCCAAGAAAGTAAAAAGAAAAAGAAATTAATAGCTCATCACTCGTGTTTAAACGTGTATGGGTCGCAGCATAATTCAGCCTGCCTGTCTTCGACTTTTCTGCGTTGTATCACCTCTAGCTGCCATTCAGCTTGCGCACTTCTTTTCTCTTTTTTCTTTCACCCTCTCGCTTGGCGTGCTTCCTTTCAACCCCCCACCCCTTTTTTTTTCCTGCCGCTGGCAAAAACAACANCCGCTGGCAACAACAACAGCCATCCAGCACCAAGCAAGCTTGCTCAGTCTCTTTCTTTTCTTTCTCCCTCCTCCGACCTGTTTTTGGTTTGTCTCGCTCTCTATCTCTGGTTGAATGAGTCAGACAGCAGTAGCTGTGTCTGTGTGATGCCGCACGCACACATGCACCATACCGTTGCCTGCTCGGCAACAGCTAGCCGAGCTGGCAGGCTACGCACGCCGCGCATGTTCCGCAATTTAAACGCAGTGTTGAGGCATTATGACATTAATACAAAAGTTTTATTTACGCGAAATACTGTGCTGTTGCTACTTTTCAGCAGGCGGCGTGGCAACGATAACATTAATTGGCAAATTAATTAGTTTGACGTTGCCATAGTTTGCTGTTGCCGCACTAGCACAATGAGGCCCAGCAATATTTATGGGAATACAAAAATTCAGTGCGGCCTATACTTGAAATATTAATTATCCCTAATTTTTCATCAAAAACTTCTGGTGCTGTCTATAAACGCCAAAATACGGCACATGTACACTAACACGTTAGAACACTTAATTCTGAAAGTCGCACCGCTAAAACCAACGGCATGTGTCACACATTGCCTTTAGTCACTGTCACTTGTGTCATTATGCAGCATAGCTGTAGCTGTGCCACTTGGGCCGGCTATCTTCATCGTGCTAGTCTGGTGTGAGCAACGAAAAGCCTCTTGTGAGCGCGGGAAAGTTATGGCACAACTTTGCGGCATTTGAATTTTTTTTGGAAAATTAGTTCTGAATAAGGGGAGTTCCGTTCGAGGGAATTCCGGTTAAGGAGTGCTCTACTGTATTTGTAAAATTTTACAATTTTCACAAGTGCTTTTGTCCTTGGTATTACATTGGGAAAAATTTGCAAAATATGTTTCTACAGCTAGACTTACACTATTCCAAGCAAACAGGACATGCAAAATATATAAAAAAAAGTTGTCTGATTTTTTTAGCTTTAAATTTTACGACCGGGAATAACATAAGAGGGGAGATTGCAGAATGCATAAATGGTGTTTTCATACACAAATACCACCAGAACGTTGCTCATATCGGACATCAAATTACTTCTTTGGTTGTGAAAGAAATAAAAAAGAATTTTTACAAACATAAGTTATCTTTATGTATGAGAAAAAATAAGAAAACAAAATGTTTCCCAATTTACACACAACGCTTCATTCACGAGTGAATGACGATTCTCCCCCACCTCCCTCATTTTCCAAATGGATTACAAAAGTACAAAAAATAGCTTCTGTTTCCATATCGTTCAATCTGATATATTTTTTTTTTATTTGTTGGGGTGTATATAGAGAAAACTGTCAATGGATCACCAGTCGATCAACCGAAGGAACTCTACCAGCACAGGTACGGTATACACTTTTTCCTTATATAGAGCGAGGTCATTTTATAGCTATGATCGACTAGCATAGTGGTTAGCGACTGTTCTGCATTTCATGTCCAATATGTACAAAGATCCTCAAGACCTCTTCGTACAGTGCCCTCTTAAGCGATCGCATATGATTTTGCAATTGCGAATGGAGAGGCAACTACATTAATGTAGGGCAGCTGCTGAGATGGCAACCAAGACTGCAGGATCTCCGTTGCCCGCAGTTTTAGAATCTTCTTCACCCTCGTCTCGGCCTCCCCCTGCATCCTCCTGTTCGGAAGAGAATTGGGATGATGGGTTGTATATGACATACGACCGAATGTCAAAAATCATGATTTTGAACGAGCTTATCATCAGAAACATTTGTGCAAAACCAAAGTGAGTGTTTGCAGCAGCCGATCATGTCATAACCCAGGCAGAAAAACCATCTGTACATGAAATTATTTTTTTTTTTGTATTCAGAAAAAAAAAAATATTTTGACAACTGGAGAGGTTGCGATTTACCGAGATAGCGAGACGAAGTCGACCTCTCCGGGAGTTGGAAACTAAGAAGGGGGAGTTCCTGCACATCAACCAGCAGAATGTGGATGACATCAGATCTGAAGACCTACACTCTCTGGTATTTGACAGGGACAAAGAATTGGACCCGTATAACCCTTTATCACTCTTAACAGAGATCCAAGAGTTACGAGTTTCGGCCTTATATACAAAGGTATCCACTCTGTCAGACAAAGATGTTCATCTGGCATTTTTTAATTTTTTTGGTGAGACAATTTTTTCCCCACAGAATTTCATAGTTTTTGAAAACTTGAAGCCTGTGTTAGTAGTACCTTTTGGTATTGAAATCGTCAACCAGGAGTGCTACTATCGTTCCAATTTTTTTTTTTTGTTAGGGTTTGTCTACCAAATGCACTGCACAAATAAAGACTATATATCTATACATATTATAAAACTCAACGTCTCTCTGTCTGTCTGTCTGTTAGTGCACTTATCACTCAAGAACCACGTATCCGATTTACGTGTTTTTTTTTAAATTCATAGCTTAGTTCTCTGCCCTGGTTTTAGTATATATTTTATTATGTAAAGTAACATAAGGAATAAGCAGTGAAAAATAATAGATGAATCTAGTCAAAAAAAAGTTTCCGCCAGCGCGCTTTCTTGCAATACGCTGTCTAAACCGTTAAAGATGGAAAAATATCATTTAGTAAAGAATTGTGTAGAATAAAAAAAACCTAAAAAAAAACTCTGCGGCAGCATAGAGAAATACTAATAAGCATTTTTACCATTTAATTTACAAGCAACATTCAATGGCACAGTTTTTCACTCTGCACTCATTGAGATTGAAAAGCAAGTGCAGACATTGTCAGGAAAAAGTATAAAAAGCATGGAATATATTTAAAAAAAAACCTTAACAATATATCTGTAGTCCACGTGAGCGGAGCCGTGGGCACAGCTAGTGTGTGTGTGTCTATATATATATATATTAAGGATGTGTCCGTTTGGTTCTTCGGTTCCAATTTATACAGGTTCTTGAGTTTTGACTCGGAACCGGTTTTAGGTTAACAACAACTACTCGGTTCTCAAAAGCAATAAATTTACGGCAAAACTCTGTCCTTACAAAAATAACTACCTCCTGTATAGCGCTCCCTTTTCCCCAAAAATAAAAGGAAAAAATTCTCGGGTGCGTGCCATACATGGAAAAATTTAAGGAGTGGTAGTCGTAAAGTGTCCTCTCCCTTCTCTGTCTATCACTCAGCCTGCCCCTGTAAGAAACAGTGCTGGCTGATCGATACATTTCTCCTCACCTTTTTGTTTCTGTGTAAGGCAGAGAATAGCTTAGTCAAGGGGGCTGGAGAAGGGAAGAAGCGACGTTTTTTTAGAAGTGTGGCATTCCAACACAGCAAAAAAAAACCAGCAGGTCACTGCATAAAAGAAGCAAAAAAAAAAAGGAAGCGCCCTGTTGCTACGTAAAATAAGCAAAAAGAGAAAGGAAGCAGGCAGGTAAAAGAAGCAAAAAAAAAAAAACTAAGCCGGCTGGTAAAAGAAGTAAAAAGGAAAAGGAAACAGGTCGCCCACTGGAGTTGTTGACATTCTTTTAATGACCATAGGTTAAAGCCACTCCACAATGTTTAGGCTTTTAGCACTGTGAGTTATTTAGTTACAGTATTTTCCAAACATATCACAATCACCACCTATTAATGCAAAAAAAAAAAATTCAATAATTTGTTACATATTTATTAACCTTAAATAAATTTCATACAAGTTTATCTGTATACATTAATTCTTATCTTCACACTTTGTCTTTGTTATTGTTCTATTCTTCGGTAGGTTAAATAAAACATTTAATGAATTTTACCTACATTGGTTGAATGAAGTTGCAAGCAAAATGCAAGTATTCAAAATGGAACCGAATACTGGAACCTATATTTAAATTGTAGAATCAGAATCGGAACTGATATTTTTTGTTATTCGACCCATCCCTTATATATATATATATTATATATATATATATATATATATATATATAATTCTTGTAAAGAATGACCTGGAATCGAACCCGAACCTCATCGACTTCATGCTTCTAACATTTCAGATCGATACAGATCCCTTTAACTATTCAGCTACCATGATTCCTGGGAATAACAATTTTTAAATCATTAGTTAATATCCAATATCTTTGTATCTTATAACATACAATACCAAATAAAGGATCAAAAAATTTATAGTTATTTATATATGTAAAAAAATTATAGTGTTAAGAGTATATACTTATATATATTTTTAACAATTTTTTTTTTGTTTTTCTTTCATCTCATTTTATCCCTCCTCCAATTATTGAATGAGACTGAGATGCCTTTGATTGGTATACAAATTCACTCCCAAAATCATAAGTGAAACTGCATTTTACAATAACCCAGAAATTTTTCAGCGAAAGAACTCTCAGCTTCTCTTCTTGTGGCTCTGTCGTTCAAACGAAGCTTCCAAGGATTCTCTTTCACACACACATACACACACCGCACACACACAGGTATAAGCAACCTGCGTAAAGATGGCGTATTTACTGCCGAAAACGATCGGGTTTGTAAAATAACCCATTTGTCAGGTGTGGATTGGCCAACCACAACCTTTATGAAACTGCACCCCTCCCCCTTTTTTTTGCATCCGAATACAGTGTGACCTAGCCACTATGAAACTGCGGCCCCATTTTGGACATTCTCACATACTCGCAAAAAAATTAGGTTTTTAACCGGGATTCAAACTGGCGACAGTATTCACAAGGCGCACTAAAGGGTTAAAAATAACAATGTAAAAATATGTAAGCTCGTCACCAAGAAAACTCACCGCAGTCGGACCGACGAATAGTTGTGTGCGAAGGAAGTTCCGCGGATGGCTAGCCTCTCGCTGACCTGGAATGCATATGTGCTTTGCATTCAAACACACCTCCTTTGTTACTCGCGGGGGCCCGTGCAGGGAAGCATTCAATCACTCACTCGACTGTCTAATGTTAACCGTTCGGGCCTTTGCCGCCAACTGGCAAGTGCTCCACGAAACCAAGAGGATCCAAGTGCGATTCCTGGTGTGGCCTGGCCGCAGTTTCACAGTTGCTGGAACACTTTGTTCCCAGGCGCCGTTTGTAGTGGCTAGCTCTGAAGGCTGCGGTTTCGCAGTGGCTACAACACTTTTATCCCTAAGCTAACTAATAACTATCTTTCGGGCTATTCCACAACTCTTAATAAAGTCGGGAAAACAAAGGGGCCGCTGTTTTGCAGTACGTAGAATACTTTGAAGACTGCAGTTTAGTGGTGACTAGAACATTTTTGTTCCTAGACACACTAATAACTATCTTTGTGTGTTTGGGGGCAATTCCACAACCATCAATAAAGTCTGTAAAATAAAGGGCCCGCAGTTTTTCAATGGGTAGAACACCCTTAAGACTTCAGTTACGCAGGTTTCCTGGGGCGTATCCTAGTGCGGAGAATGACTCATTGCTAAAAATTTCCTATTGTATGTCCAGAATAAATTTAGTATCCAACAATCCTAAATTTAAATATGTTTTACTGATTAAAACAACTACTCATTTACACTTTAAACTGCCACAAACAACGGCCAACTCACACTTTAAACCCAAAACAAATAGCCGCCCAAATGAGTTGTGCAACAAACAATGAGCGCAAAAAAAAATCAAGTCAATGAGCAATTTATGGTAACTCCAAGGCCTTCACAGGCTTATTACTAATGCATTTCACGCCAATGCCTCTGTATTATAATTAATGTACCACGCATCAACGACTCCTCACTGCATTTATCAGTAGTAGATGTAATGAGGAAAACAGTGAAACAATTCGCTTTGTTTGTTGTGATGAAAGTTCTCAAAACTAAACCAGTTGTGAGATTCCTAGTGTAGAGTCAAATACAGAAGCTTTATATATCATCCAAGGAGTAATGAATCGGACCTCCCTCTCACTACCAAATTATTGCGCACCAAAATAAACAGCCACCCATTTTAAACTGACGCAAATAACAAGTCACTTTCATTGTAAACAGATACCAACCAGCAAGCCATTCACACTTTAATTTTTTTACTGGTAAAACCAACTACTCATTTCCATTTTAAACTGACACAAACAGCTACTCATGCACACTTTTTCACTCACCCTTGCCTGTATCTGAAAATGAAAATTATATATATATATATATGTTTATCCGTTTATTTTTTTTGTACAAATGCAAACAGATCCTTTTCGAAAAGAGAACTGCCTTCGCCACTTTTGCCGTCTTCGTGCCGATTCCCCTCATATATGGCGGCTGCATGGATCAGCAAAGAGTGCAGTCATTGCCCGTACTGGTGGTTCTTTTTCCAAATGTATTCTGCCACGACTTTTTCCGTTAACCAAAACACGGAATGCTGTACTTCACCGAACGCCAACTCCGTTCGATGTTTTGCGTATGTACTCTTAAAGCCTCGCCCTGCCTCAAATTTAGTTTGTTTCGGATGTTTACTATTCCACTCTTTTCACTGCACACAAACTCCCTTCGGTGATTTACTTGCATGTGACGATAGCCGTGCATGTCCAAGTTACTGTAACCTCGCCAACAGTCTGAAATTATCGTCGTGCCCGGCAAGATCCATTCACGAAAACATTTGACTAAAGTCGCAGCGTTCCTCTTTTCCATCGGCACCAGGAAGAAATTAGTAGGGTCACCTCTCTCCACACCGCCAAAAACCCACTGGCCGTGAACTTTATGTCCCTTGTGGTTTTTGCGCTTATCCAATTTTTATTTGTCTATCTCAACTATTTTGCCAAGCCCGCCTATTCGTTTCCTGTAAGTTAACACCCAATCTATGCACACTTGGCGGCAGAAATTCGACCAGGCGATGACTGTCTTGCCCGAGCACTGAAGTTCGTTTACTATAGTCTGCTGTCGGGGATACTTGATCAGGCACCACAATAAACACAACTTGATGATCTTGCCCTGCGACAAATTTGAATCTTCCACGAAACTGCCCTGTCTCGCCGACACTTTGAAATTACATTTCATGCCATTCTCCGTGCGCTGTCGACACAAGTAAAACAAATCTTGATTGTTCACGAGCCTGGCTTCGCCTTCACTGCATTGTCCGTACTGTATCAATGGTTTGAGGATGCCGTGCTCGACAAGGAATGTGTTTGCGTCCGGCGAGAAATAAATCTGTTTCAGAACGTTAAACATGGTGATTTTACATTCCGCACACACCATTGTACGTTTTCCAATTATAAACTTTTATTTTTAAAGTAAAACTTTACTTGGATATGCAATACGGAACAATTGGCTTCAACTTTGATACACTAAACGGAATTCTGCCGAATACACTATAGTACACTGACTTGTAAAGGAAACAATTTGAATGGACACTCAATACTACACTTGCGGTTTTATTGTGTGTTTACCATAAGGTTATGCAATACGGAACAATTACCAAAGCGCAAATAAAACATAAAGTAGTGAGGGGTGGTCATAAGGACCCATATCGAAGCACTCACTACATAAAACCACAAACAATTTTAAAAGATTAAATACAAGCAAGTCGACTTATCGTATTCAACCAAACTCAAATCATTGCAAGATGGGCCATGAGTGTTTCTTTCATGAAATAAACCATTCCACAAACAACCTGGGCGGCTAACAAACACATTAAAAATTCACACATAATAAAACACAATGCATTAAAACAAAATGGAAAACACTGCCCTGTGAAGCGGCTTATTTTACTGCCAAACCAAATTTTGAGCGGCGACCGAAACATAATTTAGGAAAAAAAAACTCCTTGACAGCACGCCCCAGAGTAAACACGCAATGCCACAATTAATAAAACACCCTATCTAAAACCATTAAACAGGCCAACCTCGGACACATGCACTCATGACTCACCGTAATTTGACACTTCGTAGGAAAGTGCTCTGCATAACAATAATGATGTACACCTTAAGACATGGCGAAGGGACGTAGACAGCCGGCAATCGTCGTCGACGCTAACGTAATCAACAGTAACAAATTGCAGATCCGTAAGGAGGAAGAAGGAGGGGAACCAAGGAGCAATGGGCACAGAGAGGAAGCAGGAGAAGGAAGCCAAACACGCACACAAGCTCGCTGCCGAACATCAGCGCACATGGCTCCACAGAGTAGAAAGCACAAGCTCGGCGCAACTTAAACCCCTTCAATATGTCAGTCTGAATAGTCTGAAAAAATAAATATGCTCCTGTAGAATGATAACTATTATTTACAAAAATGGCTGTAATTGTTATTTTGTTTTGTCTTGTCTTATTTCTGGCTACCACATGTAAATAGTCCACCATTTGCCCCAACAAACTCATAATTTGAATACGTCAACAAGTTTGGCTTTATAACAACAATTTTGGTTAAAGTTGAAAGATGTTTGACAAGCTTCAAAGTGAGTTGGAAACACATTTTTGTTTTAATAATCTGCACCTTCATTTTAACCGTGTGAAGCACAAACATCAACAGGTTGAATTTCACATGAGACAACAGCATTAACTGAAGTATTACATGCATAATTAAGTTCTTCTACGTGTAAACATTTCTTTTATATGTATTTTTGTTGGCTATTTATTTGTTGTTATGTCTGAAGTAGTACATTTAAGTAAAATACAGTTTATTTGTGGTCTTTAACTGAATTTACATTGAAGTTACATTCAGGAAATGAGTAATACTAGCATTATTACGGGCAGTAAATAAAGGCATTGAGCTAAATAGAAAAAAAAAATGTTTGTACCATGAAGTGATATAGTCGGTTCATGACTGGAAGAGACTTTCTTGAAGCCCTGCTAAAGATCTACTTTCAAGCCCATTTCGTATCCTTCTGCCAAAGGGTAAACAAACATTGCCATGTGGCAGTCACATGGCAATGTTTACATGCAATGTTTACATTCCACTGTGTGTGTGTACATGTGTTCGTACATGTACGTACCCATCATAAAAGTAATGTTTATATTATATTATTAATGGATATTCCACAAGCATAAAGTTTTTAATCTTGAGAATTTCACACAAAAGAATATGTGATGCAAACGAAAAACATTTCATTATATAAACCCAAAATGTGAGTATTAAAAATGAGATGTTTCGTGTGCGTGTCTGTCTCTCTCTCTCTCTCTCTCTCTCTCTCTCTCTCTCTCTCTCTCTCTCTCTCTGTGTGTGTGTGTGTGTGTGTGTGTATAGGTTTGATTTTGACTGGGGGATTTGGTGGGGGAGAAAAACTTTCACTTTGATTACATATTATAGACACAATACTTTGCAATGAAATATGTCAATATTCAAGGAGTCCATCCAACAACATTAACATGGCAACGCCAATCTCTCATAAGCCCCCGGATGGCCGTGCTGTAGAGAATTTGTGCAATTCTTGTTTAACCTAATATTTCATTTATCTGTTTTTTTTTTATACTAATATCAGCTCTTTATTATTTGATTTTTCAAAACGTATGACTTGAATTTGTGCTAACCTTCTCGTACAGATTCCTTTTGCTTTTGAAATCTGTATAAGAGATTACTCATAGTGCGTTCTAACGTGTTTAATATTTTTCAAATTTATTTCAGGTTTGCTTAAAATTTTATTTACTGTATTTTACGTTGTATGTTGCGGTAGTTTTTGTGTGCAGTCATGAGTTCTAGCAAGGTGAATAAAAGAGAAGTCACCAACGCCAACAGGACATCATTAACCTCACCGAATCGTTGTATTCACTAATTAGGCGAGGGGAAATGAAACCCTGCAACGTCGCGGAAAGAGCGGCAGAAATGTTGAAACACTCCAGATCTACAGTGCTAAGGTATGTTAAAATATCTGTAGTATTAACCATTGCGTTTGCAAATTGTGTGAGCTAAGGTCAATTATGTTGGCCTACGAAATGTGTTTACCAGAACATAAAGAAAATTTGTTAATAACTTAATAACGTCGTCGAACGTTGTCTACGTGTATTTTTAAAGTTTTATTTTGGTAATTATTAAGTTTATAGGGTTTCCTGTAAAAATAAAATAATTCATTGAAAATCTTATATTTCCACTCTGCTAATGATGCAGAACACGAATATACGAGGGGCATTAACATCCGGCTAATTTCGTAACATGTGCCCACCTAACCTAACAGAACCTAACCCCACGATGAGTGAATCACTATTTTACATTTTTTAACTAACCTAGGATTGTAGGGTTATATAGTAACCAATACCTGCCACCTATTAAACTAACCTAAACTAACACACGGCAGAGCATATCACATTGTCACACATCATTTGTAAACAAACCCTTGTATGTTTTTGGTATCAGTAACTGTAGTTGACCCAGTAAATTATGGTCCTTTTTAAATTATGCAAATTAGGTTGGCTATGTAGCACTGAAAGTAAAAAAAAAAAATTTGACACTGATAATTTACAATAACTAAAAGACAATGGCTGTAGAACAGTGGTGTTGGGGAAATGCATTAATACACAATTGTTTTCTTAAAAGATCATGACTGCGATTTCATCGATTACGATGTCCTCTCAAGTTTAGTGAAGTGATACAAATATGTTTAATAGTAGGGGAAGTTCCAGTTATATCGACTGTAATCTATTTAGTGACGTATAACAATGGCAATTAATGCCGCAATGTAACTTATAAATACAAAACAAGCTCCTTCTTCAGAATCTTAAAATGCACCATCTCTCCATAACCTATATAAAATTAATTGACTATAACAAACTCACTATAGAGGCAATTTTCCTTACCATTGTCAGTTGTCTTTATAATAAATTTCCACTGTATATATTGGGTTGTTTATGAAGAATCCCTCGCAGGGGTACACAAATTCCAACACAAAGTAGTTTTTATTTTTAATTACACATTGTAATACCACCTTTTGGTTAGGTGATTTAAACACTCACATATGAGTCTATATAACCCTACAATCCTAGGTTAGTGTAAAACCCAACAATCCTAGGTTAGTTTAAAAATGTAAAATAGTGATTCACCCATCGTGGGGATAGGTTCTGTTAGGTTAGGTGGGCACATGTTACGAAATTAGTCTGGCGTTAATGCCCTTCGTATATTCGTGTTCTGCATCATTAGTGGAGTGGAAATATACCATTTTCCGTGAAATTATTGTTATTTTTTTTACAGAAAAGCCCCCTAAACTTAATAATTACCCAAATAAAACTTTAAAAAGACACGTAGACAACGTTCGACGATGTTATCAAGTTATTAACAAATTTTCTTTATGTTCTTGTAAACACATTTCGTAGGCCAACATAATTGACCTTAGCACACACAACTTGCAAACGCAATGGTTAATACTACATATATTTTAACATACCTTAGAACTGTGGATCTGAAGCGTTTCAACATTTCTGCCGCTCTTTCCGCGACGTTGCAGGGTTTCATTTCCCCTCGCCTAATTAGGGAATACAACGATTCGGTGAGGTTAATGATGTCCTGTTGGCGTTGGTGACTTATCTTTTATTCACCTTGCTAGAACTCATGACTGCACACAAAAACTACCGCAACATATAACGTAAAATACAATAAATAAAATTTTAAGCAAACCTGAAATAAATTTTAAAAATATTAAACACGTGAGAACGCACTATGAGTAATCTCTTATACAGCTATCAGAAACGAAAGAAATCGGCACGAGAAATAATAAAGAGAGGATATTAGTATAAAAAAAAAAAAAAAACCCAGTAAATGAATTATTATAGGTTAAACAAGATAATCGCACCAATTCTCTGGCACGTGTGTTGACCACATCTCGCCAACAACACACAGAACGAAGGTTTGTAAACAAATGGCCACTCTACTTTCACCTTGAGCGTGATCGTGTGAGTATGCAAGAAACATTGAAAACAAAGTACGTTAGCATCACGTCAATAATAATTGGCATAATAAGATTCAAGTCTTTTCGAAACCCATTTGTAAGCAATAAATTAACAATTACGTTAAAACTTTAGAACTATTTCCTCTCTTTGTGCTGGCAACCTAACGGCATAACTGTATCCGCGCTCGCCGCTGTTTGTAATGTTATATGCATGTAGCTAACGGCTAGGGTGTTTTTTCAAAGGTTGATTTTCAAAAGTTTCTTCCAGTCGTGAACCGACTATAGTTATATATGCAAGAACTGTAAAACAGGTTTATACTACAATAAAAAAGTTTAGAATTGTTGTAACTCCCATGTAAGTTTTGATCACTCGTAGCACCCAAGCAAGACATTTGTTGGACACATATTTGCACAACCATTCTTTGGTCTTGTCACAAAATAAGGATCTCACTCCAAACTTTCCTAAATCTTGCAGGGACAGCCTACAATATTGGTATGCTGAGAAGTGTCAGAATTAGAACTATAATATTAGGCAGTGGGAAGTCATGCCCCTTGGAATTGGATATCCCCCTGATGGCGTGTGTGTGTCTTGAAGAATGCATTTGAAGTTCTGTTTTTGTGTTGCAGTCTGTAGTTCGTGACTTGTTGATGTTCCAGTGAATGGTGCTGGTCTCGCAATGGCCACAATGGACATAATAAAGCTGTATGGGGGAGAGCCGGCAAACTTCCTTGATGTTGGAGGTGGAGTACAGGAGGAACAAGTGCTAAAAGCCTTCGGAATCCTGACTTCAGGTGTGTGCAAAGAATTCCGTTAAAGTAACATTGGGTTTTATTTTTAACAGTGGTGAGAGAGAGATATTTTTACAAGGCATCATTTCATAATGTCAGTTGCTATGATGGTTGCATGGCTATTTCTTTGGCTTTCCACATAGGTGGTACAAGTTTAACTCCCAGTAGTGCATGAGGCAGACAGTGTCATTGACCAGCATGTTTTCTCGGGATGCTCATGTTTCTTCCACCATTGCATTCCATCACTGTTCCATTTACAGTTCACTTTGCTCCATGTATACTGAAGACCTCGCTGTTAAGTATCCTCCTAGACTCCTTTCTAGAAAGTGTTTCTGAAATTTTAATTTTTTTTAAATTGTTTGTTGAATTATGAAGTTGTATTGCATGTAGAATTTTTAAAAAGCTGGTTTATAGTATATGAGTTTACAATTAATTGTGTATAGCTATGTGTCTTAAATTAATT
Organism: Clitarchus hookeri; assembly: GCA_002778355.1. NCBI lineage: Eukaryota > Metazoa > Arthropoda > Insecta > Phasmatodea > Phasmatidae > Clitarchus > Clitarchus hookeri. The sequence continues at coordinate 785,970 of NQII01000415.1, forward strand.
TCTGAAGGACTGATTTTGAAATATTTCACAGCTTATGATTAAACAAATAAAAATATGGTCACGTAGTGTACCCTTACCCTACCCTCGGAAAGGGGGAGGCGGGTCAACACTCATTATTTATTTCAAACCAAACCCAATTTAACCAGGATTCCTATGTACTTGAACCTGTTGGGGTTCTGGACTAACATTAAGAAGAACATAAAAATTATTTCAAGTAATTGTTAACCACCAAGATTTATTGTTCTAAATAAATTAATATTGTAGAATCTCGATTTTACATTCCCCTCAATTATATTTTCACCTTAAACACAGCAACTTATTCTGGTTCTACAATTTTCCCTATGTTAACAATGTATAAAATTCTTGCCATTTGCACTGTAATTTAATATGGTTTCCCTTGATTTACGCATTTTCAATCCATGTGGTTAACAAAATTTTGAAATTCATACATAGCAGCAGTCTTGTACAGAAAACATATATATGCATGTATTGAGAGTGCAATAAGGCACATAAAACAATTAATTGGAAAATAAAATTATTACCTGTGAAAAAGTTTACACTGAAAAAAAAAAAGTATCATTTAGCAGTAAAAAAACATAAAAATTTCACTTGGGAAATCAAAGTAAACAAAGGTTAAAATATACTATTTACATACAGTAGTAAAAACCTTTTCTTAAAGTAATTAAAATACCTTTACGTTACTACTAAACTTACCTAAATAGTAAATAGTACTTCAACACGAGCAAGGCATAAGTAAAGTAATCAGTCTTCAATATTTATCACTACTTTATATCAGGGTAACTTTCTAGGTCCTCATACACAATATAGACACTATTTTAGAAATAAAAAATATGGAGTTAGTCGTCACAGTAAAATTTCTAAGATTGGAGTAAAGACATGAAAACCTGGGTACTTAAGACACCAGTAAAAAAATCAAGGTGGTAGAGGAATCTGAAATTAAAGTTATGTTAAAGTTCTTGAATTTTAGACATTACATTGTGGTTGATACACCAACTTTCATACTTCCCGCTGTCATAGGAGTCCTTAAGTTGTTACAAACTGGCCGTCTTGAATCACTGAGAGTTACCCTGTGTGCAGTCTGTGAAGACTGAAGATGAACTGTACGCACTCACACGCATGCTTGCGTGCTTGCGTTAATTAAATAGCCACCTGCCAGGAGGTGGCCGTCCATAGCAGGGGCTTAAACACAACAAACCATGCTACATCTGAAACAAGCTAAGTGCACATAAACACACTGCTGCGTTCTTCCTTTGTCCTTGCTCGTGTGCTGTGCTGACCTACTGCATCCAAACAGGACAAAGACTACTCACTGTAATGTAAGCGCTTTTGAAAGCTCTTTCTTTTGGAATAATAGTCAATAAATATATTTAATTTTTGCCGTAGAGGTTAACTTCCGAATGTGGTGGAATATACACACTGTGTCTATTACTTACATGGCAATATTTATTTAAAAAAGGTGGTTAGAAGATATAAATGGCTGAAAGGAAAAAGTAACTAGGACCTCGAAAGTGCTCACTGTACCGTGAACAGCCTATACCAACCCATACAGTTGTCGCAACTGCCTCTCACCACTCTGTGAACTTACACAGCCCAGCCCAAACAATTACCAACACAATGTTACACACACCTGCAAGCTTACTGACCCGAAATTTCATGCAATGAAGTACGTTTCATACCACGTGCTGGAATTCATATAGTTCGCAAACTGTTGCGCCAATAGTCTCCACAGCACTGTCCTGCTAGTAGGCATTGACTTATTGTCAAATACTTAACAACTAAACTAAACTGAGCGGTCCTCCAATGTCAGCTGGTACTGACTGTAAAATAAAGCCTTCTAAATCACAGGCAACCACCCACCCTTTCCTCCTATTGCCATCCCATTCCATGGCTCTAACCAACTCCTCTTTCTCCCTCGGAGCTGTGGGGTGAGCTCCCACCAAGACGAACTGGGTTCAATACCCTGGTTGGGGGCTCCTGCATTTTCACATGTGGGAATTGTGCCAGATTATGCCGCTGATTGGCGGGTTTTCTTGAGGATCTCCAGTTTATTTTGCCCATACATTCTAGTGCTGCTCCATACTCGCTTCGCTCACCCACATTGGCTCTTGGACACCAATGTGGTCTCTCCACACGCTCTCCACTCTCTCTTCCTGATACTTTTGGTGAGGCAAGCACAATACGATTTTGATATGTGCTAGCAAATCCATAATTATTATTAACAAACAAATGAGACAGCAAAGCTTATATTTTAAAATTTCATGAAGATTTACCTAAGTTAGTACTTGCAGATTAACCCATTTTTACACTACACACATTAGTTATTCCTATTTAAATATTAAACGAAGTTAAACACCATTTGGCCTCTGCAGATGGAACACATAACCAAAGATAGACTGATTTTATCATACTACCTTATTTGTACACACAAAGTCATGACACAACATAGAAATACTGTATTTTATCAATTCCTTAGATTTTTAATTTACTTTAAACAATTAACTATATTAAGTGTATTCATGTATGACCTTTTTTTTTAAACTTATACTGTCAAACAGTCCAGTTTTAATTATCTGTAGAGACCCCAAAAAGTGGTGAATATATTATGCCATCGTCGGTGTAAAAAAAACCTCAAAGTGTTATATACAAATTAAGAAAGCGGTGTTTAGGAATATGTCTTATTTCACAAACAAATACAATTTTGAAATAAATGCCAAATTATGTATGTAATAAAAAGTGGCTAGCTATATATAAACTGAAAAAGAATATAAACATTGAAGTTATTAAATTAAAGGTCATTATACACTTTATTGCAATATTTCACATACCTACTCATCTCAATAAATTATTCTTATTCTCGCCAGGTAAGTAAAAAAAAATTGACAAAATACATATTTCAGATTTTAGTTACAATTTTTCCATACTCATTTCAATAGTTCAGCACATTACATTACTTTGCATACAATTTACTTTTAAAAAGCTGGTATTTATGATTTAAAATATTAATGCAGAACTTAAATGAAAACAATTCTTAGCTTAACTTTATCTGACCTAACCTATAGAAGGCTATAATGTATTTTGGTGCCTGTTAATCTGACATAACTTATAATATTTATTTAGGCCTACATTTGCATAGAGGCTTAGTGCTATATTTAACATTCTTTCGTTAAACTATTAAAGGACAAAATAAAATAAGTGCTCTAAATTAAATTACTCAAAATTATACAAACCCTATAATGTGTGTGTTTAACAATTTCCTTGTCGCTGGATGATATGCATTTTCTAGAGTAATATTCACTTCTATCATCATGTCAAAAAAACCAGAAACTAATTCCTGTTTCTGAGCCTTTACCTTATTTACGGTTTTTACACTTTCACCTATCGATATTTGTTCAGTTGCAGCAGAATTTCTCTGCTAAAATGACCTCTTTTTTTGTTTTGTGCATATTGTTTGCAACACGCTTTTTGCACATGTCTTTGCATGTCCAATCAATCCTCACATTGCAAAATTTGCACATCATAATTTTATTGCGTACATCAAAAATATAAAATCCCTGGTTTTCATTTCTCATTTTACGGTTTAATATTGACAACGTTCTCGGCATTCTGTCAATCTTTAGTATACACTCACAAATACGATTGCATCACAAAACTTTTCTCTGCGAAGAGTTAACAAGTGTATGGATCGAAACCATGGATATACAAGCAAGAAACAATGACTACCAATGAAAGTGGCAGATAGTTATGCCGTGTTGTAATTGGCACTTTTAGTCTACTGTAAAGTCATGTAACCCAAATTAGTCAACTATAATGTTGAGATTGTATCCTGCACATATTGGCATATTCGATGTATCAATTACACATACTTTTGTGCTAAAATGAGTGAATTTCACGAATGTGTCAAAACGAAGGCAATACCATGGCATTTGCGTAAATTATTTGGCCCGATTTCTTTTCGTTTACGATTGCAATAGTGTAAACAAATAGAATTCGCGGCTGCATAAAGATCTACTTTTGCGCGAAAATTAGTGAATTGGTAAAATCACAAAATTTGTGTATATTATTCACGTTTTGCGCTATTTCATGAATTTTGCATCTCTCCATTTTTCGGGGTCCACTAATTATCCTTATAACATCAAATGCATATTAATGATTATAACAATGTATCATATTTAATTTATTAATGTTATTAACCACTTCTCTTTAAATACTTAAAAATAATTTTTAATATAGGCCTTAAGAGTATTTCGTAATTTTGTCAAAAAAATGTTAGTCAAACGCTGGTTGAAACACTATTGCTTTACTTATTTTGATGTGAAAATATTTAATTGGCAGTAATGAGGATTAAATTTATTACATATGTTTAAAATTAAATTTTAATTAAACTTTATTATATCAAATGTTATTTTTAAATTGCTATATTGTTTACAGAAAATACTTTTTGTTCGGCACAGTTATGTATGGTATTTTGAAAAATTCCTTATGTTTTATTAACATATGAAAAATTATACTCCCTTAACTACTGATAACTGCAATAAAATTGCCATAGCAGTCAAGTCTGTTAGTAGTTATCATCAATCTTTTGTTTATATTGTTATAATGCAGTACTTTTTTACACTTAGTGGTGTATAAACTGTTATAAGGAAAGTTTTGTTGGTGTAATTATTGTTGAAAATTTATTTTTTTTTATCTCTGTGAATGTTTTAATGTGACTTGTACATGTAATACTAATGTGTGATGACTGTTATCATTTGTAAAAGTTATTGACATTGATTCAATTTTTTCTAGATGAAAATGTGAAGGCAATATTGGTGAATGTTTTCGGAGGAATAGTCAATTGCGCGACAATCGCAAAGGGTATTGTCAATGCTTCAAGGGATATCAAGGTGACCATACCAGTAGTAGTGCGTTTGGAAGGTGTGTAAAATTTCCTAAAGTGTTTATGTTCAAATACCATATGATGTCAGGTAATTTCATTATTAAAATTTTCTTTTTTTTAGGAACAAACGTGACTGAAGCAAAAGAAATTCTTGCCAATTCAGGACTTCCTATCATCTCAGCAGTTAGCTTAGATGATGCAGCAAAGAAAGCAGTATCTAGCATTCAGTAATAAACATAGGTGTCATTTTACACAAAAAATTAGCAATATTCTTGAAGTACAACTATACTTGACTGGTTTATTTTTTTATACAGCTACAATTATTTTGTGAAATAAATACTTTTTAATTATAATTTTTGTATTAACTTTTTTTATTCTTAAGAAGGGGAAAACTAAGGTCCTCTTATAATGTACATGTGCTCTCTATGCTTCTCACATACAGTATACACCGAACACTGAAGTTTGTCTTTTTTTTAGTTAATTTAATTTAAAAATAATTACTTTTTTAATATAATATTTTTTTCAAACCCATAACTATTAATGGGACAATTCAGTTATTGTTGGAGATGCCCGATTTTTGTGAAAAAAGTTAAAAGAGTTCAGCGCGTGTTAGATTTCAGTACTCTAAAGGAATACCAGCAGTTTTTGTTTGCTTATTGGCCACATGCCTTCGCTTGAAGATATTTTCTTACTTGACTGGCCAATCGGAATTAGTCAATTCTGATTGTATATGTGTGTGATTCGCGGGCAGACACCTAAGAGATGTAACATGTAAATCATAGAATCAAAGTAGATCTCACCTTAAGTATTTTTAAATGCAGCTAATTAGACATGATATCTTTATGCGAAAATTTGGTGCCCTTGTTATTGTTTCTTCAGTTCTAGTAATTGTAGCTAGAGTTGAGTAATTAAAATAATTTGATGTTTAACCTCCATGAATGCAATTTGATTTTTCAGATTATGTATTTTTTAATAGTATAGTGTTGAGTATCAAATAAAAGTTAATTTTTTATTGCGCAAGTAAAATCTAATTTTTTTTTTAAATTTACCATAGGAATATTGCATGCGCCTTCTATTTATTGGAGATTCTAATGTAAATTCCATAGGTAATATTTGAGACATAAATATTTATTTTATATGCTTATAATGGGCAAATTATAGTATTTGGGACCATTTTACCATAGTAGAGAATGACACAAATTTTTCAAAGTTTAATTTTTACAATACATATATTTAAAGAGGTGGAGAGCCCTGAACCATTACAAACATGACAAAGTCCATTATGCATTTGTGTGAAAAGGCCGCAGTGGTTTCAGCGGCTAGTGTGCCCACCTCCCACAAGGGCGAACCGGGTTTGATTCCCGATGGGGTTGCTCCTGGATTTTTGCATGTGGGATTTGTACTGGACGATGCTGCTGGATGGCAATTTTTTCTCAGTGATCGCTTCACCCTCATTGGCTCTCAAGACCTTGATGTTAAGAGCCACCTACATCTTTCCACTCCACATTTGCATGAAGTTGAAGTGTTCAGAAGCCCAGAAGAAAGTTAGACTTAGAATTGGGTAATATGTGTATAACACATATATTTTATTATATACAAGAGCAAGTCAAATGAAAATCTTAAAATTGAAATAAAAATTGGAAATAACATTCCACTGTCCTGTATGTTGGCAGTACTGTTATCAATACCTTAAAGAACACCGTATAGATGGCACAATTACAGCATCATTTTAATGATGGCTGCCCTACTTCAGACATGCACAAAATAACAGTGTTTAGATGTTTGGTTTTCGAGTAGTGAGGGTGTGAAACCTATTCAAATTCATCAGTGAATGCCAATCCAGTATGGTGATGCATGTTTGTCACAGCTAGTTTAATAATGGAGTAGGAAGTTCAGAAATGGTAAGATGAAGTTAACAGGCACTCCTCACCTGGGTCAAGCATGAGTTGCAATGCCAGAGAATACTGCAGCAGTTGAAGCTTTAGTGATGGAAAATGGTTGAGCGACAGTGGATGAAATTGCAAATTCTGAGCAATAGACATGGCCCAACACACCACCGCATTAATGGTTTGCTCCAGTTTCATGAAGTGTCTGCAAGGTGGGTGCCATGGCAGTTGACTCCAGAATTGAAACAGAGACATGTTGATGCCTGTGAAGAACTTTTATGATTCTTTGAAGCAGAAGGTGATGACGTCCTTGCGAGAATAATTGTGAGTGATAAAAACTGGGTCCGCTACCACCAAACAAACAAAAAAGTGAGCAAGGAATGGCACCATTTCTCATCACCAAAATCCAAGAAGTTCCATACACAACAATCTGCAGAGAAGATTATGCTGCCTCTCTTTTGGGACACATTATGCATAGTCTTGGAGCACTCCATGCCTAGGGGTACCACTGTCACTAGTACCTCATATTCAGATCTCCTTAACACTTAGCACACTCAACTCATAATTTGTCATCCAGTTTTTAACGCAAATATACTTACTGTACAAAAAATGTTAAACAAAAAAGTTGCACCTCAATTTTTTTAATTATTCTTTGAGACATGTCATTTTTATTTTTATTCTACAAATATTACTTTTTACTTTGAAATCTTAAAAAAAATTAATGACAAAAAAACAGGTTTTGAAGAAAATATAAAATTTATTATTTTTTTTTTCGTAACTAGTGGCTGCCCTGTTTTTTACTTTATTCCCTCTTAGAATTTTCCTATGTTGTATACATATTTATTTGCTTGTTCAAAGGGTACTTGTCTTTTTTAGTAAATAAGTCTATAAAAATTATATTCTTGGCGGAGAATACTGAATTAACTATTGCGTTAAGGTTATAAGTAGGCCCTTAGGCTAACAAATATATATATAAAAGGACAAATTCAAGTACAAACAGTCTAGAAATTGTCAACAGGCGCACACACCAAGGACGATGCTGAATGTAGGCCAAATTTTTTATGTTCCTCGTGTACTCTATCGGTTGAGAGGGCACGGAGAAGTTATCGACCGGCAGTGTGTTCACTGCTGGTGAGACTGAGAAGGAGAAGCTTATTGAAGGAGCAGTGAAACAATGTACTCTCCACTACCGGTCCAGTCGGCACCCAGAGGGATGGCGCAAGGACATCACGCTGGTTGCTAGGCAACTAGCTCCCACCCTGCCAGCAGTGTAAGGGGAGAAAACGAGTTCTGAAGAGTATCACAGATGACAGTCAAAGCTTAAGCAATCTCAGGCCACATTTGGCAAATGTGTAGTTGAAGTAATTATGTAACAATATTTTACTTTTAAAAATTAGTGATTTTGAGACAGAGATGAATAAATAAGGCAATTAAAATTGATATCGTTACTGTCTTCAATAATTAATCATTCAAACCACGTCCTCTTATTTTTCCCTACACTTACGCCTGTTGCGTGTTTTGCTGCACTCGGACTTAGTGCTGACGCATTTTAATGACAAAATGTGTTGAATAAACCCTTAGAAGATCTCAGTTTATTCAAAAGATGCATGTATATTGAAATAAATTAATATAAATTCTCCTATCTCCTTGCAAGAAGATAAAATGAAGTTTTTGCTTGGTAAGACAAGTTGCTGAACGTTCAAGCAATTTTTGGCGACAAGGGGAAGTCAATTAAATACTTCTAGGCATATAATTTTATTTACTAAGTTATTCCATTGAGTTAAATTAATGTTTTGTTTTAAAATCATGTTGATTTTACGCCAAATATGATTAGACACCAACTTTACGGGAAAAACAACCTTTAATCACAAAAGAAACATCTTTGCAAAATATTATTCCTCGTTAAAATGTATTGCATAATATTTTCAGGCAAAACCATTTGCTTTGAAATACTAGTGATAGGTGCAACTATTTTGAGCGAAGGACAATCATGATAAAATTCGTAATAACGCCAGGTGCATGGTGGGGAGGCGGCAAATACAGAGGGCACAGTTTTTTTTTGCTAGACAACTTCCCCCTCTTGAGGGCATGTAAGGGGAAGGAAAAGGTGCGCAGTTGAGAGAGACAGTAATAGGGTAGACAGAAAGAGAGGATGCCACACTGGTTGCTAGGTGACTGCTTTCTCTCTTGACAGGTGCGTAAAGGGAGGAAGCATGCCAGACTTGCCAGCTGAGTTGCCGACGCTATCAGCTGAACTGAAGAGCGGTAGTGCATCACAGTAACGATAATCAGTGGCATGCTGGACGTATTTCACACCCAGTTCTTAGACATTTGCATAAACAACCAGCTTAAAACTGAGCAGGGTGGCGCAGAGGTAACTCACTGGACTCGCCTTTGAGAGGACACGGATTCAATTCCCAATCCCGCCATCCTGATTTGTGTTTTCCTTGGTTTCCTGAAATCACTCCAGGCAAATGCTGGGATGGGTCCTTAAGAAAGGCCATGGCCGATTCCTTCCACAATCTCTTCTTTCCTGAGCAACTTGCTCCGTCTCTAGTGACCTTGTTGTCAACGAGATGTCAAGCCCAACTACCTATCTATCTACCAGCTAGCTTAAAAACGTTTGTTGCGGGAAATCTTAAGTGAGGGACCGAAAGATATTTCAATCAATGCAATATCCTATAAACAGTAAAAGCGTGTAGTTATATCATTTATAGGGGAATTTTGCTGGGACCACTTAAAAATTAACTGAAGGTACAATTTATTGGTACATGTGTTTTCAGTACATCGAGAGTTCACTGTAGTATCTTGGAAGGAAAGTGCTTCGTGGTGAGTTGAGTTGTGACACTAGAAGGCCCCGACACTGCTACAGAGCTTGCAACTGTCCTTCTAAAGTCAGCAAAATTAAAGCGACTGGTCTATGGCTGCAAGTTTCTGTACACGAGATAGACACTGGCTGTTGACAATATTAGATAATGGAAAAATAATTTCTTCCGTAATTTTAGCATACAATTTAAAAATGGATAATTACCCTGCAGTTGATTTTCATGGTCAACCCTACATTTTTAGATACTTTAATCAACTACAATGTTTGGTTTTTTTTCCAATGCATGACCACCTTTTGCTTTTGTCTGAAGCACAGTAGCTCCATCCTAGTGTAGTGTCGACAACAATAATAAGTCACCTCTAGGAAATAAAGTAAAACTTTGATAATTCAAAATGCTCGGGGCTAACATTTTTGACTTTAATTAACTAGATAAATAATTTTTTTTAAATTAATGTGTTATTGGTTAGGGAATGTCTTCTTTTCCTTTGAAAACAGTGTTAACGTTGCACCAGTTTAAGAATATAGTAATTGCACTATTTACCTATGTACCACTTGCATTTTTTTTCTAAAAAATAAGGCCGCCTGAATGGCACTGGCGATACGAAGGTGGTACAGAACTTGAGTTTTTTATGCATGCTGATGTATTGGGATGGTTGCTGGTGAGCACGCTTATAATAAATTTTTCGTGGAATGAAAAACTTTTTCAATAAAATAGAGCACATAAAAAACAGCCGGTGCATTTGCGATTAAGGGTGATTTATACCAAGACATATTTTGTGTATACGAGGCCAAGATGCACTGGAGTGATAAAGGTGGTATAAATCTCACACCATGCCGCCTCTAAATACAAGCTACTGAACTCGTACGCAGTATTTCCATCAGCCACTTGCCTGTGTGACACTTTCAGTGGCGACTTTGATTTTATGATGTAATAATTGTGTACTTCATAGTTCCGTACGACTTTAAAACTCTTTTTTTTCACCATTTCCAGTTTCAAGAAATTCATGATAAAAACATGTCTTCTGATGTGAAAAGTTTCATTAATGATGTTTGTAAGTAGGCACCAAAAAAATTAGTAAAGGAGTTTTAAAATAAAATTGATTTTACTTTAAACTCACCCCACCATTAGCTGCCTCATCAACAGGAACCTTTAAGTGTTAGCAGGAAAGTTAGAAAACAATGGTAAATTACAGTGATGGTGGTACTGTTAAAAGATACAATGAAAGGTATGTACAGGTCTGGACAAAAATAAATGGTGATAGATGTGCATTTTGCGGTCCAAAAAATGGTTAATTTCCACCGCGTGATTGCTCTGGCTTCCAACAGATAAATTTATCACTTCCACGCCAGCCTTCTTTACACCAATTTTTTTTGTCCTTTCACCACACTAGCTGTGAAAGCATTTCCCTTTCTCCCGTTATCATTGTCCACCACTTCCTTTCTCGACGATATTGTTTGTCAGCTGACCGAACCTGAGGAGGGGGAGGGAAGGGAGGTGTCATACTCCTGCACAAAGAAAAAGCCAGTGGACAACTACCTGTATGGAGCAACTATACAATATTTTAACTGGCTGTGGTCGTTCAGCTGTGTTTTCTCTAATACAGTCTGGGACACACCCGACGCATTAGTTGAAGTCTATTCTTCAAATAAGCACACTTTTTTGACAGGTTGAAATGTATACCTGTTTACATTTGTTTCCATTTAAAAAAAATTTTTTGTGTTGACAGTCAGTTGAATGTGTTTTTGTAAACATTTGTGGCACAGGCAAATACCGCTATTGCCATGGAAAGATCTATATACGGGACTACCTTCAGAACTGTCAAAAAAGTGCACTCATTCATAGAGTATACCATACCTGTGGTCAGATGTTATCACACCATCACTTTTTTTTTTGGGAGTTGGGAGCCTACCCCTACCCCTGTTGTAAATGAGGGAAAATAAAAAAGGAAGCAACCATCCACGTCATCTTCACGTTACTGTGATGGTACACAATATTTAGCTTTTTAGCACATGTCTCTTAAAATTAAAGTTATTTTCCAAAAAGATATCATCACAGGCGCACACAAATATAAATAAAGAAACATTTCTTACATACTTATTCAACAGAACACTACAAGTTGTTTATGCAGTTTCACTCAGGAAAAATATTTTTTTTGTAGGAGTTGATGCAAAACTCATGGTGTTCGCTAGAGCATGCTAACCTCTCATTCTTTCCTTTCTCCCATAAACTTCAAGTTAAAAAAACAGTGATAAACGAGGCAGAAAAGGGCAGAATGTTGGAGTTCTTGGTCTGGGAACTGGTTGAGGGGTGATGGGGGTAAAAAACTGTTGCTTGTTCCATGCAGCTGGCTGCCAGCCCGTCGTGGCAGCCACCGACTGCTCGCTACGGCATTATGCACGTACCTAAGGCGGTGGCTTGCCATTCTTATTTTCTTACAGCAAGAATGTAATTACTACAGGATTTATAAATTATCGGGATTGTACGTACACTTTGAGGAAATTTTGCTTTGAATTATGCAGTGTTTCAAATTAGGTAACCAAACTTTAAAGCATGTCCCATTCTTATGTCTGGGAGCTAACAGCAACTTATACTTACATAGAATTTAGGACTAGGAGACGCGCTCTCCAACAAGGAACACCAGCCTAGGTCGCAGGGAAAGTACAAGTCACAGGAAACCAATCCCGGACTTCCTAGAGAGTCAGTCAAAGCCGCAGGAAGAAGCCAACTTAGTACAGCACGCCAACGAGAGGCAGTCCGGGCCTGCCAAAGGGCCACCCAACTCACCATGTCTCAGCTACCAACGAAGACAACTCGCCAAAATCCGCAGTCACAGATAAGTAGAGAAACGTCTCCCTTCAACAACATTCCCCGGCGCATAGTATTCAGCCGACCAGCCTTTCAGGCTTACGACTTGCAGGGGGGCTCAGTCTCGCCAGTGTATGTAAATACCTATGTGATCTTCAGACCAATGAAATACTGGTGTGTTAAATAACGGAGAATACGAGTATTTGTTTACCCCTAACGCAAAAACCACAGGTGCCCTTAGTCTGCACCAAAATAATTTAACTATATAAACTACTACCCACCATCCTGTATAACTCGGGTGGCCTAGAAGCGACAATATCACTTTATTTTCATAGGAAAATTGAGGATCATGGGTTGCTGTACATTGTAAAATATGCAATGACGAGAGTGACTTGATGGTTCAATCTTATGCTCTGANCGCCAAAATCCGCAGTCACAGATAAGTAGAGAAACGTCTCCCTTCAACAACATTCCCCGGCGCATAGTATTCAGCCCACCAGCCTTTCAGGCTTACGACTTGCAGGGGGGCTCAGTCTCGCCAGTGTATGTAAATACCTATGTGATCTTCAGACCAATGAAATACTGGTGTGTTAAATAACGGAGAATACAAGTATTTGTTTACCCCTAACGCAAAAACCACAGGTGCCCTTAGTCTGCACCAAAATAATTTAACTATATAAACTACTACCCACCATCCTGTATAACTCGGGTGGCCTAGTAGCGACAATATCACTTTATTTTCATAGGAAAATTGAGGATCATGGGTTGCTGTACATTGTAAAATATGCAATGACGAGAGTGACTTGATGGTTCAATCTTATGCTCTGATATGAAAAAGAGAATTTTCTAAATAGCGAGTCGTACCCAAATGTTTTGGAGACCTCTATAATCTATAATAAAGTTTTGTTTGTTTGAAGTAATTCTTGTATAATTATTTTGCTGTGTGCCATTTTCAACCAAGCTCATATTACACCTGTGCTTTTGTGGTCCATGGGACCATCATTTCCAGCAGTGCGCATGCGCTCATCTTCCGATGGCCATTAGGCAGTCTCTTCTCTGAGCTTGTGCCAGATGGGCATGTGCCACATGGCCTGCAGGGGCTTTAACTTTGCATTTCACTGATACAGTCATTTTGTTCGCTTAAATTTTCTGGAACCTTTTTGTTTCGCCCCAGTAGCCGGCTCTTTGCCAACCTGCTTTTCAGGGGGGAGGGGAGGTTCTTAATAATTGTCGCTGCAATGCCTGTTGCCATTTGTGAACTTGTACTTTGCACTCAAGCTGAATCAGATGGGCCTCGCTGTAATTTGGTTGCAGCCACTGGGCCGATTTGCAGTGTAACTTGTCTGTGCGCATTTTCTGTGCCACCTCGAGTGAAGTTACGTAACTTTATGATAATTATCACTGGATGTCATCTGATTCTGATGAGTATATGGTTGACACCATTTGTGCAGTCTAGCACCCCTCCCATGTTGTAACAGTGTAAGGTTTTTCCTGCGGCCAACAGCAGGACAAGAGTAAGTATGTTCCATCATCAGATAAGTAGCCATATGACGACATCACACCATGTAAATGTCTCTACCTACCCCGTGGCTTTGTGCGTATTCACGGCCTCGCACTCTGGGAATTTAAAAAACTACCATTTCCCTTTAATACTAATTGAAACTTGTAAAAATGTGGTGTCTAACAATGTGTGACTTTCTCCTGCTGTGACCAACACCGGTGGACTAATCACATGAGCACAGTGAACTGTGTATTCCGAAAGAAATGGTGGTGCTACACACTTGTATTTTCTCTTCCTTCTGTGCACGTGGGCTGCAAGGGCTAGCAGTGGCCTCCTGGGCATTTACACGAACTCTTGCACCATGAACTCAACAATACGCACATGCCTGCATTCGTTTTCGGTGTGTGGTCGCCTTTGATCTGCCGTCAGGCTAACATTACGCAGAGACGGACAGTAAATTTTGCGTGTGCATCACGGAGTGTGCATCTAGCAGAAAGTACACAAGCCCAACCTCGGAATCGCACAGTCAGTGCACCACACTGATTTGCTTCAGTCTTAACCCCGAAACCGCATGATACTTAGGATTCCGCCACTGTAAACAACAGGACTGTATGAACCCAGGCTAGCGCCCTTCCTTCACACACAGTTTTTTTGCATGAGAGGTATTGACGTTGTCGAGGTTACCCAGGGCTGGGTGAGTATGCATGGCGCCAACTTAGTGGAGAGTTAGTGACGTGTGTCGTTCGGTCGATGGCCCAGGGGGCTCTGGATGTCCTCGTCAGTTTGCAGATGATGATGTCACGTACTTACTGTTACACTATTTACACCGTATTACGAGTGTAGGCCGTCTTGTACGCCGGAAATATACTAGAAATTGTGGGAGATACTACAAAAGGTGTAGTTACCTGTGTCCCGGAGGACAATAATAAACGCACATTGAATTTTGTAAAGTTGTTTATTCACTGTGCTTGATTACATGTGAATAGTGAAATTAATCGGACCCATCACTTACGGCCTGCTGGTGACCTAAGCGTGGTATTATGCGGATATACAGTAGTGTCTCTCCAGTGAGAGTGCGAGTGGCTCTACCCTCGGTACAGTAAAGAAAGATAACAAATGTTCCGGTTAATTCATTAACTATTAAAGTGAAGTGATTACAGCCTGAATTATGGTACCGAGGGGGCTCACGAGGCGGGAGACCAACACCGCCGTTGTGGGTCGAGTGCTGAGATGAACAGAACGAGTCACATCTGCTTCCTTTACAAGTGACGAGAACCGATGTCAAGCGCCGAATAGAAAAACATGACATGAACACAATGTAATTTAATTATAGTATTGAAAAATTGTATAAAATAAATGAAACTCATTGGTGACAACCCGTAGATTAACAAATTTCTGTTAAGGTTGATGTTGTGAAGTTGATGGGGAGTGTCACCGCACTAAATGACAAGCTACAAGGATGGGAGCCTTTAAACGCTATCTCCCTTTTTGAAAATATCATGGGTATCCGTGACCATTTGCTGTGCCACAATAAAACAAATGTCGAGCTCTGTGCCGACAACTAGAACATCGGGCATGGCCTTCAGCTACAGTGTCTGACGGTGTTTGGGAAAGCATCCGCTTCGCCCAACACCATGCGAGTCAGCTGACAGTCCCACTTTAATGCGACCACATGGGCGACAAGAGGACAGTCTCATGGCACTGATCCCAACAAAAAGGCTTGTGTGACCACACTCAGCACTGAGCTATCAGGCCGTAGCATGCCTGAAGGCGACAACTGGTTTCGTAGAGCCTCTGATCAGGATGCGTACGAACAACCGATGCCATTGTGCAATACCAAGTTTCTGTGATTGTTAGTGGTCACCAAAAGCAGAGCATAATGTTTCCCAGAATACCCAGAGGGTGAACCACAAGTGAAATGTGTCTTGAGGCGTAGTTTTAAATTATGTTTAAAAGAAGTGCCAACTACTTCCTACTTAAAACATGGGCTCCACCCATGCCAACCTATGTTTAGCCCCCACAGGCATCACAGTTTATGTTTTTAGTAGGAATGGTGAGTGTAAAGGTGTAGATGTTTATTTTTGTAGCGGTCAACAGGTTTACGGACTCTGATAGACACGTTTTTAGCACTATGTGCCCGTAAACTTAACAACGTGAAAATGTGTTGTTATCAATAATTAAGTAGCTAATTTAGTTTATAAAACATGTGGGTTTTTACTAAGGCAATGTTCAGTTTACATTTAGTTAAGGGAATTTTTGCTCTTACACAATGTAACAATTAATTGTCTAACCCTATTTTGCAGTTATTTTACACTCACGTGTTTCAGACTACCGGTGTTTTCACGACAAGTGGCCAGAAAGACGCCAGCAGCCATTCAGTATGAAACTGACATTCATCGGAGTAGACCGCATGGTTCGTGACTACCAGGCACTTCATCAACTTCTTTGTTTACCCACAAGAACAATAGTTTTCACTTATTTTTCAATCAGAACTTTATTTAATGTAACTTCATCGCACGGTAGGAGCGCCTCTCCACGTCCTGCAGATGTATAGTCCCAGGAGTGTAAGTTCATCTTTTATATACACAGCCATGCTAGACCAGGCCAATAACGAAAAGAAAGTGTACTGCAGGGAACGGGATGGGCCATACCAACCACGCCCTTGTGACCACAAAACAGGGAACAGGAACACACAGCCATCAGCTGGACACAGCATGAAAGAGGTGAGCAGAACTACTCACAAGGACACTGGGAATAGCCGACTTGGTACACATGTAACAGCTGGCCCAAACACGGCTGCTGAAGTCACGCATACGGGAGCAATTAGAAAGGAAGGGCCCCCCCCCCCTACTTTTCAATGCAGATATTGTCCAGACCAACAATACTACTAAAATAGCGAATGCCCTACCTGCCTAGGGGAAACTGGCCGGCGGGGTAGGCAAGCCGGACGCTCACTGCCCCCAGCCAAAAAAAAAAGCATGCAACACAAATACACACCAACATAACAAACCCACATTAACACCCACTCCACAACAAATTGTGTTACAACAAATAACAAAGGGCACACACAGGATGATAAGGATACCAGTTACCCTGAATAACATCCAGTGTTTAGCACTAGTTGGCATAGTGGCATCACATAATTACGTGAGAGCGGAGTTCGTAAACGAGGAAGCGATAAGGCCTGCAAAACAAACAGTACATTTAGCCACTCACAAACATACAGGGCAAACCCTCGGAGAAGTGACAGTCACTGTCTGAATTGGGGATGTGGAAACAACAACTACAGCTCTAGTGTCGTCTGACTTGCGGGAAGCTGCCATTCTTGATATACACTGGTTCACAGAGCAAATTACAATAGTAGAGCCAGCTGCCTGCAGGATCCATTTTGGCAATGTAAGGAATGGCGCACAGTTTACAAACTTGAACTGAGGACCCCCAATTGCAGCCCAGACGCCCAGTTGGACGAACTGCACCACGAATTATCCAGAACACCAGGCACCGAGGTAGCAAATCGACAGGGACGAGTGGGACGACTTGCCACCCGCTACTGCCAACACTGCAACGACAACAGGCAACGAGCAGGTAACCTGCAACACCACAGGGATCACACAGAACACGGAACCCAGGATAGATGAACTCAAGACCTTGGTCATCAACACCCAAACATCAATGCCACAAACGTGGGCCAAGAAGGCAGAAATCCTACAAGGAGATGGTGAGTGGTGGCGCATCCTGAACACACATGTCGAAACCAGCCTGCAGCATCCCGATGCGACCTGGTGCCTCTGTGTCACAAAACAATCATGTGAACACATGCCAAGGGATGCCCACAGTAGCCATTTTGCTGGTAATCCAGACAGCCAGGAATCTCCACCCGCATTTCCACAGGCCAGGAGCAAGCTGGGACATACACAGGTACATGAAGGAGTGTGTCCCTTGCAACCACTTCAAGAGCCGGAGAGCAGACAGGGTGACTCAACAGAAACCCAGGGTGCCAAAGTAACTATTCGAGACAGTGTCCTTAGATCTGATGGGCCCCTTCCCCCGCACTTCCACAGGGAAGATGTTCATCCTAGTCGTGAGTTATGGATTTTCCAAATGGACCAAAGTCTAACCAGTCTCCAGCGCATGGGCCCGCACCATTGCAAGGATATTAGAAACTGAGTTCTTCCCCCCACTGGGAGTACCCAAAACCACTGCTCACCAACAACGGTACCCAGTTCACTGGGAGGTACTGGTGAGAGCTATGCACTCGGTGGGGGGTAAGCCACCATACAACCCCAATATACCACACAAGATCAAACTCCACCGAGAGGAGAAACCAAGACCTAAAGACCGAGTTACGCCTGAGAGTGGGGAAAGACCACACCAGCTGGGCCAAACATTTACCAGCCACCCTTTTCACGATAAGGCGAAGGGTGAACCTCACAACAGGGCAAACTCCAGCAGCGATCCTGCAGGGTCGCGAGCTCATGCTACCCGGAGAATTTGCCCCACGCCAGACAGCGAGTACTGGCGAACCAGAAGACGGGACAGCCAGTTAGACAGTGCAGGAAAGAAGAGTTATCAGCAGCTCGCGGAAACCTAGACTGCAACATTGAGAAATAGATGCCTGCCACCAAACGAGCACCACTGCAGTTGGCACCTGGCCAACTGGTCTACGTCAGGGAGCACAAAATATCCAGTAGCACGAAGAACTTATGCACCAGGTTCATTCAGAAGTGGAGCGGACCACATTCAGTGGTGAAGCTGCTAGGGCACACCACATACCTCATCAGGCTGAGCAGCAGTAGGAGGGCCGCTGTCCATCGCTACGACCTCCGATTGGCAGTGGGGACACCAAGTGTCATGATGCCTGACCAGCAGGATGTCGAGCCCCAGGAAACCAACACACCAATCGCAGCCAGAAGTGAAGTCGGGATAAGAAGTCCCGGCAGCGATGGAAAAATTCTCCGGCGCTTCTTCTCCGCAACAATGTCCGGTGCCTCGACGCCCACAAGGGATGTGGAAGAGGAAGAAGTACCAGATGGAGGATCACCACCGCCAAGCACAACCACCAACACCACACGCATCACTACAGTATCGTGACATGCGGCGTCACGGCGCTGGTCACCAGGGTCGCCACCGATGGCGAACTACCAGAGACACCTGTAGGACAGAGCTCTCGACAGCTCTGTCGCGGCGCCCTCAGCAGGACTACAAGCAGGGGACCTCACACTTAAGGACATCGGCCAAAGCGACAGGGGAGCCTAACAGAGTTTCACAGCCCTTCCCCGGGCCCCTCTCCTTCTCCTAGTTAACACCCACATCACACCGATGTACACACCACAGCAGCAATAGCCGCAAGGAGGAGTCGAGGGAGGAAGTGTTCACCACCCTTTTCCGTCGCTCCAAGTGGCCACACCGACTGATCCACCCAGCATGCATCATATGTGGTGGGGGAAACCCCCGCCCACACATGTATGTTATGGGACATCAGCCTCGCCGAGGTCAGCAACCAGAGTCAGCAAAGGCGCAGGCCTTATGCACTGAGGCCACGCCACAAACTGAAGCCACCCACAGCCTGTTGCACCAAACGGCGATGGGAGACATGGGAGACTGCGCGGTCAAGTGGTCACCAGAGGAGGGGTCGTTTAATGTGAACCGTGCATCCACGAGATCCTTGTGCACACTCTGATCGCCCCAGTCACATCAACCACACCAGCCACACAGGGTCACATCAAACACATCAGGCTTAGAGTGTGTGGTGCAGTTTGACAAGAACAGAACTTGCAACTTCTTGCCAATGAAGATTTCATAACTCAAGAGACAGCCCTACTTATTTATTATGAGAGGTAACTCTTTTAATAAATAAGGAGGCGATTCGAAACGATGTTTACACCAAACACACACTCATTGGGCGCAAAGGCAATTGGGGCTTGTGTCGTAGCAGCACACACCACGATATACGACGTGATGCACAACCAAGTGGCATCGAACTGGCCTGTATGCCAACGCTGAAGTGCTAAGTGCCCCAAAGTGTAACCAGTGTTGCGCAGCATTTCCCACATCAAACAGCGTCATCTCATTCTCAGCTATGGTCAGGGGTATGTTTGATTGTATTAAAAACAATCGAGCATGGCATCTCACATCCCTTTGCGCAAGTGAACGAGCGGCATCTTTGCTGAGAGCTCGCTCCATTCCGCGAGATAATTTAATTAACTGACCTCGNTTTGCGCAAGTGAACGAGCGGCATCTTTGCTGAGAGCTCGCTCCATTCCGCGAGATAATTTAATTAACTGACCTCATTAACATAAAACTTGAAACATTGACACATTCTGAGCGATTTTTTTAAATCCTGCAGAGAGTTAAGAGTTCTTAATTCAGCTCTAATTTAAATACAAAACATTATATGGTGACCTGCAGAGCACATGGGAAATTTAGGTCTGTTAAATTTTGGGGCACTCTACGACTGGAATGGTCAGGTTGAAAGAAATATTAATTATTTCCCATGTCACTAATTGGCTTGATTAGAGACAATTCCACTCGGAAAATTATATAGAACACTTTAAATACCCTAACATTGCTACTCTATACCTCATTAAATATGCACATTGCTTGCATTTATTCTTCGATTACATCGCAATCCTTTAAGGGCGAATTCTAAGGCTATTTACTACACATTCTAACAATTTATTCCTATCCTAATTACACAGATCTCTGTAGAGACACCACAGGCACTCGGTTAGTTATATCTGTGAACCATNAATTTATTCCTATCCTAATTACACAGATCTCTGTAGAGACACCACAGGCACTCGGTTAGATATATCTGTGAACCATGTGGACACACATCAGGACGTACGAGGTGCATGTTCCACGGGCCGCACTGGTGCAGCGACTGTGGGCCAATGATGTGATGACAGTGGCCATGCCTGACCACGCAAGAGTGGTCCATGTAAAATGCCCTCCCCTCTGGGAGGCCACTGTCATTTAGAGCAGGTAGCAAGGCCATGTGGTGCAGCAGGCGATTGAGTGGTGCCTCGGCCACAGGTGCAGCCATCTCAGCGAGATTAACTGTACAGGTCTCGATCGCCCTGCTGCATTGTTGCATGACAACTGGTGTCGGTTCAACTTACCCTTGGCAGGCGAGATCTTACTGGTTCGGCAGCATCGGTCGGCTGGTTCTACACCTGCTCGGCAGGTTGGTGGCACTTCCATCATGGGGACTCTGCCGCTGCTACTGCTGTTGCTGCAGTACCTCTGCGGACAGTGTCGATGTCGTTGAGTATGGTATGGCTGCAACTTCGAGAAGATGCTCGATCCGGAACTAGACCTGACCACCGATGAGTCGCATGACCTGGCAGTCTAGAACGGGCACATAGGGGTGCGGGTGTAACCCGGTGGTCCTCCGACGTCGCGGCGCTGGGCGCATAGGTATCTGGTGGATATTTGTCATTCTAGGCGCTTCCGTGGAATCGGACGTCCCCACTGCTCATGGTGCCGCCACGACAGCTGATGACCCAGATGTTCTTGAGGTGTCGGTGTTGGTGGACCTATTAGTTTATGTGTACCTGATGCCAGTGATTGCCTTCTCATATCGGCCAAGACTACTTCGGTTGGTTGCCTCTGAAAGGTGTTACCTAAGAGGCGCCACGGCACCCGGTGTCGGCACCACTGATGTGGCCCTTAGGTAATCACAATGGCATTTAATTTGCCTTCGCGCACTTATCTGGGTGATGAAATCTGCCTTTCCTGCTCTTTGTACCACGATATGGAGTCCACTCCAGCAGGTCGAGGGCAGCCGACTGTTGGTGTTCTCGTACGTAGACAAGATGTGCAATTTGCAGCACTTTTGGGGGCTGTGAGATTTCTGGAAGCCACTGTTGGATGCATCGTTCCTGTCGTTCAATGGTCTATTCGAACCTCTGCCTGTGGCGTCCTTCTCATGTCTCCGTTTCTGAGGGTCCTGAGTTCGTGGTCGGTTGTGGGTATGCATATACCCCAGGTCTTTCCAGACCGTGTCCGTATAGTTATTCTGCGAGAGAGTGGCTCATGGGTTCGTTTTGTCAGTTTATCAGGTAGAACAGTATCTCTGGGACAAGAGTGGCCCAGGTAGTGTGGTCATCCCCCACGCAAAGCCAGAACTGGGCCTTGAATTCTTGGTTCCTTCGTTCTGTGGGATTCGCACGGGGATAGAACACTGACGTTGTGTGGTGTACTACCCGCAGATTTCCTGCTATCGCTATCCCCTGAACTGTGGTCCGTTGTCAGAGATGATTACCTTTGTGTATGCTCCTTCTAGGTTTTTGAGGAGTGAGCTCGGGAGGGGATAATCCTCCCACCACCTAATGCACAAATCCATCACCACCAATAAAAATCTCTTTCCGTTTGCGACGCAGGGATATGGTCCCATCAGGCCCAAGGCCTTGGCCATGTAGGGTTTCTTTGGTACACAGGGTTGCTGTTGAGTAACGCCATTGGTGTGGCATGTTTTCAGGCAGTTACATGTTTCGCAGTCACTTACAAATTCCCACACTTGTTGGGTGAGCCCTGGCCAGAAATAGTGGGCTGGCGTGTTCCACATGGTTTGTGCAGCTCCNGGGTGAGCCCTGGCCAGAAATAGTGGGCTGGCGTGTTCCACATGGTTTGTGCAGCTCCCGGGTGTCCCTCCAGGTGGCTGGCGTGCGAGTATTCCAGTACGAACATGCGTCCCTCCTCTAGGATGTACACTCTCCAGTTACCCTTTTCTGCTGTGAGCCAGGTCTTCATGCGGTTACGGATAGAGTGCCATTTGGCCAGCTGTTCACTAAAACTCTGCGCCCAGTGCTCTGCGACATCTGCGGACAGCTGTTGTGCGGCGAGTACTTGTTTGTATACCGCATCACTTGTTAGGTCTTGGGTGGCATTACTCATGCCTATGGTGACATGCTGTAGCCTGGCAACCAGCAGACTGTCTGGCGGTAATAGGACTTCCCACTCGACTATATCACATGCTATTTCGGTTGTACAGGGCGCATGGGAAAGGGCATCAGTTAGTTGGTTTTCTTCGCCCGGAACATGTTATACCACAAAATCATAGACCTGTTATAACATGTACCACCATGTGAGTTTTCCGCGGACAATGCGCATGTAATGCAGCCATATTAGACATTGATTGTAGGTCCTCCATGTTAATATTTGGTACTTTAGGTGTTGGCAGTAGTGTTTTAGTGCCCATTTGATAGACAAGCATTCCCTCTCGTGCACATTCTAGTTGTGTTTTCATGGGGTAAACTTCACGCTACTATAGTCTATGCCTCTGCGTTCCCCATCACCATCGTATTGAAATAGAATGGCACCAAATCCCTTTTGACTGGCATCTGTTTGCAGATGCTTCTGTNTTCCCCATCACCATCGTATTGAAATAGAATGGCACCAAATCCCTTTTGACTGGCATCTGTTTGCAGATGCTTCTGTGGTTCTAAATGGGACAGTTTGTCGCATTGTTGAAATCTGTGTTTGATTTATTCTAACACATTTTGGGCATCGTCGTTCCATTGGAAACACCGTNCGCATGTAATGCAGCCATATTAGACATTGATTGTAGGTCCTCCATGTTAATATTTGGTACTTTAGGTGTTGGCAGTAGTGTTTTAGTGCCCATTTGATAGACAAGCATTCCCTCTCGTGCACATTCTAGTTGTGTTTTCATGGGGTAAACTTCACGCTACTATAGTCTATGCCTCTGCGTTCCCCATCACCATCGTATTGAAATAGAATGGCACCAAATCCCTTTTGACTGGCATCTGTTTGCAGATGCTTCTGGGGTTCTAAATGGGACAGTTTGTCGCATTGTTTAAATCTGTGTTTGATTTCTTCTAACACATTTTGGACATCGTCGTTCCATTGGAAACACCATTGTGTTGACAACAGGGCAGTTAGTGGGGTTGTTACCATGGCGAAGTCTTGTATGTAGTGCCTTAACCAGTTTATAAGACCGAAAAATTTTCACAGTTATTTGCACGGGTTGGGTGCTGGATTGTCATGAATTAGCCTCAATTGTTCGTAGTTGGGCTGGATACTCTCAGTGTCGACCACGTGTCCCAGGTATTGAAGACATGTTTTCCCTATATGACAATTTCCAATGGCATACATTAACCCATTGATAGCCAGTCGCTTCAAGACGAGTGATAAGTGTTGTAAGTGTTCTTCCCACGTTTTTGACCATATCATATCGTGTCTAGGTATGCGATCGTACACTACCCTATTAGCCCATCCAGGGCGCTGATCATCATGCTCTGGAAGCTGGAGGGGGCGTATTTCAGCCCAAAGGGCATGGCGTAAAATTTAATATGGCGGCCATCGAGGGCTGTAAATGCGGTCTTGTGACAGTCTTCGGGTCGTACTGATACTTGCCAACAGCTGCTTCTGAAGTCAAGAGAAGATAAAACCTNATCGAGGGCTGTAAATGCGGTCTTGTGACAGTCTTCGGGTCGTACTGATACTTGCCAACAGCTGCTTCTGAGGTCAAGAGAAGATAAAACCTTGGCATCACTTAACATGTTTAGTGAAGAATTCACAGTGATTGAGGGTAAAGGCTCACATTCGGTCACTTGGTTGAGTTGGCAGAAGTCCATGCAAAACCTCCAACTTCCATCTTTCTTGGGGGCCAGAGTGATAGCTGAGTTGTAATTGCTTTCCGAGGGTCCTATTACCCCATGAATAATAATTTCCTCGATTTTTTGATTAATGATCCTCAGGTGATAAGGATCATAATCACGAGGGGCGGACCTGAGGGGTTCAGCTTTAGTGAGTGGTATCGCATATTCTAACACGCTCGCTTTTAAGGTGGTCTGCCACGGCAAATACATCCTGTCATTCGGCCAGGACTTGCTGGATCGCGTCCCTATGTTCCACAGGTATGGTATGGTCGAACATGACTAGTTGCACAGATTGTTCGCTGTTTTCTCTGCGATGCCCTAGGTTGTACAATGTTCGC
This sequence comes from Clitarchus hookeri, assembly GCA_002778355.1. Lineage (NCBI taxonomy): Eukaryota > Metazoa > Arthropoda > Insecta > Phasmatodea > Phasmatidae > Clitarchus > Clitarchus hookeri. The sequence goes on from NQII01000415.1 coordinate 810,850, forward strand.
CGCCGGTCAAAACAAAGTGAATGCGGTCCATGGCGATTTCAATAATGGTGTTGTGTTGTCTAAGCCGAAGCACCCTTAGAATCAGGTCCTCTTGTATCTCCTCAGAGACGAGGGCGATGATGTCCATAGAACCATCACGAATATGTATTTCCACTTGAACTTCACCCAAACATTCGCTTGTCCCGTTCAATGTGGCCAATTGTATGATATTCTTGTCCCTGGTGATTAGCTGTTGGCCTATTAACTCCGCCTGTATGAAGTTATGCGATGTGGCCGTATCGATAGAGGCGACGATTATCCACTCATCCAATTATATGGGTATTCTGAACAGTTGATCACTGGTGGAGTTAACATGGGCTAGGTAATGGTGTATCTGTTTATTATTGGTAGTTTCAGGAGTTCTGGTCAGTCACGTAAATGGCNGCCTATTAACTCCGCCTGTATGAAGTTATGCGATGTGGCCGTATCGATAGAGGCGACGATTATCCACTCATCCAAGTATATGGGTATTCTGAACAGTTGATCACTGGTGGCGTTAACATGGGCTAGGTAATGGTGTATCTGTTTATTATTGGTAGTTTCAGGAGTTCTGGTCAGTCATGTAAATGGCAGAGAGGCTGGCCCCAATTTGTGCTTCTCCGCTTTGTCGTTTCCCTGCGGTTTACTCGCCCAGTTCGGGCACATTTTGTGCCAGTGGTATTGTTCGTGTTTACATATGCGGCAGCGAGGCAGCTTTGGTGGGCCCTTCCCACCATTGACGTCCCGGATTTGGAGATTGTCCCTTATGCCACTCTTCCCTTCCGACGTCTGTGTGTTGACAGTATTGCTCCGCACATCAGTCCACCCACCCTTACTCCATGAATTAAAATTTGCAGCCCTGCACTTCTCCGTGTCTCGTGCTACACTCACAGCTGTTCTTAGGAAGTGTTCTGTTCCGTTGAACACCATGGGCCGTAAGGCCTGTCGGTATTCGTGTCTCACTTTTTCCACGATCGTTTCGATCACGTCTTCTTCTAAGAGATGTGGATAATGTCTGTCGGCTAGACTTAACTTTTGGCTTACGAGTATGTCCAGGTCTTCGGTGGCGCCTTGTACCTCGGTAAATAGGGCAACCTGTTGTTTTAACATCGTATACGTGTTTGATTATCAGGCCATACATTTCCATACCAACTGTCTCTAGGACATGTCATATTCTGTGGTGGACCCCCACCATGCTTTCACTTCCCCGAATAGTTGGTATGCGATGACACTCGCCCACTTTTCCTCGTTAACCCCGTACCATTGTAATCGTGTAGTGAACTCTTTGAGGAACGTGCGTGTGTCCTCAGCTGTCTGGCCGGAAATGTTTGGGAGTGTCTGAAATTTGGAGGGTGTCGTGTAATTGTGCCTGGTTAGGCTTGTCCTGTACTCGGGGACTGATGTCCCTGATGTTTCGAACTGTGTCCCACCGGCTACTATCATTACCAGACATGCAGGCATGGGTGGCACGAGTTCCATTCGCTGGGTTTGTTGTTTATGTAATCTCAGCACAGGTTGGGTGAATACGTCAATTTCCCTTTTTATTCGTGTGGGTTTCGGTATGGTCCTGTATTGGGCTGCGTACTTTCGATGGTACTGTTTACTCTTAAACATTCCCTCGCGGACCACCTGACATTCCCCCGCGGATACACATGTGGGGTGAAATCTTTCATTACACTTTTTGAAGTTAATGCACGTCTTTTCTGGCTTCACACAATATGCTATCCGACACATTGAACCCTGTTTGTTTTTTGCGTACACTCCAGTTTGCTGGCTGAAGCTCGAGCTCTGAGAGTTCTGGCTGGCGTGTTGTCCAGTGTTCCGTGAATTGCTAGCAATGAAACTAATGGTGCCGCAGGGTAGTCCATTCTGCGGGGTGTAAGCAGCTAGTATGTATTACGCTTTGGCATGCAGCACAGCAAAATGGTTCCTGTACCAACCCCCACACACATGAATCATGAGCAGCGGTAGTCGACCGCTGTGGAAGCGAGTGGTGGCAGGAAATATGCATTGCATCCGGTCGTCGGGCACCTGCTTATACCGGCATGTATGTTATATTTACCGAAGGAAACGAGTATTCGGGGTTTTCCGCACTGATCACACTTCCGACAGGTGGATGGTACCGTTGGATTGTATTTCATTTCTCAACATTCTTTTGCATATCACGTGATGCGGTAGCAAACGAAACACGGTGTCGATGCGATACGGTAGCCCGGTTCTTATTTGTAATTGCAGACCATCTTCCCGGTACACAGTGGCCCTTACCATTCGTGGGCTCCTCGAGCACGTGGAGCATATCGCCCTGTTGGCTGTGATGCCAGAGTCTATTTTCCCGTGCAGGCCTGTCCTTCGCCACAAAATGACAGTGCAGACCACATTCCTGCTGGTCAAGCAGCACAAATGGAGAATTTTAAGCCCGACTGTCATTTCTTCTCCGGATTTGGAATACACGTGTTTGTTACGCTNTGCAGACCACATTCCTGCTGGTCAAGCAGCACAAATGGAGAATTTTAAGCCCGACTGTCATTTCTTCTCCGGATTTGGAATACACGTGTTTGTTACGCTTTATGTTTGCTACACCTAGTTGGGCAAGCCTTTTAACGTTACTTGAGCGGTAGGGGATAGTATTGCGGATATAATCTTGCGTCTATGTTAAGTAAAATTCGAATATTACACAATATTCCTATTCCGAATAGAATGGGCATCAGCTCACAGGTTGAGCACGAAGCCACAATTCTCAGGATTGTGGGCTGAACGACCACATGGCTGTATCCCCTGACACACAAGGTACAAGTTTACACGAAANAGCATATCGCCCTGTTGGCTGTGATGCCAGAGTCTATTTTCCCGTGCAGGCCTGTCCTTCGCCACAAAATGACAGCGCAGACCACATTCCTCCTGGTCAAGCAGCACAAATGGAGAATTTTAAGCCCGACTGTCCTTTCTTCTCCGGATTTGGAATACACGTGTTTTTTACGCTTTATGTTTGCTACACCTAGTTGGGCAAGCCTTTTAACGTTACCTGAGCAGTAGGGGATAGTATTGCGGATATAATCTTGCGTCTATGTTAAGTAAAATTCGAATATTACACAATATTCCTATTCCGAATAGAATGGGCATCAGCTCACAGGGTGAGCACGAAGTCACAATTCTCAGGATTGTGGGCTGAACGACCACATGGCTGTATCCCCTGACACACAAGGTACAAGTTTACACGAAANCACAATTCTCAGGATTGTGGGCTGAACGACCACATGGCTGTATCCCCTGACACACAAGGTACAAGTTTACACGAAAACATAATATATAGCCGGGGTATTCAGGTTCCACAACATGCCTTAATATTACCTTTTTACTTTATAAATGAATGATGCCTCCTTGAAGCATTGATAACTTCCTCGATAGGGCCAGGGCCCGAAATACAACACAAAAATGTGAACACACATGTTTCGGTTGACTCAAGTAATTTTTATTGCTGAATAGTGTACACATTTACATGTATTCAATGCAAATTAAAGCAGACCTGATTCGCATGGCCTGCCAGCGACCATTACTATACAAAAATTCCAAGAACGGCGCGAAAACTTACGAGAGTAATTACACCTCCGGAGTCGGTAAATTGAGCTGACAGGGTGCTGCGAATGAGTATAAGGATGTTGGTAAATTAAATAAAAGTTCCAGTAAATTACGTTAATTAATTGACGTACTTCTTCAATTTAGAACTTAAAACATATACATATAAAACACTGTAATGTTCTCTATGTGTTTTCTTAATTCTGTAGAGAGTTAAGATTTCTTAGTTAAGCACTAATTTAATTCAAAACATGATTATGTGGTTCCTTGCAGAGCACGTGGGAAAGTTAGGTCTGATAAGTGTTGGGGCTCTCTACGACCAGAACTCTTAGGTGAAAAGGTCTAATTATTTCCCACATCATTAATTGGCTTTTTTAGACACATAATTGTACTCTGAAAATTATATAGAACACTTCAAATACCCTAGTCTTGCTACTCTACACCGTGACATGCCGTCGGCTACCAGGGCTGGTTTGCTGATATAATTTTGCCCATCACCATAACTCAGTGGTGAGCTAATGAAGTGAGGGTCGTGCGGTCGACGGCCCAGGAACCCTGGTGAACCTGCCGTCAGATACTTGCTTGATTGTCGCGCACTTACAGTTGCACACTTTACATAGGATGGTGAGACTGTCGGCCGTCTTGTACGCCTGAACTATTATACTAAATACTGATGATGCTTACAAGGTGGCCCTAAAATAATAATACACTATTTTACTGCTTGAGTTGTTTATTCATCGTCCGTTCACAGATGAATAAATACATGAATGATATTAAAAATGACCTCAGCCTTTGCGCTGCGAAAAACATGGGGCTTTAAGTTGATAAACGTGTTTGCGTTGAAAACTATCCAGTGAAAGTACTGTTGCTCTCCCCTCAGTACTTAAAACAAATAAAATAAATGTTCTGGTTAATTAATAGATTACTATTGTAGTGAAAAATGATTTCAGGCTAACATGGCGGCACTGAGGGTCTCGTGGATTGAGAGACTTACACTTCTGGTCTCATTCAGGTGGTGAGATGAACTGGGGCGAGCATGGATTCGGCTTTCGCTACCTGGGCGAAAGCCGAAGCCAAGCGGCGAAAGGTGAAACACAAAAAACACTGAAATATGTAATATGTGATGAAAAATTATATGAATAGAATTAAACATAAGAAAACACAATTAATTACATAAATACACTTATTAAAATGTTACAATATTACATAAAATTTTATATTGCTCTTTTGGTGATGCATCTACATTACACTAGCCACAGTGTTGCCAAGTATACTATGAAAACCTCTGTGGCTGTGGCTGTGTCTTTTGTTGACATATCGTACACTAATGCACTACACGTTGTAGCACTTTCTCTGGTGCAACTGGTGCGGCAGACCTGTATCCGGCAGTCAGAGTGGGCAAAAAGGAGGTCGTGAACGCGCGGTTCACGTCAAAATTTTGCATAGTAATCTAATTGATTGTTTAACTATCATGAATTGTACATTCCTGTTGCAAGTCGTCTTGAATAATTAATTATAAGAATGCGTAAACTGATTCACAATAAAATACATTGTAAATTTTAATTTAATNAAGTCGTCTTGAATAATTAATTATAAGAATGCGTAAACTGATTCACAATAAAATACATTGTAAATTTTAATTTAATATAAATATTCATTAAAATAAAATATCCATTAATGCAGGGTCAATAGTTACTTATGTAGAATGTTTCTTTGAATATTATTTCTTTTCGCACAATGAACAGACTGTATTAGATTTGAACTGAACTTCTCATAAACATTATTGGCCCACAACTTTTATCATTCATTTAACATCAACATAAACAGTGTTTGACACACAGTAAATGACTTCAACCCCTAGTCAAGCATTTTTGATTACAGACCTCGCTGCTTAACAGCATATAGGTAGCTGGTCCACCAACCAGCACTTTGCAGGGTTTTTATGTGTTTTCAGTGTAAAATGTAGTTTAATCAGTGTGTAATTGGCATGNAGTCGTCTTGAATAATTAATTATAAGAATGCGTAAACTGATTCACAATAAAATACATTGTAAATTTTAATTTAATTTAATATTCATTAAAATAAAATATCCATTAATGCAGGGTCAATAGTTATGTAGAATGTTTCTTTGAATATTATTTCTTTTCGCACAATGAAAAGACTGTATTAGATTTGAACTGAACTTCTCATAAACATTATTGGCCCACAACTTTTATCATTCATTTAACCTCAACATAAACAGTGTTTGACACACAGTAAATGACTTCAACCCCTAGTCAAGCATTTTTGATTACAGGCCTCGCTGCTTAACAGCATATAGGTAGCTGGTCCCACCAACCAGCACTTTGCAGGGTTTTTATGTGTTTTCAGTGTAAAATGTAGTTTAATCAGTGTGTAATTGGCATGNCCACCAACCAGCACTTTGCAGGGTTTTTATGTGTTTTCAGTGTAAAATGTAGTTTAATCAGTGTGTAATTGGCATGTAATATAGCATTAGAATTCCGCATTTAGCTAAGTCCCTTTTAGCATATTTGTCCACCTCACAACAGGCACCCACGGTGGTACTAGGCTGACCGCGGATGTCCATGGCTAGTAGCATAACACACTGTAATAAACTCATCTTCAGTTGAGACCTAGAAGACTGGGAGAACAGCCTAGCAACCTGGGTGATTCAGCCATGACCCACCACATCAGAGCAGCAATTAAGCAACCAACAAGAGTTTTCTGGTGTGTGTTTTCCACCAGAAGTTTGCTCCACCTTAACTCGCACAAACCAAAGCACAAAATTGATACCTCCTGCTGTCTCATGTGGTGAATGTGGTTTTGTGATAGTTGTTTNACTCGCACAAACCAAAGCACAAAATTGATACCTCCTGCTGTCTCATGTGGTGAATGTGGTTTTGTGATAGTTGTTTTAGGCATCACTTCGACTTACAGTAACCAGAATGGAGGTCAAAGGAAGGCATGATTTTTGCAAAACCGAGAGAATNTTTAGGCATCACTTCGACTTACAGTAACCAGAATGGAGGTCAAAGGAAGGCATGATTTTTGCAAAACCGAGAGAATTGAGAGCACTGTTTACGTTTAAAACGGAGGACCTGAGCTTTTGGTAATCACATTAACTGGACTGTAATCCACACAAAACCTCCACATTCTGCCCTTTTAAGGAGCCAAAGTAATGACTGAATTTTTGGTAATATCTGAGGGCTCAATAACATTATCATGTAACATTTCACTTACCTGAGTGTCGATGATTTTGCGGTGGTAGGCTGCATATTCTCTGGGTAAACTNCATTATCATGTAACATTTCACTTACCTGAGTGTCGATGATTTTGCGGTGGTAGGCTGCATATTCTCTGGGTAAACGGTTTTTTGTAGTGTCTTTCTGAAATAAATGTGGTACCGGCATAACTTAATGAGAGCTTTTTCTTCAATGAGCCACTGTATTCCCAGGATGAGATCCACCCTGAGGCATTTTGTTACTAGAATAGAAACATGCATGACATCATATATGATGACAACTGTTACAGTAGCAATACCATGGACATTGCCAGATACATCGTGCGTGGCGAGCTGCACAGATGAACTTGTTTGCATTGTTCAGGCGCAATTGTTGTTTACTAACGAAATTATGTGAAGCTGCCATGTCTATGACTGCTACTGAAAACTGTGAGTTAACTTTAATGGGTATGTGCAGGAGACTAACGTAATTAAGAAAATTTTTGGTGGGTTTGCCAGTGGTCTTCTGTGTGTTTACAATTTCTGGGATAGGGGTTTATACCCACTACCCTATTTCCCATTTCCTGGTGCTGCATTCAGCTTCTGCTTGCGACTTAGGCAGTCCTCATGCCAATTCATTTGTTCACCAGAGTAGTAATGGCATGGGCCAGGCAGCTGCCAGTCAGGTTTTATGGCACAGATACATGGCTCTGAGGTTGTGCCATTTTTACCTGCAGGATGGCCAGTCCAGATGCTCTCGGCTAGCTGGGGAGGATTCGATCAGCCTGGATGCGCTGCTGGTGGCAGTCCGCCAGGTGTAGTGTTGTTTTTCTGCTTCCCAGTGGACGTGACAGATGTAAGCATGTGCGTTCCACATGCTGGTGTACCTCTTTGACATAACTCAGTGGCATCACAGGTAGCACCGGCAGTTGTTCGCACGAAATTTTCGAAACCATTGTATATTGCAAGTCACGAAGTTGCTCTTAATTCCGGAATGACTGTCTGTATCACTGCTACTAATAAATCCGCAGCTAAAATATGAGTGTAAAACCAGACTACGAGATTTACCTTACATCTCACGAATTTATCTAGGTCTTCATGAGCCTGCTTATTCTCTTCAAAAATACTGTCTCTGCAAGGTTTCCTGGTGGCAAATTGTGTAAAAACTGCTCCCACATCATTTGGTACTGGGTAACAGATCTCCACCATGCGCACATGTCACCAGTGGGTGGTGCTCCCACTACACACAGCCACTCCTCGGGTGGAACACCATATCATTGAATGTTCGAGGATCCTCTGAGCCATGACCAGAGAAATTCGGGAGTGTTTGAAACATCGCCAGTGAAACTGCTGGTGGCGTGAGAGAATGTTGAAAAGTTCACAGCACGAATTTTTACGATGACATGGCTGGCTGCGTTAGTGTGAGATGAAGCACACCAAGTGTTTGTGGTGGTAAGGGTATCAAATGTCCTTCAGCATTTGGATATGTTACATCGCATTTGGTTTCGACCTGTGGTTGATCGGGTATGGCTGAGTCGCACTGGGCGAGTTTGTTCAGACAAGCAGTCCCAGCACTGAAATTGAGGTTTGTGCAATTTTGAACACTCGACTGCAGTCATGGAGGCGAAGTTAAACCTTCGGACGCAGCCGTGAAAGATAGCAATGTCCCGAGAGGATTGTCTGCAGTTTGGAACGTCATGCACATCCATGGTGGCATGGGGGTTTGTGGCAGGGTAGTCTACTGGTATCTTGAGGTCGACACGCGCCAGTCCTTGGGCGATGCTGCACTGAGTACATATTGACGTGAACCACATGTCCACGAGCTCCATGTGCCCACTCTGAATGCCGCAGTCACAACAACTACACCAGCTACACCGGGCCGCACCAAATACATCAGGCCAAGAGTGTGCAGTGCAGGTCGACAAAAAAGGAACTTGCACCTTCTTGCCAACAAGGATTATGCAACTCAAGAGACCACCCTACTCATTTATTACAAGAGGTAACTCTTTTAATAAATGAGTAGGCAATCCTAACCGGGGTTTACCCCAAAGCCACAGATGTTTGGTGCACTAGCAATTGGTTGTTGTGTCGTCGCACCTCGTGCAGATAAATACGATGCAATGCATCATCGGGTAATGTCAACTGGCTTGTAGGTCGAAGCTGAAGTGATAAGTGCCCTAAAATGTCATCCAGTAGTGTGCAGCATTTTTACAAACATATTAAAAACACTCACCACACTCACAGCTACAGACAGGGGTGTGTTTTATTGTATTAATAGCAATCAAGCATGGCATTCCCTACCCCTTTACCCAGGTGGACTTGTCCATCCCTTCAGGAGACAGCCACCTGGCAACACTGTAGCCAGTGAAATTCAAATGTGTCATGGGTAGTGAAATGCAAACACTTTTATGAGAAAGTTTAATAACCTATTTAATGTTAATATAGATAAGGGCAATTATGTTTTTTAAAAGCGAGATTGTCTATAAAGGCCTCCATTATTGTAACACATAATCTAGTGTGGTGACATGCCCCATCAACTTCATAACTTCAAGCATAACATACATTTGTTAATAAACGGGGGTTTCACCAATGTGTTTAATATAATGTATATACTTTTTCACCTTTACAATTATATCACAGAGTGCTCATGTTATGTTTCATTATTCGCCATTTAACTTCGGTTCTCGCCACTCGTGACGAAAGCCGATGCCACTCTGGCAGTTCGTCTCAGCACTTGGACCAGACCGGTCGCCAGCTCTGCGAACCCTTTTGGTTCCATCATTTAGGCGGTAATCATTTCACTTCAATAGTAATATTAAAGTAATTAACCGGAACATTTGTTATCTTTCATTACTGTACCGAGGGGAGATCCAACCGCCCTCTCAACAGAGAGATTAATGCAATCGTGTATCAACATATCACATTTATTTCATGCTAAGGTCACCGCCANACCGCCCTCTCAACAGAGAGATTAATGCAATCGTGTATCAACATATCACATTTATTTCATGCTAAGGTCACCGCCAGGCCCTATGTGCTGGGTCAATTTTCATATATTATTCAGCTGTAGTCACAACAGTGAATAAACTGCTTTACCAAGTTAACTGTGCCAAATAATTGTAGAGTACTACACCCTTTGTAGCATCACCCACAATTCCATAGTATATTTCAGGTGTACGAGACAGCCTACAGTCTTGTCGTCAGGTATAAATAGCACACAGTAAGTATGTGATGACATCATCAACAAACTGATGGAGATATCCTGGGCCCTCTGGGCCGTAGACCGAACGACCCTTATCGTTAACTCTCCTCTGGGTTGTGGCCCCAGGTAATTCAACACTCAACCAGCTCTGGGTGACATCGACAATGTCAATATGAACTGTTCAGTCTGCGCACTTATGTATACAAAAATGTTGAATGTGTATAATGCATATGTAGTCCCTCGGGAAGCGCATTCAGAATGATAGGTCACTCACTCGCACTGGTGTCAGTTACTGAGGATCTTGTATGTGCGTTTGGCCAGTGGGCCAAGTAGTATTGGCATTGAAGTGGCATATGTTGGCATAGGAAGGCATCGTNCTTGTATGTGCGTTTGGCCAGTGGGCCAAGTAGTATTGGCATTGAAGTGGCATATGTTGGCATAGGAAGGCATCGTCAAATATTCTCTGATAGGTAGTATTTTGTGAAGGGGTCATTGTTTTGGCTTTATGGCCAATTATGCAATGGTCTGGGGGCCAACAATACATTCCAAAACTGGTCACAATGCAGGTGCGTTGCTGCACATTATCATGTTTAGAATTTTTCTTACCTCATAGCACACATACCAGAAAGATCCTTCTGCGTATGCACCAAGTTAGTAATCGCATCTTGGTAACTGTGTGGGTGGACATCGTAAGCTGCCTCTCCAGGCCTGCATCATTTTTCTACTGGTAATATATTAGACCCACAGCTTTCGTTTCATAAGTAACCTTTGTTTAACTTCATTTGCCTGTAGAGCATGCCACCCCACAACTCAGGAGTATTTCCTCGAGGCTGTGCAGCTCATGGTCCGCATTGACAACCAGTGTCTGTTGTGGCTCTAGAAAGCCCAGGGATATTACATCTAAGTACACATGGTGGGCACTGGCCCTTCAGACACTTGATTTAAAGATCGAACACATCCATGGCAGAAGTAATGAGTTAGCTTATTAACTGTCCCGACACCCAAACACGACTGATGTGCACAATGAATTTCCTGGGACGACTTCCTCTCGCTTCTGTCTAGGGAGCACCACATTACGCATCACCCCAGCTGTCATTGCTTTGTGTGCCTTGACCATAGCAGAGCCCGACAGTGCATTCTATGTGATTTGGCAGTCGACTATGCACTTTCGATCTTTTTGTTTTAAACACAATTGATAAAATGAAGGGATTTGAACAATACATGTAGTCATGAGCACTAGACAAGTGTAAACTGCTTTAATTATGAGAAATACTTTTCAAGTTATTGTATACTATGCCTCTGAGCGAGAAGCACGCTGTTTGTACTGCCAGCCACCTAGACTACTATCTGGTGGTCGACAGCATCTTACAGTGCTGTACTCGCTTCCACGATGACCCACAGCAGCAGTTCGTTCCCCAAACCTTCTGCCCTTCTGTTTTCCAACTGTACCATGAATATGCCTCTGCTGGCCACCGATGAGACATGATTTGCCATTGGCATGCACTTAATCTGGCCTGGCATCTACCAAGAGATGGGGGACTACTCGAGAACATGCATGAACTTAGCATGCTGCCAGACACACAAAACCAGGCACTAGGACAGTGTTGAGCTACAGCAGTCCCATGAGCTGAAGCAGCACTTTGGCATGGTGGGACCCGATGTCGAGACTTCACAAGGGAGTTGGTTCGTCATATTGTCACTTACTTGTTAACACTCTGGGTAGAGACGTACCCAGTGATGAACATCTGGGCCGGGACTATTACTCATCTGTTGGATACAGAATACTTTCGATGCTGGTGTTACCCCTGGGTTCTTCTCATCTACAATTGCACCTGGCTTGCGGGCAGGCAGTGCTGAGAAGACTGCACGCGATGGCGAATATATCACCATACCTTCTCGGTGTACCACTTTCAGGGGAACTTGGCAGATCAAAGCAATCAGTCCATCATATTTCACAATTTGGTAATATAGTACAAAATTGCTTAAAAAGAGGTTTTGTCTACGATGCTTCAAACTGACACTGTCAGCATATGTTGAATTTTGTTAAATTGTTTAATATATATAACCAACTTATCTAAAATATTTATATTGCTGCCATTTTGAAAAATTGTGCCAGACTCTACTTAATTATTAACTGTACATAGCCATCTTTAGCACTGCTGGTGTGCGAAATTTGATGGATATTAGTTGGATGGATCTAGAGATATGTCAAAATGTTCCATTTTCTCACATGGGACTATTTTACAAAATGGCTGGCAAAAGAGGTACTCTGTATGCATAACCGATGCTGCTAATGAATATTGTTAATGCACAAAATTGGTCGTAATTTTGTTTAATTTTCTTAAAAGATATAATATTGTCATCTAAATTATTTTTATTAAATCCATAAAAAAATAACTTAAAACATATACGTTTACATGCCATACCATATCACTACTTACGATTAAAAGTTATTGGGATATATGAACATTTGGGCTGCTTTTAACAACGAGGTTATGACAGTAAAAGTTAGTGGGATTAGGTTGATTAGACCCCAAGATAGGGAATGAAACCTAAATTTTTTTCATGTGACTATATAATAAATGGCTAACAAAAAAGTTACGTATTAGCCATTTAACGATTGTCATAGGTGTTATAAAGGCTGGTTGAAAATGTTTGGACCGGTATACTAAGCAAAAATATTTACACGGTATTTACATGACTGTGATTTTGAAAAGATAAGACAAATTCCTTAAATCATACAAATTTATATGGACTACAAAAGTATATCTTGTTACATGAATATAGCAAGGATTATATAAATCTTTCCCGAGATAGGGCATATAAGCTTAATTTGGCATTTGGTGCTATCTTATAATATGATCGAGAAACAACTTAATTTATTAGTTCATTTAATGCTTGTATAGACACCGCCAGTATACAAAAATTATTTATAATTGATTACATAGTTTCTTAGATATGACACACTTAGCTTAAATGTTTATATAGCCGCCAGTATGATAATAATTGTCTGGCTAACTCAAACCATAAATATTTATATGGCTTACCACACTACAACTTCTTCGCCGAATTAGGTAAGAATCTGATGAATTTTTCCCGAGATACGGAACAAAATTTTTTTTTTTTGTGAGGATATTGTACAACATAGTGGAGAAATAAGGCTCTGGTTGTAATAGACACTGCCAGCATACAAAGTTAAGTTGAAATTTGTTTCGTAGTTTCATAGATATAGCATTCAAAACTAAAATTTATATAGCAGCCATTTTGAAAATGAGAACCTGACCGACTTAAAACACGCCAGTTTACATCCCGTGCCACAGAAATACCTTCTCCAAAATTTTATAGCAATCAGTAAATTTTTTCCAGAGATATGACATAGAAACTTTATTTCTTTGTGTGGTGCTATCTTACAAAATGGTGGACAAAAGAGGTTCTGTGTAGACACATTTGATGTATGTAATAAATACTGCCAGCATACTAAGTTAACTTGAAATTAGTTACATGGTATTGTAAATTTAGTAGACTAAGCTAAAATGTTTATATGGTCGCTATTTTAAAAATAAGTGTCTGGTCATTTAAGATACATAATTTTACAGGACCAACTGTAGTACTACTTGTTTCCCGAATTCGGTAAGAATCGGTAAATTGGTTGCTAAGATATTACATAAAACGTTATTTATCCACAAAGTGCTATTTTACAACATTACTGACAAAATTGACTATATCTTAAAATATATAATGCTTTAAATAGATATTCTCAACATACAAAATTAAGTCCAAATCTGCAGAACGGTATGAAAGTATATCTAATATTTGTATGGCTGATTTAAATCGCATACGTTTACATAGAATAACTTACATGCCCAATTTGGCGAGAACCGGTTCAGTTTTTTTCGAGATATAAAGTAACATTTATTTTTTCATGTAGAGTATTTTTAAAAATGGCGGACCAACAACATTATTAATCTCTAGATGATGTATTGTCAATATACAAATTGTGGTCAAAATCGGTTTAATGGTTCCCGAGATATGACTTGATTATAAAATGACTGCCATTTTGAAAGTAAGCACCTTGATTGGTCTAAAAATATAAAATTAGGATGTCCGTTTTAAGTACTACAGGTGTACCGAGATTGGTGAAATTGGTTTTTGCATTTAAAATTTTAAGGGTAATACACTCATACACACACACACACACACACATACACACAGACTGGAAAGTGATTTGATTAGCCTTTCTTTCCGTGTGAAAATAAGCTANACACACACACACACACACATACACACAGACTGGAAAGTGATTTGATTAGCCTTTCTTTCCGTGTGAAAATAAGCTAACAAGGAATTAATAACAAACAAGAAGTTACTGACATAACTAAGCAGCCTACTTTCATTTACATAGATGCAAATAATTTTTAATGAAGTTCTTACAAGCTTAAATAGTAATTTTGCCTTAACGTCTCGATAGCATAAATATCATTAGAGATGGAATCAGAAACAAATGCTACAGTAGTGAAACTATTACAAATACACATGGGCCTTGCCCAGGACACGAATCCAGAAAACTTCGAACCAAAAGCTAGCGTGTAATCAACTTCATTACGGAGGTAGAATTCGGGGAATAAACTTCGGATGTAATCAGTGTAATGTTTCGAATTATAGGTTTTACTAACCTCAAATATGTACGGTGCCGTAATTTTAAAAATAAACGCCTGGGCCATTTATAACATGTAAGTTTTTATGTAAGAAATATATTTTCATGTTATTTATGGTGATGCACATTATGGATATTAATAAAAGCATTGGGTAATCCATGTGTAATTCATATATTTGAATTAAAATTATCTTAAACAGTAAGAATAATATCTGTACTTTGTTTTAAAAATTAATGAAATCATAAGATTTATTAGTAAATGAAAACCCCGCCTCCTTACTCAAAGTAAGCGAAATGTTACCACAAAGTACAGGAAATTCAAGGAATACCTTGTGAAATTTGCTTATGATTAGTCTCAGAAGTAATAAATAGTTTTCTTTGCCAAAGGCAATTTCACCAAAAACGGGGACAACGGAATTAAATTTGACTTGCAAAAAAAGTTCATTGATAAATTATAAACTAAAGTGCCAAATATGTGCAACTGAACTAGATGATTCATTAAAGTCAAGTATAAAGATTNATTGATAAATTATAAACTAAAGTGCCAAATATGTGCAACTGAACTAGATGATTCATTAAAGTCAAGTATAAAGATTAATTGAAAATAAAACTTAAGACGAATACCAACTGAAACAATATTTGACGCTCTATATAATAACATAAGAATAATTGGTTTTACAAAAAAATCAAAATAAAATATTAATAATNTTTTACAAAAAAATCAAAATAAAATATTAATAATGATGTTACAGATATGTGATAAATATTTTTATGGTCAATTTGGCACTTCTCGAATACATTTATATTTTTAAGTAGATAAAAACTTAAGTATGTGAGCCATCCATGATCTTGTATGTAATAATATTAAAAAAAATCTGCTTCCAACTGATAACTCTATTTTTACGGGTCTAACCATTTTAAGAAGCGTGAAACATGAATAAACTCAGTGCACAATTTAGTAGACTAATATCACCAATGTATTTCACAGTACTTATATCAAGATAAATAATTCGTACGTTGCTTCGAAAATTAGTTCAACAGGAAAGAAATTACTTCATCTAGTTTTGAGGGTAAGCTTCAGCGACTCTTTACAAATGATTAACACTTTGTACGCTGTACACATTTACTGACATTCCAGACAACCTACGAGATGCGTCATTTACCTAAACCAATTAGTGGACTATTTCTCTGCTTACAGGTAGTAATACAATCTATATAGTTAATTTTAGTTGTTTTAAAACGATGAATATATTTATTCGCGATAAATGGTGTTGATGTGCTGTAAAGATATTGTAAGGTACTATCAAGCTTAATCAAAGCTATGAAACTACTTCGACGCGAATTTTGTTCTCAATGTCAGACAAATGTTCCTTTAACTGTATCAACGGCTACATTNTTAACAACGAGGTTATGACAGTAAAAGTTAGTGGGATTAGGTTGATTAGACCCCAAGATAGGGAATGAAACCTAAATTTTTTTCATGTGACTATATAATAAATGGCTAACAAAAAAGTTACGTATTAGCCATTTAACGATTGTCATAGGTGTTATAAAGGCTGGTTGAAAATGTTTGGACCGGTATACTAAGCAAAAATATTTACACGGTATTNGATTGTCATAGGTGTTATAAAGGCTGGTTGAAAATGTTTGGACCGGTATACTAAGCAAAAATATTTACACGGTATTTACATGACTGTGATTTTGAAAAGATAAGACAAATTCCTTAAATCATACAAATTTATATGGACTACAAAAGTATATCTTGTTACATGAATATAGCAAGGATTATATAAATCTTTCCCGAGATAGGGCATATAAGCTTAATTTGGCATTTGGTGCTATCTTATAATATGATCGAGAAAATACTTAATTTATTAGTTCATTTAATGCTTGTATAGACACCGCCAGTATACAAAAATTATTTATAATTGGTTACATAGTTTCTTAGATATGACACACTTAGCTTAAATGTTTATATAGCCGCCAGTATGATAATAATTGTCTGGCTAACTCAAACCATAAATATTTATATGGCTTACCACACTACAACTTCTTCGCCGAATTAGGTAAGAATCTGATGAATTTTTCCCGAGATACGGAACAAAATTTTTTTTTTTTGTGAGGATATTGTACAACATAGTGGAGAAATAAGGCTCTGGTTGTAATAGACACTGCCAGCATACAAAGTTAAGTTGAAATTTGTTTCGTAGTTTCATAGATATAGCATTCAAAACTAAAATTTATATAGCAGCCATTTTGAAAATGAGAACCTGACCGACTTAAAACACGCCAGTTTACATCCCGTGCCACAGAAATACCTTCTCCAAAATTTTATAGCAATCAGTAAATTTTTTCCAGAGATATGACATAGAAACTTTATTTCTTTGTGTGGTGCTATCTTACAAAATGGTGGACAAAAGAGGTTCTGTGTAGACACATTTGATGTATGTAATAAATACTGCCAGCATACTAAGTTAACTTGAAATTAGTTACATGGTATTGTAAATTTAGTAGACTAAGCTAAAATGTTTATATGGTCGCTATTTTAAAAATAAGTGTCTGGTCATTTAAGATACATAATTTTACAGGACCAACTGTAGTACTACTTGTTTCCCGAATTCGGTAAGAATCGGTAAATTGGTTGCTAAGATATTACATAAAACGTTATTTATCCACAAAGTNCTTGTTTCCCGAATTCGGTAAGAATCGGTAAATTGGTTGCTAAGATATTACATAAAACGTTATTTATCCACAAAGCGCTATTTTACAACATTACTGACAAAATTGACTATATCTTAAAATATATAATGTTTTAAATAGATATTCTCAACATACAAAATTAAGTCCAAATTTGCAGAACGGTATGAAAGTATATCTAATATTTGTATGGCTGATTTAAATCGCATACGTTTACATGGACTAACATAGAATAACTTACATGCCCAATTTGGCGAGAACCGGTTCAGTTTTTTTCGAGATATAAAGTAACATTTATTTTTTCATGTAGAGTATTTTTAAAAATGGCGGACCAACAACATTATTAATCTCTAGATGATGTATTGTCAATATACAAATTGTGGTCAAAATCGGTTTAATGGTTCCCGAGATATAACTTGATTATAAAATGACCGCCATTTTGAAAGTAAGCACCTTGGTTGGTATAAAAATATAAAATTAGGATGTCCGTTTTAAGTACTACAGGTGTACCGAGATTGGTGAAATTGGTTTTTGCATTTAAAATTTTAAGGGTAATACACTCATACACACACACACACACACACATACACACAGACTGGAAAGTGATTTGATTAGCCTTTCTTTCCGTGTGAAAATAAGCTAACAAGGAATTAATAACAAACAAGAAGTTACTGACATAACTAAGCAGCCTACTTTCATTTACATAGATGCAAATAATTTTTAATGAAGTTCTTACAAGCTTAAATAGTAATTTTGCCTTAACGTCTCGATAGCAGAAATATCATTAGAGATGGAATCAGAAACAAATGCTACAGTAGTGAAACTATTACAAATACACATGGGCCTTGCCCAGGACTCGAATCCAGAAAACTTCGAACCAAAAGCTAGCGTGTAATCAACTTCATTACGGAGGTAGAATTCGGGGAATAAACTTCGGATGTAATCAGTGTAATGTTTCGAATTATAGGTTTTACTAACCTCAAATATGTACGGTGCCGTAATTTTAAAAATAAACGCCTGGGCCATTTATAACATGTAAGTTTTTATGTAAGAAATATATTTTCATGTTATTTATGGTGATGCACATTATGGATATTAATAAAAGCATTGGGTAATCCATGTGTAATTCATATATTTGAATTAAAATTATCTTAAACAGTAAGAATAATATCTGTACTTTGTTTTAAAAATTAATGAAATCATAAGATTTATTAGTAAATGAAAACCCCGCCTCCTTACTCAAAGTAAGCGAAATGTTACCACAAAGTACAGGAAATTCAAGGAATACCTTGTGAAATTTGCTTATGATTAGTCTCAGAAGTAATAAATAGTTTTCTTTGCCAAAGGCAATTTCACCAAAAACGGGGACAACGGAATTAAATTTGACTTGCAAAAAAAGTTCATTGATAAATTATAAACTAAAGTGCCAAATATGTGCAACTGAACTAGATGATTCATTAAAGTCAAGTATAAAGATAAATTGAAAATAAAACTTAAGACGAATACCAACTGAAACAATATTTGACGCTCTATATAATAACATAAGAATAATTGGTTTTACAAAAAAATCAAAATAAAATATTAATAATGCTGTTACAGATATGTGATAAATATTTTTATGGTCAATTTGGCACTTCTCGAATACATTTATATTTTTAAGTAGGTAAAAACTTAAGTATGTGAGCCATCCATGATCTTGTATGTAATAATATTAAAAAAAATCTGCTTCCAACTGATAACTCTATTTTTACGGGTCTAACCATTTTAAGAAGCGTGAAACATGAATAAACTCAGTGCACAATTTAGTAGACTAATATCACCAATGTATTTCACAGTACTTATATCAAGAGAAATAATTCGTACGTTGCTTCGAAAATTAGTTCAACAGGAAAGAAATTACTTCGTCTAGTTTTGAGGGTAAGCTTCAGCGACTCTTTACAAATTATTAACACTTTGTACGCTGTACACATTTACTGACATTCCAGACAACCTACGAGATGCGTCATTTACCTAAACCAATTAGTGGACTATTTCTCTGCTTACAGGTAGTAATACAATCTATATAGTTAATTTTAGTTGTTTTAAAACGATGAATATATTTTTTCTCGCGATAAATGGTGTTGATGTGCTGTAAAGATATTGTAAGGTACTGTCAAGCTTAATCAAAACTATGAAACTACTTCGACGCGAATTTTGTTCTCAATGTCAGACAAATGTTCCTTTAACTGTATCAACGGCTACATTNCTATGAAACTACTTCGACGCGAATTTTGTTCTCAATGTCAGACAAATGTTCCTTTAACTGTATCAACGGCTACATTTGGGCAAAATGTTCTAAGTGTAATAGATGTAGCCAGTTGCTTTCAAATCAGTTTTGCTTAAAGAATCTCTGACTCGAAATGTTTTAACGTTACTTAGCTCCATTCCCGTACAGATGAGCTGCGGAAATTTTAAATTAGAAATAATTCCAACGTCTCGTCGAAACAGGAACACGGCCGTTCGTGAACTATAATGTGCTCACGGGCCTCTGACGTCAACTATGTACAGTGAACTACGGAATACACGTGCGGGCCGTACTTGTTAGCTATCTTACTAACGGCGCGGGTTACGTTGCCCAATCAGGCTCTCTCCTCGGCATTCAGACCACCGCTCGTCTTCTTTGCTTGCCTAACCTGAAACACCAACGAACTCGAACTGTCCTTTACACACATCCCTACCAGGGAGGCCGACTTCGAACCTTTGGTCCTCACGAAGAGCAGGTTGGGCTTAATGTCTCGTCGGCAGAGAGGTCATCAGAGACGGAGTAAGATGCTCAGAGAAGCAGGGACGGGGAAGAAATCGGCCGTGGCCTGTGGTAGGTCATCAACCCAGCATTTGCCTGTGGGCAGGGACACCCGGTTTCGGCGAAAAGATTGGCACGCGTGCTCGATTTCAATACCCTACGAGCATATCATCAGCTTTTCTTTTCTTATTGGTCATGTGTCTTTGTCAGGAGGCATTTTATCACTTAAATGGTCAACTTTTCTGCTGCAGAGTACACCTGTCCTGCCTGGTACAATTAATCTGATACCAAACCGGTGGATGTAGCTCTCAATCAGACTTACAGATTGATAACAGGCTGTCCGAAATCCACTCCAGTGGAATGGCTTTATGCCCTAGCAGGATTAGCACTGCCCTCTGTTCGAAGGGAAGTTGCAGCGAACAAGGAAAGGAAGGAATTGGAACAGGAGAGTACCCACCTGCTATATGGACATCAACTCCCCATGCGAAGGCTTAAGTCCAGGAAGAGCATCTTAAGAACATTAAAGGAACTTTAAATCCCTGCTGAAAAGGCCAGATTGCAGCTGTGTAAAGCGAACAACCCCTCTTCTACGGTTGGAAAAAGGGAAGCTGACATGGAAATCATTAAACAGACTGAGGTCAGGAGTGGGCAGATCCAAAGTTAACTTGGCTAGGTGGGCCTATATAAAACATGACAACATCAAATGCGACTGTGGAGAAGACTTTACTGTCAGACACAGGCTTCAATGTCAACTATGTCCAACTTCATGCACAGAAGACGACCTACTTCAATCCTCGGAGAATGCGCTGGATATGGCCAAATTCTGGTCAAAAATTTTATAATGTTTCTCAGAATTGTTGTAGCTGTGTTTCAATAATGTTTCTGACACGAGCATAGTAAAAATACTTTAAGTTACTCTATTTATGTATGTATGTTATTCGTGGGCAGATACACAAGACGCATAATAGCTAAATAATCCAATTTCGAAATTGATTACGAACTTAACTGTTATGAAATCGGGCATCGCTACGTATGGAGTGATTTAGGAAAACCATGGGATGCCGAAAGCAGGATGGCCGGATCGGAATTCGAACCCGTGTCCTACCGAACAAGAGATCGCAGGTATACCACTACGCCACTTCGCTCGGTTTTCGCAAAAAAAAAAAAAACGTTCGAGTCATGCTTTGTTGCTTTTGTACGGTCAGCTGTCCTGTGCACTTATAAAAATGTTTGTGTCATGTTTTGTTACTTTTGTACGGTCAGCTGCCCTGTGCACTTAGAAAGAGGTTTGTGTCATGTTTTGTTACTTTTGTACGGTCAGCTGCCCTGTACACTTAGAAAGAGGTTTTGTTACTTTTGTATGGTCAGCTGTGCCCTGTGCACTTAGAAAAATGTTTGTTTCATATTTTGTTGCTTTTGTACGGTCAGCTGCCCTGTGCACTTTGAAAAATGTTTGTGTCATGTTTTGTTGCTTNTTTCATATTTTGTTGCTTTTGTACGGTCAGCTGCCCTGTGCACTTTGAAAAATGTTTGTGTCATGTTTTGTTGCTTTTGTACGGTCAGTTGACCTGTGCACTTAGAAAAATGTTTATGTCATGTTTTGTTGCTCTTGTACGGTCAGCTGCCCTGTGCACTTAGAAATAGGTTTTGTTGAATCAAACAAAGTTTGGTGCAACCAAATTAAATTTTTGTAAAGGGGCAATAAAATGTTTTATTGTTGAAACCAAATTTTTTTTTCTTATTTGGATGCTCCAAACTATGATTTGATTGATGGAACTAAATATTTGTTTGGCTCTCTATTAATTCAACCGTTTCGATTACTACAGAAAAGACAGAAGCCTGACCGAGATACAAACATCGATTATCTTCACCTCAGCGCCATGCGCTAGCTACATGAGCTACAGTCACTACTGAGGAGTACAGAATGTTTTCAAATAAATACGTTCTAAATACTGGATGTGTGCACACAAATATTTCTCGTTTTAGATCTTTACTTTTTGGTTTCCTTTTGAATTTGCTTTATTAGAGTATTCAAACAATTTTTAAGCATCAATACATGCACCAACAAACGCTCTTACCATCCTAACTGTCGCAAGAACTACAAACTTTCGAACTGCATTTTTGAAAGAGGACAATCCAATGAGTAGCCAAACAAATATTAACTATTTATACAACTTAAAGATTTCTTGACAGTCGAATTTATTTTGGCCCAACACGGAGGTTTTGTTTATTCAAGAGTGCATTTTGTTTTACGAACAAAATTAATTTGGTTGCTTTTCAAGTTTTACTTCCTCGACAAAATATGTATTTTGTTGGGGCTGCTAAAGATATTGTTGGTGCTATATAAAGAAATATGTTGTTGTCTGGAACAAAGGTTTGCCTCGGCAGGGCGAGGATCACGGGATGAATGGCGACCTGAAGTGATAAACGCGAGCAATATGTCGCTGTCAACGCCGTGAGCCAAGGATGCCTGAGCACGACATGTGCGCAATGCGGGCGTCAAATATTTCCCTACCTCGCACGCGATATGCCCTCTTGTCACGCCATTGCCCCCACGTTCATGACGCAGCATCGTTTTTGCGTTACGCGACGTTCCCCTTCTCCGCTGCTTTATCCACCCCCGAGTGATCTCTCGACACGGCTACTTTCATCTGCAAACAAGTGTTTGGCGTTGTACGTACAATCATCAGCGGGAGATACATTACCGTCCCAGTGAGCTACGACTGATTTACAAGGTATAAAATACCAACCCAGTCAGTCAAAGATAAGTGTTGAGTTGAGAGATTTGGCCGGCTCTTAACAACGAGGTCTTGAGAGCCGATGAGGGTGAAATGAGGTGTGAATGGAGCAACTCAGGAATGTAAGCGCGGGGGAAACGGCAAATCCCCGGCGTCATCCAGCACGATTCCTACTTGCAAAAATACGGAGTGATCCGGACGGGGATTGAACCCGGTTTGCGTTGGTGGGAGGCGAGCAGGCTAAGCGCTCAGCCACCGTGGCCCCAATTCAGACCGGTATCTTGAGAATTGTTCATTTACCTTTTCAAGCTTCTCTTCAGTTTGCGTATTTGAAATTTATATTTGTGTTGTTAATTGCCTTTTTAGTTGAGAATGTTGGGTCTGTATATTAGAATGTTGATCTTGTAATTGGGATATGAATTTCAGTGATTTATGACAGGCCCTTGAGGTGCGAAACATTTAATGTCTTCCGAATATTAAAGTGGCTTTGAGCCAACGTGCTTTTAAATAAATCTAGTCATGAATTACTTTTTTGAAAATAAGTTGTCCCTTTTGATAACAAAACGCCAGTAACTATTCCTTGAAATTCCAAACATTCCGAGAGACAGTGGGGCTATACACAGAAAAAAAGTCTATAATTATTACAAACAATTCTCTGGAAACCAGTTGCCAAATATTTTCTTGTATCTCTACAGCTGAAATATGTGTGTTTTTACAACACATTAATTTATTAAACATACCAAATTATTTATGTAGTTCAATGTACTCCATTCAGGGTTACTTCTAACTTTTCTGAAGTCCTTATAAAGTTTTCTTTCCAGGATATTCCTCCGCCCCATACAAACAAAACTTAGAAAACTACACCAGAGGTTCGACGCACCGCAGTCATGCGCAGTCAATGTAATATTTTGCGTTAAGAACATTTCTTAGTAGGCATTACCAACACACCCCTTTTGCCCCTGCCTTTATTCATATTAGTTGTAAATAAAAATAAAAATAATTTATAGGTAAAATGTAACCGAAAGTTCAATTTAACAAATAATATCGTACTTTAATATCAACGCAAGTATAAAACGCTTGTGATATATAACATTTTTAAAAAACAACCAAACATATCATGCATTGGGTGTTTTTTCGGAGGTTTGATGCAAAAATTGGAAGAAACCGCTAATAAACTATATAACAAACTTAAATTCTACAATTATTTTGTGTTAAAAGTTGACTTCAGTTACACAAATTACAGACTAAGGTTTCTGAAATTAACCCTAATTACTTGTAGAGTCATACAAATAAATATGGCGACTACTTTTCTAAGAGTTCCTTGTACAAATAAAGACACTTTTCTACAGCGTATTGGCTATGCCTGGCCTGGAATAAAGGGCACTTATTTCAAAGAATGTTGGTGACTGTTGTTGACGTAAGAGAAATGTATTCGACGCTGAAGTTGATTGTGGTGAACATAAAATTCTCAATAGATAACTGAAAAACTGAGATAAAAACAGACCGTGTCATCATTATATCGGTATAGTAAATGTCAATCTAAACGTCATTATTACAGTATTCCAAATTTACTATAACAAACTACAACGAAGGTCAGATACCACTATCGCATTAACTGTAAGGGAACTATTGGTCCTAAAATGCAAACAACTGCCGAGTGCTTTTACTATTTAGATAACATTTGTGTGATCTAATTTTTGTCACTGTAAAAAGGTAAAAATAATATACTACAGTAGTACAAGGAATAGAATCGCGTTCTTATACTGATGAAAATATTTAGTAAAATATATTTAAATAAAGTTTCTTTCTTAATATTTGTTTAGGTTAAGCAATATTATTTAATACAACAAATTGATTTTTTATAACTACAACATTGCCTACCCGAAAAAAAAAATTGGTTAAAAAATTTTTTGTTGCTTGAAATATGCACTTGATTGCTTTAACATTAACACTGCATATAGTACATACAGATAAATGTCGTACAGCAATCTGGAGTGAATATTACCTTCCCGTAAAAATATGATAACGTCTGCCTTACAATTTAAAATAAACTACTTTATATGTTAACAAATGCATTATTAGTATGAATGCATGTTATTAGTGTAAATATGTCAGTTCGGGAACAGGGTTCAGTGATAGGATCCAGGATCCGTCCGCCAACTTGGTAAGCGCGGCCGGTGGCCATGTTGGTCGGCGGCCAGGGACGGCCATGTTATCAACAAAATTGCCTGTTTCACTCCAAAAATCACACCCGAAATTAATGAATCATTTTTCACAAAATAATTTCCAAAAAAATGGAAAATTTAGGACAGCGGATTTGAAACTCCTTCAAACAAGAGCCTAAAAATCCTCGGTCGAGCAAGAGGATTAGAGGCTCCTAGCAGAATGAGCCACTCAATCCTCAGAGCAGGAGAGGAGGATTCGTGACTCCGAGCCAGGTCAAGCAGACCGGGGAGGATCAGCGGACCTGGATCCCTTCCCCGACCAACATCCTACACCTACGATGTCCAAACCCCTCTACCTCCAACCCTTCCCCTCGCCACACCACCTTCACCTACCTGCACCAACTTTCACCCCCTCACTAACAAACCTCCCTCCCTAAACCCACCTCCCTTCGTCATCATCACCCCCCTTACCCACCCTCACCAAAACCTGCCCCTCACCTTGCACAAAACGCCACTCACCAACCCTCATCTCCCTGGCCCTCAAAATTCTAAAATCGAGGCAAATATAACATTTATCCCCACATACTCTCGCCCTGCTACCCCCACCACTGCTCTCCACAAATTAATAATTGGCCTTACATATCAGAAATGATCGCTCCACCCATACCAATCAATGGTATATGCCAATTGGCTACTAAATTACGATTTTACACATATTTTGCCAGTATTGGACACTATAGATTCTGCTAGTTATTTCTGTTTTTAGCATCTAACACCAGAGAACTCCCATGACGTTCATTTCAAACTTTTTTTTTTGGTGACAAGGCTCTGTTTCAAACCTGGAGTATAATTAATATCTACTATTTTTTCAAGGTCAATCGTTTAAAAAATAAATAAAAAACAACATATTAAAAAAAACTCTTTTTATTTGGTAATTATACTCGGGGACGAGTTTTGGCAGTAGCTGAAGCCACTTGTAGTTTCGGTTTGCCACGAAATGCTTCTACATATCGTCCTTTAGAATCCTGTTGAACCTCTCGACGATAGATGCTTTGAGATTGCTGTACGTAGAATAATGATAAATGTTATATTTCTTCATCAGGGCCTTGAACTTTGCAGTTTAGAATTCCTTGCCCTGGTCGGTTTGCAATTTAGTTGAATGTGTCCTTCGTGCAACACATCTGCCATGGCCATGGTGACACTACATGCATTCTTTGACTTGACCATCCTGGCCCAGGCGAATTTGCTATATGCATCGATGACTGTCAACATGTATTTTTAGCCCTTGCTGACCCGAGCATATGGTATCATCTCGACGATGTCAGCTTGAAATAGGTCTTTCATCCCACAAATCATGACCTTGCGATGGTGATAGTTGCACCTTGTGGCAGTATGCAGTTCGTGGGCGATTCCCATTCGACTCGTCGAATGTATCCTCCCTCCTTCAGTTCTTCGACGATGGGTATAATCTCGTTGGCGTGCGAGTAATTTCCAACCCTTTGCGAAGGGACCAATAGTCGTAATTTATCGACGAAATCGTTCGGGTCATCCCAAATCACATAGTCGATGTTCTTGTCACTATCTGTCTTCTTCAGACCTTCCCCACTTTTCAGTGCTAGGACACTCAAGAGGTCTGTGAGAAAGTCGATTCGTTTGTGATCTTCGTCATTATAAGCTCTGGTCTCAGGATTGTTATCTTGGTAAAGTGTGTGCATGAGTTCGAGTAACGTCTTGTATTCCAGCAGGTCAGATTCTGTAAACTCCCTGGGCTCCTTGCGAGATAGAAGTCCGTAAAGCCTGGGTGTCCCATGTGTTTTGTATTCGCCTACTTGGATTATCGCACCTGGTGTTAACTCTATTTCATCAGCAACAAGGAACCATTTATCATTTTGCCTGTATACACCATATATAGTATCATTATTACAAGATGTGTACGAACGTAGGTACCATCGAGCCAGAGCATTAGATTTCAGGACTTTCTTCTGTACATTTTTCTTGTGTGTCAAATCCACATCCGTTCCTTCATCCCGATCCGTTTGTACATCATCATGTTTCCTTTTCTTCATAGGCTCAGCAGTAACGTTGACTTCGGTCTTCACAACTACGGACACTCCATCGCTCTCCTCTCCAAAAGTCTAGCTTTATTGGCAAGAAAATACTTCGAGCGAACCGACTTATCACTCGTTGCAGTTCGCTAGCAGTGTCCAACATCGTATTGAATAAAAAAATTTTCTTTTGCTCTCTTCTGTAGGTTAAGCTGTGCGTCTCCAACAAACAATTTTAGATCCTTCCCGGGCATTCGCTGCAGATATCCAATATATCCTTGCAATGGTTTTGAATATTCGTTTCGTGGCGAGGCGGGAAGTCGAGACAGCGAATCTATGGAATCTTTCAGCACTTTTACGTACTCATCATTTTGTACCGATGCGACAATCAGTCTGTCGGTATTTTTCCTTTGAACACTCGTGATGTTCTCGTCCATTGCCATCAAATCGCGAACGATCTCGGTCTTCACACGATCCATCTTTGCTTCGAGCTCGAACAAGTAAGTGCGAAAGAATTTGCTATTATCAGCGAACGCACTGCGTAATTGCGAGACGAAGCGATTACCAGTTTCGAGGACGAAAAGTTTAGTAGCAGCATCTTCGGATCGTTCGGGTGCGCCAACATTTCGAATTATTCTGCTACTAGCATCGCAAGCTCCATCGTTTCTTGGTACAAGACAACCACCATCTTCGACTTTGCCAAGCCACAGCTTGAGACTACTCTGCCCGAATTTCGATGTGCTGTATCTCATTCTCGATGGTCGACGATGAACTGATCGAATTCACGTTGGTGCCTGGCATTATATAAAGGCCAGTCTTTAATAATAACAAAAAATCCATACTTGTATTTCTAGCACAAAGAACACATGCTCTTGTAATCGAATAATGCCATGTCCATATTGATGTGGTCATCGTACACATGTCGGAAATTCGTATCGTCCATGCGAAACAGCAGCAACACATTAGCATCATCGCGAAGCAGTTGTTTAGGTATGCGCGAATAAGTCTGGCCGATTTTCACACAGACCACAATCGCATGGCAGCATCCTTATCGCTGCAAGAGAAATAACCCACACCATCCACGCCTTTCAGTACTTATGCCAGTCGCTGGTATTTCGGTTCCTGGAGCGATTTGAAGTATAGGTACACATTCTCGAAGACCATTCTTTTCTTCCAGCAGGCTGAGTAGGACACATTTATTCCCACAATTTGATGGTCCTGTGATGATGCACCTCATTGTACTCGGAAATACGCACAAACTTTCGGCTATAATCCGTGAAGGTTATAAACTGGTCTTTGCATACCAAAGCATAATTTACATTCCGGTCGTCGCAAAGAGAACACACAAGGTGGTAGAAAAGATCGTAGACCAGCTCGGAGAGTTGGTGAACTTTCGAAACGAATAAA
Organism: Clitarchus hookeri; assembly: GCA_002778355.1. NCBI lineage: Eukaryota > Metazoa > Arthropoda > Insecta > Phasmatodea > Phasmatidae > Clitarchus > Clitarchus hookeri. Next base: position 839,351 of record NQII01000415.1, read on the forward strand.
TCACACTACGCTCGCATTTGAGAAGATAAGAATAAGATTTGCGGTGACCAGAAGCAATAAAACAAAGCAGCACATAAAACTGGCAATCAGTATGCCGCAGGTCACCAAGTTGTTAACACAAGCCAACGTGATTTTCCTTCGCAGTCTTGGCTTTGAGGTCGATCAACAAGGAAGATTACATAAACATCGACAAGCAGGTAATTTTTGAAGACAGAGTCACGAAAGTGGAACTTCATGCATACCAGCCATTCCTGATCGGACCATACACATTACCACCGGAAGTTCGGATAGCAGTCGAACACCAATATATCTGCACACTTCGTTCTCAGTTATTCCTGCGATTCAGGGGGAATACTGACCAAAGAAGATGGATCCCACCTGGCATCGAAGAAAATAACGAGCAATGGTGTTCTCCACTGCATTGATCGCATCACATATTTGCTCAACGGTGTCGAGGTAGACCAGACGAGAGATGTCGGCATAACAACCACGATCAAAAATTACCTCTCGCTCAAGCTGAATGACCTGTTTGCGGCCAAGATGGCAGGCTGGGGGATTGAAGATGACTAAAGTGATCCTATGTACCCCGGAGGAAAATTCGATGTCTGTATTCCTCTAGCGACGTAGCTGTGATTCGCCGAAGGCTTCAAACGAATTATCATAAATTCGATGCAGGAACTGGTACTGCTTCTAGCCAATGTGCATGCAGATGCCATCGTGGGTATGGGAGAAATCCTGGAGACAGAGTAACTGAAGCCACAGTCTATCGAATGGAGGCCGCCTCACGTTCAGCTGAGTACAACAGAACATATCAAAATGCTGAAGAATGTGGAAGATGGCAAACACATCGCTGTGGCTTTGGGGTCGTGNAGCTGTGATTCGCCGAAGGCTTCAAACGAATTATCATAAATTCGAAGTAGGAACTGGTACTGCTTCTAGCCAATGTGCATGCAGATGCCATCGTGGGTATGGAGGGAAACCTGGAGACAGTGTAACTGAAGCTACAGTCTATCGAATGGATGCTGCCTCACGTTCAGCTGAGTACAACAGAACGCTTAAATATACTGAAGAATGTGGAAGATGGCAAACACATCGCTGTGGCTTTGGGGTCGTGGAGTTTCGAGACCTACCCCGGTTTACCCCCAAGTCATCGTATCAACTGGATGGTGAAGTCCAGCTCTGTCACTGAGAAATCAAGGTACATCATCTGTGGTCTACAGACCGGAAGGCAGTACAATGTGAGAGTGAGACGTTCACAGTTTGAGATATGTCAAATAGAAAATGTGTGAAAATTATTTGAATAGTGAAAGCTATCCATATGTGGACATTAACATGAATTTTGAAAATGGTCGATACCTGCTGGCATAACAAATATATGTTCAATCCCAAAATGCATATTATGGGTGCACCAAACCCCTATACTGAGCCAGATACCTTCAAAAGTTTGACCCTTCTCATAGTGTTCGATGTGAGTAAACAGGACGAGCATATTAGTTCTAATGTGATCGACTGCAGGATCTCTTTCACTACACATGTAAATATACCCCCACACATGTACATCTTCTGCCTGATACTTAACGACTGACTCGCATCGTACAATTGCCGAGACAAAGTCGTCAAGATACTTTCGTGAATGCAGCAGAGGGTATAAATACAATCGGCCATAAGCGATATCTGTTAAGTCGGTTTCGCGCATAGACAGCAAGCAGCTGGATGTACTGTAATATGCAAGGCTTCCAGAGCCAGAGCGGCTACGGGCTTAGGGAGATTGCTGTGTCCTTCGATGACGATGGCAAAATGAGCACGTGTTCCTTCCGCCCCCCGCCCCCCTTATTCGTGGAAACTACTGGACGAGAAAAGCCAGACGAATGGACTGGAGTGGGACGAAGGCAAGATTCCCCACCACCAAGTGAGAAACATGCTCCGCGACTTGCTGATGCAGTATCCTCAAAGACCTGTTTTCATGGCGGGGCCCAAGTAGAAATAATGGCCGAGTGACTTGTGAAAAAAACGAGGTTGAATTCATCGATGTGCAGTTCGAGTATGGCTGCCCTTTGCTGCGCAAGCTGACGAAACTTTTCGACGACCAGAAGCAGCACGTTTGCGACAGGTCAGAACCTAACTGGACGTGCACGCGGAGGAACACACAGCTGCTCCGCATATGGTGTGCCTCTTCCTTGGACTGTGAATCTGCTGCCCACGACTAGACAAGAAGACGCCCCAACATCGATTCCAAAGAACAATTAAAAAAATAGCTTGAACATAGACTGAATATTTGTTTTGTGCTATAGCATTTATGTATTTATCTGTAAAATAAATTTTTTGTAAACAATTTAAATGTGGGTTTTTTGACCCTAAATCGTTAGATTATAATTCTTTCTTAAAAAACTTAAAATAAAATCCACATACTTCTTATGCTTTATAACCTATTTATGTATTGGGGGAAAACTGATGTAGGGCGAAACCTGCAGGGGTTCGTACAGATGGACTTGGGAATGTATACACACATGTGTTCAGTGTGAAACAGGGAGTAAGATTTTTGCGATTATGAAGGGGTGGTGTAGGAGGTGGGAGTGGGTGAGGGGTGGGATTGTGTGTGGCGAGAAGGGGTTGCATATAGGTGTTGGTGGGAATTGTAGGGGGAAGAATATATGGTTTGGATTGTGATGGGGAGTGGGTATGCGAAGATTGTGGGTGTGAATAAAGGAGAGTGCACCTTGTGGGCATTTCCAGTACATTGACGAAAGAGTAGAGGTGCGGATAGTCTCTTCTAACTTGTATAGTCGACGACATATTTTGCATCTATGATGTATTCGGACATTTCAGAGCCAATAGAATCTATGGCTGTGCCATCGATTTTTTCGGACATGGTACTGGCGAAGCCATCGAATTCGTGTGGTACTAGCAGTGTCATCGACTTCTTCGTGTGTGGTACCAGCAGTGCCATCGACTTCTTCGGGTGGGTTGTCTATAGTAGCATCTCCATCGACCTCTTCGGGTGGGCCACCTACAGCATATCCATCGGCATCGCGACCCAAGCTAACAGTGTCAAGACTTCGATGCATGCACTGTGATGAAGCCTTTGCGAATAACGTCAATGTTAGACGACACAAAAAGCACCAATGTAAGATGAAACTGTCCCTCATGGTATATAGGTGTCAAAAGTGTCTTCGTCTGTTTGCTCGTACTGACAATCTATAAAGACGTTTGAAAATATGCAAAGTACTTGTTCCTCTACGAGCAAAGCAAAAGGATGTATTGCCGTCGCCACGAAACTGTGATGGACTTACAAGTACTGCTGTGTGCAATGATGATGTAAACATGCCATCGCTACCTAGTACAGTAAGTGACGATGCAATAAGGCTATTGTCGGTAAGTGAGGATGTGCAAGTGGACCGTATGGACAATTCGCTGTCGATATCAAGTAGACTGTGTCGCTACTGTGATGAGACATGCAGTAAAAGTAGCAATTTTCTTAGGTACGAGAAGAGTGGTAAATGCAAAAAGAAGACCGTATGGGCTTATTTGACTCTTGTACAAGGGTTATTCAGAAAGTAAGGTCCGATTTCTCAAAAAACATAAACCATCACAGATTTTCTCAAAAACGTTTTCTAATTAATTCCTTACATGTTTCTTTATTTTTCTACATAGTTTCCATATTTGTTTAAATATTTGTTATAACGTTCTACAAGCTTTTGTATGCCTAAGTCATAGACGTCTGGTGCCTATGAGGATAACCAGTCTGTAACTTCTTCTTTCACCTCGTCGTCTGTGGCGAAGCACTTGCCTACATAAATGCGTTGCCCTCGCACCCATGATGCGTGGATCTCTCGGCACGGCCCCCTCGTGGGGGTGGTAGCAGACCACCTTGTTGAGAAGGGGTTCCAAGTATGTCTTGAACCAAGATATAGGACTGACGATGGACTGCGAAAACCTGACTTGGAGGTCTTCAAACCTGGTCAGGAATACTCCTACATTCTGGACGGTCAGGTCGTCCAAGGTCGAGGGTTAAAATGGTCTCTTGACAAAAAGCGTGACCGCTATGATAAGAACTAGGACGTGATAAAGTCCGTGATTGATGAGTTGTGGGTGGCTGGGGTGACCATACTCCCGATCACTGCCTCGTGGAAGGGGGTGTGGTTTCCCCAGTCACTCTCTTCTCTTAGGGTGCTTGGTGTTAGTGAGGCTCTTTTGCGGACTGTGCCTACCCGCACTCTCTTCGACTCGCTTATGTGTTGGCGACATTTCTGCCGCTCAACCAAACAGGGTACCCATGTCCTGTGAGTATAGTGGTCTTCGGACATTTCCTTCTTTTCTTTCTTTATGTTCAATTGGTAGGATGGTGGGTGGATTGCCGTGCCCGGTATTTTTCTATATTGTGTGATCTGAGTGTTATGTCCCCTGGGTACAATCTCCTCTAAAAATTTATTACCTTCCATATGATATCGGTCCAAAACATCGAGACCACAAGCCATTATTTTCATTTGGTGTTCCTCAGTAAGCAGCCTGGGAACCCAACATGCGCACAATTTGTGAAGTTGGAAATTTTCAGACACAATTTTGTGGAAAGTTGTTCTACCCACATTCGGAAATTCCAATGCTAAAGTTGAAATTGTGAATTGCCGGTCTTCACGCATCTTTTCGTCCATGGCTTTGACCAAATATTCTGTGATCACTGATGGTCGGCCTGATCGCGGTTCATCATGGACATTTTCCCGTCAGCCCTTGAAAGCTCTCACCCTCTTACGCACTTTGCTGTCACTCATCGCATTGGGGCCATACACTTGACTTATCTGTCGATGAACTTCCGCTACTGAAACGTTCCTTGCTGTCAAAAATAGAATCACTGACCGTATTTCACAGTCGACTGTCTGATCAATTGTTTTAAACATTTTGAACTGATACTGTTAACAGCACACTACAGCAATACCAATGCAAATGAGGTCGTTTGATGAGCAAGGCATCTTGGGAGTCGGTGCGCATGCACTTTACAATATTCGCGCGACATTCGATTAGCTATGGCAATTCGGACCTTACTTTCCGAATAACCCTCGTATGCCATTAGTGCGGATGTGAATTTAAAAGTCATAATATAACGATTTATGTGGAAAAAGAGTGTGGTGAGGCATATTGCCAGCATGGGAGGGTGAGGGTTGGTTAGGAAGGGTGAGGATTGTTGAGGGAGGGTGAGTGTTGTTGAGGGAGGGTGAGGGTGTGCGAGGGATGATGGGTGTTGGTGAGGGAGGGTGAGGGCCGGTGAGAGAGGGTGAGGGCCGGTGAGAGAGAGTGAGGGCTGGTGAAGGAGGGTGAGGGCTGGTGAGGGCGGCTGAGGGCCGGTGAAGGAGGGTGAGGGCTGGTGAGGGCGGCTGAGGGCCGGTGAAGGAGGGTGAGGGCCGGTGAAGGAGGGTGAGGGCCGGTGAGGGAGGGTGAGGGCCGGTGAAGGAGAGTGAGGGTTGGTTAGGGTGGGGTGTAGGGCGATATTTGATGAAGGGGTGAGGGGGTGATAGTTGGTAAGGAATGGTGATGGTGGTTAGGTGAGGGGGAGGGGTGTAGGTAGTGAAGTGTGGATGTGGTAGGTGCAAGATGTGGGTCGGAGGAGGGGGCCAGGTCTGCTGATCCTCCCTGGTCTACTTGATCTTAATAGCCACGAATCCTTCTCTCCTGCTCTGAGGATTAAGTGGTTCATTCTGCTAGAAGCCTCTAATCCTCTTGCTCAACTGAGGATTTTTTGACTTTTGCTTGGAGGAACTTCATATCTGCTTTCCTCATTTTTCATCGTTTTGGAAATTTTTTGGTGAAAAAAGGGATTTATGGGCAAAATTATTAATTTCGGAGATGGTTTTTGCCGTGAAACAGGCAATTTTGATGATAACATGGCCATTCCAGGCCGCCGGCCATGCCTACCAATATGGTGGATGGTTCCTTAATCCTATCCCTAAACCCTGTGCCCGAATCGACATATGTACACTACTCATGTTACATTATAAACTGGGACAGTGAACCGTTTTCTGACCTCTCATTTCCTTCGCACTGCCAAATATCTAACCACTTGAGAGTTATGCCCGAGAACATATCCTGCAATACTGATACGATTATTTCCTTTTCCTTAAAACGATAATTTGTTAAATTAGATATTCCAGTTATTTAGCTGGTTTTTATCGCGATACTGCAAAATCTTAATAATATCCCTGATAAATATTAACATTTCTATAATTACTGAAATGAGAACATGGAATTGAATTTTATAATTTACTCTGTAATTTCCTTTTGTACTTGGTCAATAATTATTTAAAAACTAGTTGCCAAAGTATTTTTGTAACACTAAAAACAATCTCGAGTAAATTTCACAAATCCTTAGCGTTGATTGTGTCAAATAAATGTTGAATTTTAACAAATAAAATGGCGTAGTCACGTTTATTATTAACATTAAATAAATTAAACGAATTCGTATGTTTTATAAAATATGTTGCAAATATAAAGATTTCTGCTGAAGAGTAACAGGTAAATTTTGCAACAAGTTTGCTACAATCAGGTGTCATTTAGGGCTCATTAGGGGTCAGTTAGGAGTCATTTGTGGTTCAGAAGGGGTCATTTAGGGATATTTTATGGAGCAGAAGGAGTCATGTACTGGTCAATTTCAGAGCAGAAGGGGTAAGGTAGGGGTCATTGGCAGAGCAGAAGGGGTCATTTTCAGAGTAGAAGGGGTTATTAAGGGGTCTTTCAGAGCAGGATGGGTCATTTAGGAGTCATTTGTGGAGCAGGAGGGGTTATTAAGTAATCATTTTTGTAGCAACAGGGCTCAATTAGAGGTCATTTGTGGAGCAAAAGGGATAATTTGCGAAGCAGGAGGGGTCATTTAGGTGTAATTTGCGGAGCAGGATGTGTCATTTATGGGTAATTTGCAGAGTAGGAGGGGTCATTTAGGAGTCACTTAATGGTCATTATGGGTTATTTTGGGGTTAATTAGAGATCATTTATGGGTCATAAGGGGTAATTTATTGGTTATTTATGGTTCATTTAGGGGTCAGTCTTGTGAGGTGTCGGACTGGTTGTAGTCAGTTTTCTGCTTCAAGTGTAACCATGAGTTCAACCTGAGCGAAGAACTTATCTGGAAAAATCTGTTGAAAATATAACTGCACAGTAATGTGGCCAATAAACTAAATACAATGCCTGGTTGAATAGAGGCATAACATTTTTTAATCTCACTGAGGAAATATGTGACTTGGTCTCTATTTATAGCAGTAGCTATGCCAAATAGATACACATGTTGCCACTGTGAAAAGGACTTCGGGTTTTTTATGAAGATGGCGCAAGTTAATGATTGCTTGAAGTTTACTGTATAGCTTATCTCAATGAGTGTACTTTCTCCCACTGCTGGAAAATTACACCGAAAACAGTGCTGATTTCTCGAAAGATCTTCAGCAAAAGCTACCTTGCTCGTCAACATGAAAAAAGCCAATGTTTAAAAGGACCGACCTCCAAATCACTATCATATACCAACGGTGGTACAACTTTTGGTAGAAGCGATAATTCAAAGAGACACACTAGTTTGTATAAAGGTAACATGCCTTTTACTTGATTCGAGACAGCATGTGTTGACTTTGTTATCTCATGTAAACACACTACATAACATGTTCGCAGACGATGAGGCAACTCGCTCGATGAAGCGTTACAATAGGCATATGCAATTTATACAAGGTGATACTTTGAAGAACCACATAAAAAACGGCAAGTTTTCGTCTTTTGAGAGCCAGCAAGCGTTGCCATCAATACCTCTTGCTGCAATGATGGGTAGTGATTCGTCAGGCGATTGTGACGAGACAGTTAATATTAAAGACGGAATGAGAGACCTATAAGGCGTGGTAGAGTGGGTTGATGGTGAGGTGGACGAACAATGGTGAGCTATAGTGGGTGGGGGTGCTAGAGTCAGGCGGTGTCTTGGTGGCTTGTGGGGATAATGACGGCAGCTGAGCTATGGTAAGTAGATGGTGAGGGAAGTGGAGCGACGAGACATGTGATGGCCTGGGGCATGGGTGGGGGTGGGAAGCATGTGTGTTATGTTAAGTCAATAATTCGCTTTGTGGGTCGGAAGATTGATCGGCTATGTAACCAATGAAATAAAGAGGTGTGGGTTTTCAGTCGGCTGCTGATTGTCGTACTAGGGAGTGACTGTGCTCTGCCATCTTTACGAAAATCGAACCCTCAGTGTCACACACAACAAACTTAAATTGTTTTAGTTTGGTACGTAATTTTTTCCTCTATAATTGTTTCACTTTTAATGATTTTAGCTTTTTTTTCTTGATTTTTCGAGTTTAAAGTCAATGGGGTCAAATTTACAGCTATCAACATTCAACATGGGTGCTGTAGTCAGTCATGTAATATGTTCAACGAATTTTTTTAATTTATTAGATTTTTAAATTTTTTTCTAGATTTTCGAATTTAAGATCATTGTGGTCAATGTCAAGACTACCGACTTCCAGCATGGGTGTCGAAGTCAGTGATGTAATATGTTCATAAACTTTTGTTAGTTTCTTTAGATTTGTAATTATTTTTTCAAATATTAGTTGTCAATATTTTTGGGGTCTATGTCAAGGTCGTCAACAACCAATATGGCGTCCGGGGGTTATCACTGTAAGAATTTCCTTGATTTTTAAATAATTTTTTCTCCATTGTTCTCTATTTATTTATAACTCTCTGTGCCCGCGGCTCCGCTCACATGGACTACGGAATAATTGTTTAGTTTTTTTTAATAAGGTCCCCCCCCCTTATGATGATTCCACCCGCCACCACCATTGCTCTCCATATCAGCGTACGGTAAACCGACTTGCGAAAGTAAATTTTTTGAAATATTTTCTCGCAGTAAATAGTAGCCAATATCAACTTTCAGCCGTCCAACTATTTATGTGCAAGAAACTATGTCGATCTGTTGCTAGGTTGCATTGTTATTGCGTTTGTGTACTTTTTCATTTTCAAATAAGAATTTCCACAAGGGAATGAGAAGTTTTCTGGGGGTAGAAAGTAGCCTATGTCACTTCCCAGCCCTCCAACTATCTCTGTGCAAAAATTTACGTAGATCCGTTGCTTCGTTGCGACGTAAAAGAAGGACAAACAAAACAAACACACTTTCGCATTCATATAATAGTTAGGCTATATATAGCAAGAACCGATATATTTTTCGGTAACATATCAATCGATAAGTTATTTTCCATATTGATACTAATCGATATATCGATAAGTATGGACATATCTATAATTATCGATGTATTGATATATCTACCATTGACGCAGCATTGTACCCCAAGTGCTAATTTTACTAAAATAATTTTTTAGGGAATGAGATATTTTTTCGGGATAAAAAGTGGNTAAAATAATTTTTTAGGGAATGAGATATTTTTTCGGGATAAAAAGTGGCCTATGTCAACTTTTACTGCAGTACAGAAGCGCAGCCGCCGATCTTTCATGGTACGGCCTGAGCGAAGTAGCGCAGGGGCAAGTCAATACATTCGCGTTCGGGAGGAACGGGGTTCGAATCCAAGTCCGGCCATTCAAATTTTGGCCTTCCATGGTTTCCCGAAATCGTTCCAGGCGAATAGAGACATACGCCCAGTAAATTTGGTAATGAAGGAGGGAAAATTTTTATCTCTGGTAAAAACACTTACTAGTATTTCTCTGTCATAGATAGATATATGCTACTACGGAGTTTTTTAGGTCTTTTTATTCTGCACAATTCTTTATTAAATTATATTGTTCCATATTTAACGGTTTAGATAGCGCATTGCAAGAGAGTGCGCTGGCGGTAAACTTTTTTCCGACTTGATTCACTATTATTATTATTTGTAAATTTTTTGAGCTATCTTGTCGCTATAAAAAGTGGTCAATATCACCTTTCAGCCCTCCAACTATTTCTGTGCAAGAAATTAGTCGATCNTATCTTGTCGCTATAAAAAGTGGTCAATATCACCTTTCAGCCCTCCAACTATTTCTGTGCAAGAAATTAGTCGATCTGTTGCTCGGTTGCGATGTTACATTGTTGAAATTGCATTGTTGACACTGCATTGTTGACGTTGCATTGTTATTTTGTTTGTGTACTTTTTCATTTTCCAATAGGAATATTAACAAGAATTTTAAATAAGATATTTTTTCGGGATAAAAAATAGTCTGTGTCACGTCCCGATCGTCCAACTATCTCCGTTGCTCCGTTGCGATGTGAAAGGACAAACAAACATCCAAACACACTTTCGCATTTATATACATAGATTGTAAGGCTGGAAGGTAGGGGTAGGGTTAGGGGTTTATGGTTAGGGCGATGGGGCAAGGCAGGGGGATGGTGGTTTAACATTATAATTTTTCGATTTTCTGAATTTTTTTTAGATTTGTCTCGATTTTATAATAATTGCTAGGTGATGATGGTGAAGAGAGGGTGAGGTTAGTGTTTTGTCATGAGTGTGAGGTTAATTTGTTATGTTCTTCGATTTAGAGAATCAATTTTTCGAATTTTTTTGTTATCATTCTCTAATTTTTTGACTGGGTGGATTCTTGGGAGGTTGGTTAGGGTTGTGGGTGAGCAAGAGGTACGGTATTGCAGTGTTACATGTTCTTCCATTTTTTAGAATTTTTTTCAATATTTAGCGATCTTTTATAATTGCCAGGGAGAGGTGGTGAAGTGAAGGTGGTTGGAATGAGCAAGAGGAAGGGTAGTGTATCGTTATATGTTCTTCGGTTTTTCGAATTTGTTTCCCGATTTTTTCGATTATATAATAATTTCTAGATGGCGAGGTTGGAAAGGGGGTAAGGTGAGCTTGGATAGTGGTGGGGTGAGGTGGTGGAGTGCTACAAGTATTAAGCAAGCCCCCAAATATTTCCAATTTCTCAAAAATGGTCTTTTGGGGGCTCGGTTTTGCATATTCTGGCCCATAGACTTTTTTGAAGAGAAAATGGGCAATTTCGAAGGAAAAAAGAGAAATTTTGAGGCAAATTCTAGGAATTTCGAGTGTTTTTATAGGAGAAACGGTAAAATTTGTGCCGTCATCCAAGATGACGAAAGAGTCCTGGATCCTGATACATAATGCGTGTGCCTGTACCGACATATCCCTACTACTGCGACACTTACTGATTTTAGACTAATAAGAGGAACTTTGGTTACAGTAGTTTGTTTTTATTATTGCAAGATAAAATAGTTAAGGCGCTCCCACATTACGTGGTGCCATGCGGATACACGCTTCGCAAGGGCCTTAGCCACTTAACATATTAACCCTAGTATACTCGTTCATGTATGAAGTCAAAATAGGTAAATTATTGGTCAGTGCTGTACAAGGTCAGAAGCTAGCACCAATACAGACGGCATATTTTTCCTGGTTGATGCCATTGGTTGCTGCTAGTTCACCAAATTGTTGTTATTGGTTACGGCCGGTGCCGTAGACAAATGGAAATTCTTTACGCAGGTTCAATCATGTAAATTATTTCAAGGAATTCGTAAGTTCTTGTCAAACCAAAAATCTCCTCTTTTTTAACAATTGGAACGGAAAATTGATGTGTTTCAGTTGAGGGGTTAATCCATCCGTGGGCCCAGGAACGGCTGACTCGGGACTCTAACCAGCAACGTTGCAGGATGGCATCCTCGAAAGTTGCTGATCGGCGTTGACGTAAACACGCTTGAGTTTGGCGGATCTTCCTGAAAGCGCCACCTTAGAGGCGAGTTCCGGAATGGACGCCTTGCCTTGTAACCTCAGTTCGTGTCCGGGCTCCATTAATTAATTGAGTCGGATTGCGAGAGGGGGGGGGAGGGGAGGAAATAGAGTCACGGGAACACGTTCATGGAATATTTACTCTGAAAATGGCTTTTCGCTCGCCCTCTCGCCCTTCATTTATTATTCATCTGGTAAAAGGGGGCAGGCACATCGCATGTCTGGCCAGGTAGGAAGCGCGGGGCAGGAGCTGGGTCTTCCATTAGTGGATTGGCGCGGTGCAGGCCCGCCACACGGCGCATCGCATGCGCGCGCCAAGGCTGTACAGCGCGCACCGCCCCGCATCACGGCCGTTCCGCTCCTCGCACCAGGCGCATCAGTGCGCACTACACCACGTTCCACATCCGACCGAACTCGGGATTTGTTCGCCAATAGAAAACGCGTGCACAATGAACGCGTACGTATTAAAATATAAGTATGGATTCTTTGTGGTCCGCATCATAGCCATCGCGTACTTGAACAGCCCTAAAGTCCACGATGATAATGAACTCCGCCATAAAGAATGCCTGCTTCCATTTTGATACGTACGCGTTCGTCATGTACACGTTTCTCATCGAGAACCGAGCCTTTCTCATCCAATACAACAGGCCGTGAAACTCAAATGGCTGTGTTCCATTACCTCCACGATGCGCACTACGTGTCACAAAAACTGCATCATTGTACAGCAAGCCGTTCTACATCCGGCCAAATTTGCACAATCCGCTGTAACAGATCTTGAACGCAAATTACAGAGTTCCGTTTCCTACAGCACTCGCACTCTGATGCATGAAAGTTTTTCCGTTTATCTCACCCAGGTGCAACAAAATACAGCATAAACCGTTATGCAAATGACGAAGATTGCATATAATATGCACCAGGTCCCGAGCACTAATGGAAGTGTTCCGTAACCGGTTAAATGTGCAATACGCGTAATGAAAGTTCCGTAATTTATTCCACTAGAGTTATTGTATACTCATGAGCGTGAATAATATAACAACCATGAAGGAAACATGCAAATGAAACGAAACTCACAGGGAATGGAAAACACGATATGATATGTCATTACAATTTAAGAATGATTGCGCTTGTATGGGCACAGCAACGTTCTCTGAACTTACGTTTTAAAGCGTACAGAGAACAATTGAGGACCAAGAAAAGTACAGTTGTTCATCCGCCGTGAGATGTAAAATTTCCTTCTATAATCAGTATGCCTCATCGACTTGAAAGGGCACTTTTAAAGTACGTTAAGGAGATTCAGTAGGCCGGAGTGATCGACTTGCGTGTAGGAGGATTTTCATACCGTGAAATTGCTACTCGTACGGGGCATAATACCACGCCAATGATGCAGGTGTGAAAGCAATAGCATGAAGAGAACAGGACGAGTAGAAAACCTTGTAACTGGACTACGAAATAGGACGTCACCACGTGGTGATAGACACCTCATCTGCATGGAAGTGACGGACGGTTCATCTTCGTCTCGAGTGGTAGCAGAAGGCAGGATTACTGCAACAGGCCTGGCGCTGTCTGCTTACACGCTTCGACGGCATCTGCTTTGCAGATAACTGCGTGCGTGCATTCCTATGCGGAGGATTCCCTTGAACCTGCCATTGACGCCTCAGGTTACAGCAGTCAAAATGAACACACCCACTGGAGTGCAGTGTGACAACATGTCAGGTTTGCAGAGTGCAGTGGAGATATTTGGGCAGTTGCTCCATTACTTAATTTTTGGATTCCATATTTAAAAACCAAGCTAATCAAGACAATTATTTCGAAGTACAACTTATATTTCCTACGTTATTAGTTTAACATCTTTAACCGTTTTCAAATAATACCTAATAATTTAATGATGTCAATCCCACTTGGGAAGGTGCATGTATAGTTAAAACCGTGAAAATTACAAAAAAAAAAAAAAATCGTTATGTAATCCTCTGTTTCATGTACATCTTTGATTTTTTTGTGTCTGGTTATAAATGTTCATTAAGAAGATTTGAAAAGAAAATCGAAGATGGAATTGATACTACCCCCTTAATATCGAAGTCTTGAGAGTCGATGAGGGTGAAGTGAGGTGAATGTGGAGTAGCGCCGGAATTCAAGGGTAGGCGAAACGGGAGATCCCCGAGAAAACCCGCCGACCAGCGACATCTTCCGGCACGATTTCCACATGCGAAAATCTGGGAGAGAATCCGCCAGAAATCGAACCCGGTTCGCCTAGGTGGAAGACGAATAGTCTGACTACACCACCGCATCCATATCGGGGTTTACGGACGAATCCCACTTCAATTTGTATTAAAATGATGGCCTCAAACGCAATCGGTGATATCAAAATAAAGCCTGATTTCCCAGAATGCGTAGTCCAGCGTTACACTGCATCAAGATTTGGGGAACAGTTGGCAGAGAACTGAAAAATTTCCGTTATTATTTGGGGACACGTGAAAATTGAAACTCATATAATAAGTTTGTATCTAGACCATACTTTATCTGATATGCCCTAGGTAAATCTGCGCCAATTAATGAAGACTTCACACTGATATGCCCCATTTACGCGCAAATTAGTCAGAAAGGGCGTAACTTCACATCTATGCAGCAGCCAAAGGAAACACTACGCCACACCCGGTATATAAAGTAGTGTGAAGTTCAATCTGATGCCAAATGATAACACGAATTTTGCATAACTCTAGTAAATGGGTATTACAGGTGCTCATAGAAGCTACGAATTGTGGGCGCTCTCAACAGCAACCGTTACGTCAGTGAAGTTGTGGAGGCTGTACTTATACCCTTCCTTTAGCACACTCCGGGAGCCATTTTCCAAGTCAGCACCCAACCTCGTGCCAGAAATGCTCGGGCCTTCTTTGAAGTAAGGTGGATAACGCTTCGTCCATGGCCTGTATGTCACCTATTCAATGTACATTACGTCAATTGCTAGAAATATTTTTAACCGTCAATACCAATTTTTGTTGCATACATACGTAGTAATTTTTATGATTGCCCTACTTGGCAAATATTTCCTTGCAAAATTTGCTTTCTGAAGCATAGAGAAGGGAAATATACTTAATTACTTTTAAAAATATACCTACTATTACTGATTGTATTTATAAACATTGAAATTAGTAAATTCTATCAAAATGGGGCCGCGGTTGTGTAGTGGTAAGACTACTCGCTTTCCCTTTTTGGGTTAGATTCCCGGCGGGTTCGCTCCCGGATTTTCGTGCGTGGTATCATGCCGGACGATGCCGCTGGTTGGCGGGTTTCCTCTGGGGTTTCCCGTTTCCCCTGCCCTTGCATTCCGACGCTGCCCCATACTCACCTTGCTTCACGTTCCACGGCTCTTAAGACCTCGAGGTCAAGATCCTCAGAAATATCTCCACTTTACACTACAAAAATATTTTACAGTGTTGCAAAGTGTACGCATTCTTGGTTGATATTCAACATAAAGCGTACTTTCCAGACAGTTTTGGTAATCTGCACTTCTATATGTGTTCTGCGCGTTGTACAGTCACGTATAGTGTTACCTTCATTGGAAGCCACTCTACTTCCATCTTAAGGTAAGTTACGCCACGGCCAGCGACCTTCAATTAAGCAAAGTAAGGTCGAGTCGTGTCAAGTTTGTTCACATACCGAGAGGTCTCCATGTTTGTTTTCAACCAACATTGTGACACATGGGCACGCTAGCTGTTACCTGCCGCTGTGCGATCATGCGCGCATAGGGCCGAGGAACAATACTCGGCAGGTTTCCTACTCGCTGCATTTATGCACGGAGAAGAACACGGACGTTTCTACGGGCAGCCACTTTCCCAATTTATATTCCCATCTTACAGAATCACAGGTTGGGAAATGTTCTCGTTTCCACGGAACACGACCCATTAGGGCCAATGAAACTCCTAGTCGAATAAAACCGAGTGAGGTGGCGCGCTGGTTAACTTCCGGGTTTGCATCGGGGAGCACACAGCTCTGATTCCCGGTCCGGTAATCCAGATTCGGTTTCCATGGTTTCCCGAAGTAACACCAGGTAAATGCTGCGATTGTTACTTACTATACGTAAGACTTACACTGAAGAGCCAAAAAAAATGGTACACCTGCCTAATATCGTGTAGGGTCCCCGCGAGCACGCAGAAGTGCCGCAAGACGACGTGGCATGGACTCGACTAATGTCTGAAGGTATGCAGGAGGCATTGAAATCTGCGCCAATTTGAGAAAGGGTTGCACGTCTGTCACGTTTAATGATTCTCGTCAGTCGTCGTTTGTCCCGTTCGTGCACGATATTTTTTCGGCCGCAGCGATGTCAAAGATTTGATGTTTCACCGGATTCCCGATATTCACGGTACACTCGTGAAATGGTCGTACGCGAAAATCCAAATTGTATCGCTATCTCGGAGATGCTATGTCCCATCTCTCGTGCACCGACTATAACACCACGTTCAAACTCACCTATATCTTGATAACCTGCCATTGTAACCGCAGTAACCTATCTAGCAACTTTGCCAGACGCCGGTTGTCTTGCATAGGCGCTGCCGACCGCTTCACGTTACTCTGATTGGTTCCATACCTCTGTTATTTGCATACGCACGCCTACACCAGCTTTTTTGGCTCTTTATTGTATTCCACTCAGGGCGGGAAGCTCAATGCTCTTACTAGTTTGGCAACTAAACAAATTCGTCGTCAGGGTGCGCTGCGGTCGCATGTGCACCGGATGTTTCCATTTCATATGTACGTAAATGGGATAATTGCAATATTCACAAAATAAATGTAATCGTTTTACATATTCAATTTTGCATTGTGTTGGAATCTACTTAGAGAATAAACTTTTTCTTTGCCGTAAAGTGGAAATATAACGAAATATGTTCACATATGGTTTAATTTTCTGTAATTAACGTAATTTATCAAAATGTTGGCTTACACACCTGCTTGATTTAAATATGGCAGCTGAATTGAAAAGAAATTGTGAAATGGTTGAAAATATCTTTTTCGTGGTTTTCCTGTGCAGTTTCTTGAAGGAAATTGGGAAAAGTACAAACTTCCTTTTGATGGCAGTTATATTTATTTAACACTTAAATTCGTAAAATTTTCCCATTTAAAGAAGCTTGTTTTTAAGCTCACAATGCCAAACGCAGTTGTATTATTACTTTTTGCTCTTGTAAACACTATTGGAGGGCGCGAATAAAAGTGAATAAATAAAGATAATAACTAAAATTTTGGCTTGGGTAATGATATAATACAATTCGAGTCAAACACTAACTTTTACACACAAACAAATATAATTTCTCCATTTAACGCCAGCAAAAAAGTAACCTCTTTGGAACACCAGCGCTCCTTACGGCAGAAATTTTCACTACGCCAAACTCCCCATTAGAAATCTCTTTTTGTTCCTGACCTGAGTCGAATGAAATTTTAGCCATGCAACTTGCCCCTACTCAAATGGCCGCGCTGTTGACGAGATGTTAAACCCAACCTACCGCGTCGAATAAAGCAAAAAAATCGTGCTACTTTCCAACTAATATTAAATTAAATAAATTCTAATTTGATTTTTTTTGGATGTTTCTCCGGAAGGCTAACGAAAGTGCCCACTCACATAATAAGGACAAGTTTCATCCTTTCCAGATACTGCTTTTGTTAACAATCAACACTGAATTTGGTTTTTATACTTGAAGTTTTACTGAGAAAAAATATGGTTGTAAGAAGCTTCTAGACAGTCAACTTAGGGACAGCCATCTTACAGGTTGTAAATATTGTTAATGTAGATAGTAAAACCAACATAACTGTTAGTTATATTCCTTTACGTAATTGTATTTGTGGCTGTACCTATGGTTTAGAGCACTACGTTTCTGCTACAAAACAGATCATTCCTTCAACAGAACACCTTCGACAATGCTTGGATGTTATTCACAACAATAAGAATGTTCTGTTGCAAGTACAGAAGAGTACTGTGGTAGGGTTTAAGGTAACAGCAACATAATAATTTGTTTGGTTATTACAATATTAGTTGTTAACGAAACCATCCAAAGTTTGTTGAAGATGTTCTGTTGGAGGTACTATCTATTTTGTTGCAACCATATGTACAGTAGAAAATACAATCACAGGCAGGAGTATGACAACAGTTCTGTTAGTATTACTATCTCTACTAACTATATTTAGGTGGTAACTTCAAATCATCAGACGGATGTCCGTATTTTAACAGTCTACATGGAGAAACTACCTGTTTTGTAGCAACAATATGTACAGTAGAAAATACAATCACAGACAGGAGTATGACAACAGTTCTGTTAGAATTACAAATATTTGGTTGTAGAAAATAAGTGGCGTATTTCAGAGTGTTTATAAGTTGTCGAGTATTCCAAAGTTATTAAGAACTTAAAATAAATTCAAGTTATTCCTTTTGTTTACAAATTTTCAACCTGCCCGTAGAATGTGTATTCTAGTATGGTAATATCTGCACGGAACCAAATACTCCAGTATTCTGAGATAACGATTTTGCTGAAGGTGTGTGGATGTGCTTGTGTGTGCACAACATTTAATCGAATACACCTAAATAAAAATTACTCTTAAGAATAGTGAATTTTTTTTTTTTTGTGGATTGAGAATTTCAAATATGTAGCACACCTTTCTTTCTGCTATGGCTATTTAAAAATGCCAACCTCTGCTTTCCGATACTGGAAACTGAAAAGTTAACCACACAAATCCTGTACTAGTAATTAAAAAAAGTATAAATAATAATATCCTAAACAAAAATATTTTCACTACACAGTAGTAGTAAAATATACCATCACAAATATTTAAAAACATATTCCCAGAAATTGCACATTCTCAGAGAGTAGCTAGATTTATGTAACTTTTCTGCCAAAATTAACGGACTCTTTCTTTACACAATTCCGAACAGAAGCAAACACAGGAGTGTTAAAACCATTGTCTGAACTTACCAGGATTTCAAGTGAACTCATGAAGTGGTCTCCAGTCGTCGTGTTTTATAGTTAAGTTGGTAACACCCGAGTGATTACCATGCAAACAATAACAGCTATAGCTTTTACTCATACGAATTTAGAGCCATGTATTCAAATGTATTCCAAATTGGAGCACTTTCCATAACATTATGTAGGGGTTTGTAATTACTATGCGCCGGTGGAGCCACCGCGCGCATAGTTTCTGGATTTGCTCCTCTGTAAGGCGGCCTGCTCCTTGGCCGACTCGGCTCCCCTCCTGTTTTCTCTCCTCATTTCCCTCCCTTGATTACCCCTCCTTGTACGTCAGATTTTTTTAATTCAGGGACTAGTTTATATAAGTTGTTACACGCCTTGTGCAGCGCTCATTCTACAACTGTGAAAAAGGTCGTCGGGTTGACGCCTGCTAGAGCTCATTTCAATTGTAATATGAGCTAAAATTGTCAGTTTCTCCGTCCTTGAAAGAGGGTGCTATGTGACGCACTATAAATAATGTAGTTGCGTGAGCGGCTGATTATGCTGGAGCTTGTAAAACGGCAAGTCGTGATCGCAGCTTTTCATTTGGGGGGTTCAGCGCAGTGTTTTTGAAATAATTGCATGGCGTATTATTGTGATTGTTTTGGGCTTTGCAGCAAGTAAGATTTTTTTCTAAATTCTGGTTTTGGACGCCTGCCTGAATTGTAGTTTCAGTCTAACTAATTTCTTGCTTCTATGTATAGCTCCAGTTGCTTTAACGTGTTGTGTATAAGTTTTGTCTGCTGCCCAATCATTTTAATGTTTAATTGTCGCTACCGGGCTACCACGACTTACACGTTGGGCATAGTCTGCTGAAGTGTTCTAATTGTCGTCGTCGATTATTTTATTCGATGGAGATATGGTTAGGGTCTTCGGACTGCCTCCATAGATTCACTATTTAAACGTTATATCTTATTTCAGATTTTATCTTTTATTTTCACGTAAAGGAGCTTTACTGGGCCTGAAGCGCTGCCCTCCTTCAGTCAAATTGCTCCACTAAATACCTTGCATTTTTTTCTAGTCATCAAAGAAACCATCAGTCTGTTAGAAACGTTTTAATATCACTCTTCTCGTTTTTTCAATTAAATATTTATTCTATATTTTGTAGGAATGTAAAATTTTCGAATAAGCAATTGCGCAGCAATTTAATCTTTTTGTATGAGTGTTCATAGTTACTTTTTGATATTTTTGAAACGTTTTACACTACTTGGCTTGTTTGCCAGTTAAATGTTTATTGTACTTTTGAGATATGCAATACTTTCGAGAGAGCAATTTAATCTATTTGTATAAGTATTTTAATCTATATTTTTTGCATTCTGAGTTTTTGGCGTTTAGAATTTTACATGTAATTTTTTTTGTAAATGTTCAATGCAAATGTTCAATCCTAAGGTGCTGCTAAATTTTAATATTCTGAAATTATTGAGTTTGAAAGTGACATCGTTATTGTATTATTTGTGCTGCGGCAAACCTAATAATTTTGTATAGAAGCGATTTGGAACATCAGGAGTATTGTTCGGATTGCGAAATATCAGATGAGTAATATTTCTATGCATCGAATTTTTTCACAAACCGCTGTAATAAGTTAAGGGCAAACAAGAATTTTCAACTCCCTAACTGATGAAACCATGAATGAAATAATTTTTTTGTATGTGATTTCTTTCGAAATTAAATGTTGCTTTGTATATCCTATAGAATGAAAATTTCAAAGAGGGCTGTAACTTTTTTTTTAATAAGCACAACCTTTATCAGATACATCACAATTTATTCTTAAAGTCAACTCATCAACATTTCCATTTTATGAAATCTTTGAGCACATTAGCCGAAGGGGAAAAAGTGAACGAGATGGGTTGGGATAGAGATAAATAGATGACGAAGTGATTACGAACAAGGGGTTGGGGAGGAAGAGGGAGACTGCACGGGTGTTGATAAAGGCAGATAAAAAAACCGATGAAAGGTAATGTGTGAAGGGGAATCAAGTACGAAGCGAAAGGGGATCACAAAATCGCAATTAATTTTCGACGCAGCACGGTTGTGTACAGGAAGGCTAAAGAAGACGCCAGCCAGCCTATATTTATAGTGTTCTTATTTCATAAGGTATCAATTGTATTAATTTGTATTTATTTTGTAGTATTGTACTGTATTTTGTGGTATTGCGAAACTTAATACAATACATGGTGGTAAGTTAACTTTTTCACCTCCGTTGACGTCGTAACTGATGTTACTAAACAAAATATGACACACGGTGCTGTAGTACATAGAAAGGGACGTCATGTTATGTAGTTACAGTTTGTATACGTACGTAAGTAAACGCAAACTGCATGATATGAATATCCACATCCTTTGTACACATGATAATACAGTAATATTTTATAGGTGGAAACGTTGCACATGCTGTGTAGATTACATTGAAGTACTTTACATACTGCAAATAAACAACATTCTTGTAGAAACAACGTGCATTCTGGTGGCGTGCAGTCACATGTTCCCACTGTTCAGATTGCCCACAAAAAAACCTAAAGTGCACCTTTTGGCCAAACTAAATTAATGCAAGTGTGTAGTGACACTTCTCACAGTGTGTGCTTCTAACGATTATGTTAAAAATGACGACCATTTGCATTGAGACACTCCTCTGCTCGTGTCATCACTGATCGATGTACGTCTACCAGTGTGTCTGGAGGCATGGAAGCACATGCAGCTACAAAATGCTATTTCATGTCTTCCGGTGTCGTTGGAACCTGCTAGTACACTACGCCTGTGATAGTTTCTCAGGGAAGGAAATCCATCGGTGTTAGGTCAGACAAGCGCGCTGGATAACGCTGAACAGGTCTACATCTTCCCACAAATCGGTTTGGAAATATACACTGTAGTTAATTTCTTGAAATTTAGGCATTATGAGCAGGACACCCATCATGCTGATACCACATCACTTGATGCATATTCTGCACGACATAGTTCAACCAGGCAGGCAAGGTATGTCCCAGTAAATGCTTGTACTTTCGCCCATTCAGTGGGTATTCAATGCAATAGGGGCCAATGATATGTCGTCAGATGATACCACGCCTTACATTGACGCTCCATTGACATTGATGTTCTAGCTGATGAAGCCAGCGAGGGTTTTCCGATCACCAGTAATGCATGCTGTGCAGTTTGGCGTTTCCATTGTTTGTAAACGTTGCTACATCGGTAAACAATACACGACCTATAATCTCTTGACCTGGTTGTAGGACCCACTGGCAATATCACATTTGCTGTTGAAAGTTATTGCAGTGTAGCTATTGATTCAACGACACATGGTTGGGTAGGTAATGATGCCTGTGCATAATGCTCAGCACAATTGCTGTACAAATTCCAATCTGTCGTTCCATTTCGCAAGAACTGACCTGAGGATTTATTGCAATGTAAACGTGTAGAGACGTTGAAACCCTCAGGGAGGGGTGTGTCAGAGTGTATTTCCTATTACATGCGTCCTTTCTCCAAGGACAGGCAAATATGATGGTCAGATATAAGATATTTATAGGCATACCAAACGAATTCATCAGTATAATAGTTTGGATGAGTAAGGGACAACAGTATCACTTTTTCATTAAAATTTCCCTTTTCCGCTCAGAATGTACCATTTCCCCCTCGAAATCGAATTTTAAAATTTAAAAATTTCTCTTTTTTCTATCAAAATTTCTCCTTTCCCTTAAAATTTTCCTTTTTTCCCCCCAAAAAACTACCGAGCCCAACACTGCGAAAACGATCCCCCCCATGCCCTTTCCGTCAAATTCTCTTGGGGGTAGAGGGGTAGTTTTCAAAGGCAGAAGAGTGGCGGTTATATATATTTTATAGGAAAAACTATGCCAAATTGATACACAGGGTCCAGGTACCAGAACCAGGTGCCAACTGGCCGTCATATTGTAACATCCCTCGACCACCGTACTAAATCAATGTTACATTGATATTGATCTAACTTCCGTGATCTTGACAAGCTGTGACGATACCCAAGACTGCTTCCACCCAACACTAACTCCACCCAAGAATGTTTCCTGGCAAGACAGACTCAGCCCAAGAATGGTTCCTGGCGAGACAGTTTCTGCAAAACTGGTTAGACCAACCAACAAAACCAACCGACCATACCACCGACATATACAACCAGATTATGATGGACAATCTCGAGAAAAGTCTCCTAATAAGAGTCTCATAGCTAACCTCTTCGTACAAAAATTTCGCAAAATCTTTGCAAGACATTTCAACCAGAGCTGACCATACCAAAGGGTCATACTAACTTATCAGGTCTATTGACCTGCTGTCAAAAATATCTCGAAAACGAATCCTCAAAAATAAACATAAAAATAAAACCTCAAAAAGGAATCTCAAAAAAATAAAACTGAAAAAGAAACTTGCGTACCCAGAGCCGTTTTTTACAGTTGCTGCCGGAACATAAAAAGGTGTTTTTCCCAAGGATGGGATTATAATTGTTTTCTGTAATAATTTTGTCTAAAAGGACTGTGATTTTAACCAATGCTCGAGGCATGCGATGTGTAATTCCCATATCATCCTGTAAGCTTTTTTTCTGCTTGTTTTAAACATACATAGGATGAGGAGGAGAATGATGAGAAAGAGGAGGATGAGGAGGAGGAGGAAGAGGAGGTGGATGAGGAGTAGGTTGAGGAGGAGTATGAGGAGGAGGATTACTGAGGATGGCCTAGGATTGCTAAGGTTTGGTGAGGATTGCAGAGGAGGACTGTAAAGGTTTGCCGAGGAGGATTGTGAAGGAGGATTATTGAGGATTGGTAAGGATTGCTGAGGATTGGTAATGATGATTGCTGAGGATTGGTAATGATGATTGCTGATGAGGATTGCTGAGGCTTGCTGAGGAGGATTGTGGAGGAGGATTACTGAGGATTCATTACGATTGCTGAGGACTTTAGAAGCGTATTGTGGAAGAGGATTTCAGAGGAGGATTTCTGAGGATTGGCAAGAATTGCAGAGGATTTTGCAGGATTTCAAAGGATTGGGATTGATTGAAATATAAATGCCAGAGAAGAGCACAGAACATAAGACAATCACCAATGCTGCACTCGTACATTATAAGTCTCGAGACCCCAGCACTTCCTTTTCTTGAGAGTTGAGGCATTGTTTGCGGTATTCGTCTTCACAGACACTGATGATGAATTATTTCTTGAACCTCGTCCAGTTCACATGCCGGTTTAGCAAGGTTATATTTCATACGAATCGACTGTATGGCATGCTGTTCATCGCTTGTGTTGACCATAGTTCCTTCGTCTTCTGCGACCATATTATGCGACGTATTAACAAGAGGTAGCGATTTTGACAAATGCTGTTTCTCTATAGGAGAAGTA
Organism: Clitarchus hookeri; assembly: GCA_002778355.1. Taxonomy (NCBI): domain Eukaryota; kingdom Metazoa; phylum Arthropoda; class Insecta; order Phasmatodea; family Phasmatidae; genus Clitarchus; species Clitarchus hookeri. Next base: position 863,363 of record NQII01000415.1, read on the forward strand.
ACACTATACTTGCAGACCTTAGAATGAATATTCAAGTTATCACCTCGAGCGAGCTACCAAGAACATTTACCGGAATGCAATACCGAATGAGATGGGTTCTATAGGTAGGTAGTAAGTTAGTTGGGCTTAACGTCTCGTCGACAGCGAGGTCATTAGAGACGGAGACAGTTGCTAAGAGAAGGAGGTCTGGGGAAGGAATGGGAAGGAACCGGCCATGGACTTTATTAACGACCCAGCCCAGTATTCCCCTGGAGTGATTTAGGGAAACAATCGCAAACCAAAATCAGGATGGCCAGACCGGGAATCGAACACGAGTCATCCCGAATGCGAGTCCAGTGAGTTACCACTGAACCACCTCGTTCGGTGGGTTCTTTGGGCATTCACACTTTTCATATCGACAGGCTCTATGGCCGAAAGCATAAACTTTGTCGCAGTTTTCGGTACCATCGACGATTCAACGATGAAGGCATTGGTTTCGATTCCGTTTTCATCACAATTAAAACAAAGCCTTCAAACGCACGAATAATCTTCAATTCAACGAATGATCACTTTTCACGTCACCTTGTCATAACGACATCGGACTTTTTTTTATATAAAATCGATTATTTTTTATAGTACAGGACCCAGCTCGTGCCCAGAGAAGACCTTCTGCCATAAACATTTTTCATATAAAAAGTAGGGGAGCACTCTGAGTAAACCCACGTAATCGTTCGCTTCAGAAATCAAAGTTGTTGGAAAACACTAAGATATAATCACATATGTAGCTTGTAGTCATATGTATACAGGAAGTTCGGAAATTAAACGCCAAAGTCGTCAGAAAAGTTCACGTTATGTGGCATTTCACTAGAACGTTTTAAAAATGTAAAATAGTAAATTTTATTCACAACTTAAGCGTATTTACATTCTGCGTGATTCGGAATGCTAATTTTGCACATCCCTCCCCTTTATTAAAACAAACACATCATAATAATTACTCTAGTTGTGTGTAAAGGAAAATGAGTAATAACGTTAAAATATTTTTAACATTTTATTTATGCACATCTATTTCAGCTACAAAAATTAAAATTTTTATAACTGAAATAAATAAGAGTTTGTAGTGTGGGGACTTTTGTTATGATTTACGCATGTTGTACAATTGGGTGCACTGAGCCATTACAAAACCTTTAGAGCAAGTGTGAAATATGTGTTAACACTTCTGAGGTAAACGTTATTTTACAGTTTTATTTAAACCGACATATAAAACAAAAAATATTACGGACCTACATGAGTTTATTTTACTAGTTTAGTGATCAGATATTTTACCAGAATTGTGTATTTCTGCCCAGTTTTTTCTTTCCCCGTAAATAATTAGAAGTAATTGAGGAGCAAGACATATTGATAAATATATGCATCAATGTGGCAAAATATTTGTTCACAAAGTTGGCAAAAACTAATATCTATGTTTAAATTTTCTTAATTTTCCTACGTTGCAATCCAAAATATTTTGGACTTAAACTGACGTATTAGGAGTTACACTGATAAAATGTTTTGTTTAATAAAACAAAGATGGTTTAGCGCTACCCAATTTAGTTGTTTCGTAAAGGGTAATTTAATCATTTTGTACACTATCAAAAATTTCTGGTAGACTTCATAAAATTGAATTGGAAGATTTTAAGCCACATATCGTATGAAAATAATACCACACATCTGGCTACCAATATGAAATGTTTAGCGTCGCTACTATACAAAGTTGGGAAATTTCCTATGCATTTGACTGTTTCTGGAGCAAGTGTAGTAACGCTAGCAGGAATGTATGGGATATAACTGTATCATTAGCCCTTTATCACTCTACGTATACACTCATGTAGTACATTTGCGAATAATTTCTTAGGATGTAGCTTTATTTTTTTATCACTTGGTGCCCCAAAACTTGTAACATTTGGTTTGTACAGCTAAATATTTGCATGGTTCTACGTACGTTAAACAGTTTCGGTAATAAAAAAATAATTAAAATCACCGCCAAGGTTTTGAGCCCGGAATATTAGTGTTTTAAAGCTACTCCTTAACGAACTCGGCTAAAGCAAAGCTAGTGATGAAATAGCCATGTTTATAAATATATTATTTTCTAATACAGGCCATGTGCTTACGTTAATATTTTCAAGTTTTACAGCAATCTATTTTTGTTTATTGTTGATCTTGTTTCGCTGGTGTTGACTGTACCATTATAAACCACCAATAAAGAATACTGTTAATACCCTTATTGTTGCAAAATATATGAACAAACTCTCGATCTCTAAATCTGAACAAAGGCAATCGAATAATCCGCTTATCCTACAGCAAACCAAATGAATGACAGTGGTGGATCGATATCACGTTATTGCCGCCCCAAATTCTGTAATAGTAAACATATAACGTTGACCCAGCTACCCAAATGCTTATTCAGTCCAAATAATATATTTATCTCAATGTAATTTGATATTTATAAGCTTAACGGTTATTTAACATATTAGTTAAACGGACTTGCAAAATACTTATGTGTACTAAATGCACGTAGATAGAGATTGAGCTACCAGAGTGTACGTTTTATGAAATAATATTTTATTGTTTTGTTTGATTCAATGGAACGAATACAGATATTTGTAGCAAGCGCAGATTAGTTTAGGTAACAAAAATGTTCCAGTGTAAACAACTAAGCTTCAAGTGAATTTATTTTGTATCTGTAACTTACTCTTACTCTCAGCGTAATTTATGTCATACGTCTTCTAACTTCAACGTCAGTCGGCCTTTAATGAGCTGCCAACCCAATTTGAAGCCATGGAGTTTAATTGGGGAATCAATGCTCAAGAAATCCCTTCTAATGCATCAATTTTAAAGATAATTATTTATATAATATACTTAACTTTGCCAGAGAATACCCCCACGATATTATTTTAAATTCACTCATTCATATATTTTTTAATGCACATTTTAATAACAAATTATAGGAAAAGATATTTAACATAAAATTTTGCAAGATTTCTTAAGGGTGTTGGACATGAAAATATATGTTATTTTATATTTGTACCACAAACTGTTTAACTTTTAAACATTATTATTAACTTACTCTTTCCTTGGTAAAAATTTTACGGTTATATAAATGTACAAATATTGAAAACTAATAAACGTACAGAAATTAAATAGTCACAACAAGAGCTACTTCAAGATGCCTATAAAATTGTTCTAGGACATGTTTTTGCATTTGAAAGAAATTGCTGAAAATAAAGAAGTTCTTGCAGGTTTTTTATTTTTCGCTGCCCCTGAGTTTATGAAAAATAACTTTTGCAAGGCATGCCATAAAACGAAAGACAAATATTTCAGTTGTCCTTCTTAAATTATATGCGAATGTCTTATTAGTATGTTACATAAACAGTAAAACATTGATTTTGGCATGTAATTTTCCAAGAATCATGCGATATATAAACATTTTATTTGAGGGATAAGTAGTTACAGTGTTTACAAGTTCAACAAATAGGGGCGCTGGCTGAACGGTTAGCATGCTCGCCTCCAACCAAGGCGAACCGGGTCCAATACCTGGCCGGGTCATTCCAGATTTACGCATGTGGGAATCGTGACGGACGATGCCGCTGGTCGGAAAGTTTTCTCGGGGATCTCCCGTTTCCCCCGCCCTTGCATTCCAACGCTGCTCCATCCTCACCTTATTTCACCCTCATTGGCTCTGAACACCTCGTTATGAGCCACCCAAATCTCTCAACTCAACTACCAGTTGAACGGTTTGTGCTACAAATATGAAGTAACACATTTTTCGTGGTTCACACAATTAACGTAGCAGTATTCCTTAAGAAATGTCAAGTAGATTACTTTGTGTTTGAAATTTTATCTCTAAAATGGAAGCATTGAGTAGGGATTTATTGAACTGTGATTCCGTATTGAAACTCAGCGGCTGCAGCCTTGGTCGGCAGCGCTCCCTCAAAGCCGCGGCAAAGAAGTGCGTTGATCGCCGGGATGAAGCGGAAGTTGACGTGTTACAAGATCACGTCTTGGCTGGAGGTTTCGCTAGTCAGTCACCTTCACTTAATCATCGAACCGGCCGCCGTATTGGAAGCTCATTACGTAATAGCTTCCGATCGATTGACTAGGCCCATCCGCAATTCGAAGATTGATGAAGACGGATCTGCTGCCGTCGTGCGATTCCTGCTCGGTAATGCATTAGGCGAGCAAGTTACCTTCCTTCTGCGACCGTTGCTCGCGTCATCGCTTTCCTGCTGGGACGTGTTTTTGTGCTCAAGGCGTTATTGCTGTGCTGTGAACTGGTTGTATGAAATACCGCCTCGCTAATTATCTCGCCGGCATTGTTTGTATTTTTTCCGAGTTGCCCAGCCACTGCTCTGAAAAAGCCGCATCCGACTACGTGCACGATATCCTTATTCGCATTTGAACTACAGGGTGATTCTAAAATCATGAGACTAACATTGAGGGGTGGTAGAGCTCACTAANGTGATTCTAAAATCATGGGACAAACATTGAGGGGTGGTAGAGCTCACTAAAAAAAAAAAAAACAATTATTGTATAGGAATATATGGGCGGAAGTGACGCGTTGAGGCACAAGCACAAAAACATATCACATTAACGGAAACACAAAATGCTCATTAGCAGCATACTCAACGAGTGATTCCGTACAGAAAATGTTAAAACAGCTGCTGGAAATGCATCCACCAACAGTCACGCATGCTTGGCGACCTCTACATATGGCGTGATTGGCTGACAATGGTAGCGTTCGTGAAATACCCGGTGTATTTGAATCTGTTCGTCAATCACTCCACCGACGCTACCAAGCTTGCATTACTGTCGGTGGTAGCAATTTTGAGCAATTATTATAAACATTGCTGTAAAAAGGCATTAAGCGGCGACGTTGTAAATAAACACTGTGTTGCATTTCATGTGTTATTTTTGTGTTTGTGCCTCAACGCGTCACTCCCGCCCATATATTCCTCAAAAATAATTCTTGGTTTTAGTGAGCTCTACCACCCCTCAAAGTTTGTCGCATGATTTTAGAATAAACCTGTATAGAACCTCTTGCAGGTAATTATGTAATTATTTTTTTGGCTACATACTCCGGGTATAAAAAACGTCTTACTCTTACTGTTTCACGGGCAGTTTTACTGCCATCCAGGCTCTCAATGCCCTCCGTGTGTAAGCTACCACCTTTTGAAATTTAAAGCTTAGGCCTACTGGAAAATTTATAAATTGATTTGTTGAAACGAAATGATTGAATAAATATACCTACTGTTTCGTTAATTATCTGACAGACGGTGTATAACAATTAAAACAGCTGCTGCATTATAACTACAAAAAACCTTTTTGTGGATAATTATGTATTTTATGCCTAATGTAAGCTTCTGTAACGATTTATATTGTAAATTGTTCTATTACGTTAAAGTATCTAAGATTTTGAATATTTAAATTGTGAGGGTAAAATTGTAATATCTATATATATAGGGTTTTTATAATAAAATATTATTTTACATAACCGCGTTAGTTGGGGTTTTAATAAAATATTTTGATTTATACTTTTTTGGCAAAGGGATTATTTTTAATATTTACTCTATTTTATTCTTCGTAATTTTTTGGGGGGGATATTGCAAAAATATTGCCTATTTATATAAAGGAAAATCAGTTTTGGGGCAGTTTCACAAACCGTTGTTATCTATCCGCTGTTGTGTCTCCTGGCGATTGCGTTTTTGAAACTTTGATGCTTCAATATGAAGTTACTCTATTTAATAGAAAATCACCGATAGAAGGAGGATACGTAAGTTATGTCTCATGTGTCGGAAAGTTTCCGTCGCAGTATTTAAAAACTTTGTAGCTAAGCTCCACTCTCGGGATTGAATCTGCCTGCGAATCACATACGACCAGTATCGGAGTAACCAAACTCTTATTGGCCAGGTTAAAATAAAATTTAATTATTACAGTGACACGTCGCCAATTACCAAAGTAAAGCTGCAGATGTATATGTAAAATATTAAATATCTAGCATTGGCGTAGTTGTTTTCACGATAGTGGTGCCCCTTGGTACAATTTATCCTTGTAAATTTTCTTAAGCAAAAAAAAAACTATGAAAATTACTGAGATTTAGAATTAAAAATGTGTTGTGAATTTAATATGCTGAACATAACCATTAATGTTTACCCAAGCTAAATATTGTTAAGTCTGCTGTAGCATGTTTTTTATGCGAAACTTTTTTCGTAATGTAAGTACAGTCTTCAATGTTAAAAAACGTACTGGAAATTACGCAGCCAGTACAGGACGAAACAATGAAGCGGAGGGATAGCACGAAAAATAGCAGTAATTTACTTTATTTCTAAAATTCAGTTTTTTGAAATTTACTTTGTTTATAAACAGGGTGTTTACAAAATACTGTCTCTGATTCTGTGTGCCTGCCCTTGACAAATAAATAATTGAGAAACGACTTTATTAACAGGCAACGACAATCTCCTTAATTTTTGTTGCAGCCAGTTAAAAATGTTAGATCATAGCTCTGTATTGGCAGTCAGACGGCTCGTGTCCACAGCATGCAGCACGTAAGTGACTAGTGTGTTGCCGATCTCGTAGGGGTAGCACGCTCCCAGACGCCGCACGTGGGCCCGCTAGACACGAGGCGTTACGGCGCTCACTATAAAACTAGCTATTTTGCAACACTTTAATAGCTTTTGGAGCAATGCTTACTTGATTTTTTTTACTGGTTCTTATTTCAACAGACAATACATTGATTCTGCAGCAGTAGTTTCAACGCACATACATTTTAAGCCAGTTTTGACGATTTTGTTAACTATGTAGAACATTTTATTGTTTCATATTTACTTATAAAGTAAAGATTTTTTACACATATTTTTTTCCGCTATGCGTTTCTACATTGGGTTATAACATTGTCATTAAGTTTGGGTAAAATTTTTCATGTTTATATATTAAGCGTTAATAAAAGGGAAAGTGAAAATTTAATCTGAATATATGTCAACTACACCATTTCCACAACATCACTAACAGTTTGTAAAGTTAACGTTTTGTGGAATGGATCGTATGACACTCGTGCAGGTTAATGATAAGTTGCTCGCTATCAACTAAGCACTAGAAAAGCCTTGCTTAAGTTGGTTCCCTAACCAACGCGTAAAATGCGTTACAGTGCGTTTGAAGTACGTGATTTCGAAATTAAAGTATTGAACGTGTCACCAATATGTTCACCAACGAAAATAAAACACCGCAGACGATGACGGAATGGTACATTCAAGATGTCACGCACGCTAAAAAAATTATTTTGGAACCATACTTAATGAAATGTTGTGCACAGATGCTAACTAGGATCTGAACGTAATAAGCCAGAATTTGTTGAAGTGACTGCACCGGAAGTTGCCTGTAGCGAGCGTGGTAACAGACTTGGCAGAATGGAAGCCGACTCAAACATGGCGGCGTTCCAGAACGTTCCAGTCAACTTTTATCTTTGCTTGCCCCAAAACACTTCGAGTAAATGTTTTACCCGCTTTTGGCAGTGTCCCAAAACTGCAGAGAATTACTTAAAGCATTTTGGCAGAGTAAAGTTTTTACACGTTCTATTTCAGCGAGTAACGAAACGTAAACTGCAAATGGCGGGACGTTTAGCAGAATTAAACAAACTGAAAGGAAATATGGACAAACTGTTTAGAGACACACACGAGAAAATCGTATTTTTCTTTTAAAGTTAACTTGTATAATGGTTGCATTTTTAGAATTAATATTTATGATTATCTTGTGATAAGAGAAGCTGTTTATGTATATAACAACCTGTATTTTTTTAAAAAGGAAGAATTTGAGTAAAGGGATAAATATTGTTTGGAATTTACATTGGTTGCTCAATCAGTACATATTTGTAAACACAGAATGCTATTTACATCATGCTCGTTACAAAACCACGTTTACTCTTGCTTTCCTCAGCGGTTACTCTCTGTTACTTTACTTTACTCTCAGAGTAACGTTTTGCAACGCCGCCCAGAGAAGCTACCACGATATAGACTCTTCACGCTTAAGTGAGCTTTTTTGATGCCCTAGTTATATTTTCCTTTCAGATATTTTTTATCCTTTAACCGCTTCATTAAGTAAATATTGCCATGTAAATAATTACAACAGTGTGTATATTCTACCACACTCGGATGTTAACGTCTAAGGCTAAAATTAAATACATTTTTTGACTATTATTCGAAATGAGGGGGCTTTCAAAAGTGTTCACTTTACCGTGAATAGTCTATATCACAGAGTACTTAAGGATACAGAAATGAAACAGCAGTTCCCGCGACGAATTGCAGCCGCACAATCCAGCAAACTAGCGTCACTGGCCAGCAACATGGCGGAACGCACGCCAATGATCGCCCGGTAACGTTCTCCCCAGGCGGCAGCCCAGACAACAGGGCATTTATTTTTCGCAGCACGCTGTATAGACTATCACACCAAGAGGCCCGTTACAGAGCTCAGCGAATACGCACGCCTACATCGAAGGAAGCGCTACTCCATTGTAATTGTGTATACAGGGCTGTTCTGTGGCGATGCCTGGCGTGCCAGCCAGCCGGAGAACTTAGGCAGGCCATCGCCCGCCAAAGAGTGGCGGGTGTGCCGGCTTGGGGTGTAGACACAGCCAACTGCAGTGCGAGTTGTTGACGTCTGCGCCGATACAGTGTTTGTTGGTCCTCTGTTGTTGAGCCCCTGTAAGGAGCATAGGTAGAGTGCAAATGAGATCTGCGCTGTAACCAACTTTGTGTTCTAACACTGAACAGATGTGTTGGCTATGTAAAAAAAAAACCGCAAAAACACGTGGCTTTGAATAAGATCAGCGAAACGTTTACATAAATAAGTGACCGCGCTATAACGCGAATACGATGTGGTCAGTTGTGCACGGCACTGACTGTCTTTGTAAAGGCAAGGGTTTGCTATGAAACAAAATGTAAAGCACTGCTCATCACTACTGCAATAAGTGTTTTTGACTGTGGTTTTCTCGAATCGTGAGCCAACGTTAGGTGCTGTTTATGCGCACGTTGAAAGTAATGTTTTGTTTCAGATAACAAAATATTGGTTTTCATAGCGGCAAAAATATATTTATATACCCCAAAAAAATATTGTGTTTAGTAAATTAAACTTGACAACCAACGAAATTAGTTTTGCTCATCTACCAAAATACGCGCTTGAGTAAACTAAACATCTGTGTCGAGCCAAAATAAATTAGACTTAAAATATTTAGTTGAGCCAACTGTATATATTTGTTGTCCACTCATTTGATTGCATTAATTTTTGTGACAATTAGGATAGAAACAGCTTTCGTTAGTGCATTTATTGGCGCTTAATAATGGTATAAATATCCCACTAACACAAGTTCAAAAATAATTAAAAAAGTAAACTTTGTAAACATTTAAATATTCGTATCCTCGTGTTGTCCAGTATTCAAAATGTTTGATTTAAAAGCATTCCTGATTCATCAAGAGTCATGAAGCTGAGGTTACTAGAGAGGGCTCGAGTTGCTATGGTGTAGCATGTGGGCGCAGACGATCTGGGTTCGAATCTCGTAGTCGGGCTTCCAATTTTTTTATACTAATGGAAATTGTTTGATGTTCGAAAAGCCAAGGAAATCTTTAGTTGCACCAAAAAAATCTTTGTTTAAAGCAATCAAATAAGAAAAATAAAATCATTTGGTTCAACAACAAAATATTTCGTTGCCCCTAAACAAACAGTTAATTTTGTTGCCCAAAACAAATTTAGTTTGTTTAAAAAAAAAACTTTTTCTTAGTGCGGCACTCAGCCTACTTCACCTGTAAGGCTATATCATGCAATAAAATATTCTTTGACTTCATTACATTGATTTCGAGTAATTGAATACAAAATTATTTCCACACGTATGTCAGCAATATTAATAATATACAGTTTGAATTTGAAACTTGAAAGATCTCCATAAATTTTACACTGAAGAATAAAACGTTAACTATTTTACTTACAAAATAACAATGGAAAAAGCGTTCGTCACAACAGATAACTGAACATGATATGCATTCTGGGTTCATTATATTAGGAAAACAAGTGTTTGGTAGCAATTAAAATTGTGGACAGTAAATGAAGGGAAATAAATCATTTACTGGCCGGAGTGGTTTAAGGTGTAATACCTTGTAAAACTTAGTTCCCTTTTTTATTTATATACCTCGGCGAAGAAACTTCACGTAAGCAGCTCCTCGGCTGGAAATAAATCTAGTAATTTCTCAACAGACGAATGTGTTCACGAGTACATATTTTCCGCATCTCACAACTGCTTTGCCAGACAACAACGAACATCACATTTCGCCAACGAGAACCATTCTAATTGGTGGATGAAAAAATTTCATGGAAGAAAATTTTGAACATGTTCAAGACTAAAATCATTGAAGGAATGCAAAGCATTAAGTTTCCTGAAAGGTAAAATGGTCACAGTTGTGACATCGAAGTGACGCCGTTTGTTGTTCAAGGATATGAATTAAATTCTAAAATGTATTATAATTTGAAGCAATAGTGTCAGATATTCTTGTGCCTATGTTCGGGCCTTCCACCGGGGAACAGCTGTTACGGCGATGTCCTGGTTGACAGTTGTGAGTGTTGTATAATCTGATTTTCACACTGCAGGTTAGCAATCCGACAAGCATTGCTACACATGCAAGCTAGCGGGAGATGAATTACGGCCATTGAGTGGGCGAGGAAGGGGTGAACTGCGGAAGATACACAGGATATTTTTCTCAACACACCGTTACGTCATTCAGATTAAAATGTTGTATGTCACTTCGTAAAACAGGTTGCCAAGTAAATTCCTTTTTCTAAAGATTTTCTCGTGGGCTGCTTTGTAATGATGGACACTATCATTTTTCTGCTTCACCTTTTAATTAATGACGAATTGTTTACTTGGTCATATAATGACGCCTTAGCCACGACACGAAAAGAATTGTAGGGTTCTCGAAATAATTAGAACATTAAACCTGAAAGCCTCGGCTTCCATTTAACTGAGCGGTCCATTAAGCAAATTGCATGAAATAAACATCCTCAGTGTAGTTAAATGGAGCTATAGGCGAGTGGGAGGCAGTAAAGTGAACTGTATGTCCCTACCTTACAGCCGCAGACCATTTTGCGGTTTATAGATGAGTGCGGCCCTAAAAGAGTGATTTCCTGTTCCACAAAAAATTTAAGGCTTTTAATACGAAAACAAACTACAATATTTAATACCGAATGCTTAGACCTTGTAGCAAAAATATTTGATGTTTTAGCCAAAACAAATAAACGTTTATTTAAATATTTTGCAGTCACTTGTCGTAATAAAATTTTACCGTTTTTATAAAAGAAAGAAAGAGAATTAACTTATTTATAGTAGCAAGCAATATTACACTAAAAATATAAGATGTGAAACCTCAAGATCAAAATTATAATCACTCAGAAAAAAAATGTATTTTTTATTAACTGGGTGCAAGGAAAATAAAATGTGTATTTTTAATTGGAGTATATTCCAAAATAATTTTTAAAAAATATGTTTCTTAGCTATTTATAAAGTTGAAAAAAAAATAACTTTAAGTTTAAGTTGTTATTGTTTACATTTTATTATTTAATTAGGATGATACTGAAACAAAGAAAACTGAATTTCATACGATATTTGTAGGGACTCCAGATTGCAATCATAATAATTTCATGACTTATGGTGTTTGAGAATATTTAAGCTCATATCCACTCGCGTGGTTGGATTATTTTTAACAATGCAATCAGGTGTCTGCCTGCGAATCACAGTCGTTCATATTCGGAGTGACAGCGTTCTGATTGGCCTAGAAAAATTCTTCTAACAAAGAATCGCTTACAATAACCATGGCTTAGGTATAATATTTAATTCTGGCCAGCACGAACAATCTCTTCGCCAAAAGCAGGTTGTTAATAGGCACAAAAAAAAGTTTAAACAAAAACTTTATACGTGCTTTCGTTGTCCAAGTTTGAAAAGAACCCATTATTTATTGGCGATTTCCGCATTTAAAAAAGACTGAATAAACGTTTTACTTAAAATGAAGTTAATTTTTAATTTTGCGGCACTTTTGTTGCTAGAAAAATAATGCATTTAGCTTGGAAGTAACGGGGGGTTACGTTTAGCCGCACGCACGCTGAAATGTGGAGTAATGATTAAAGAGATGTAAGCGGTTCTTAACTGAGCGGTCTTGAGAACCGTCGAGGATGAAGCGAGGTGGATATGGAGCAGAGCCGGAATGTACGCGGATGGGGGAAGGGAAGATCGCCGAGAAAACCCGCTGAGCAGCGGCATCGTCAGGCCCGATTCTCACACGCGAATATCCAGGAGCGACCCCACCGGGGATCGAGCGCTGTTCGTCTAGGTGGGAGGCGAGTAGTCTGACCACTACACCACTGCAGCCGCTTAAAGCGTTTGTGATACATGACATACCGTTTTTAGGAGACAAGCAAACACGTTATAGATGTAGTGATTTTTCTATGGTTTTATTCAAATTTCTGAATGCAGCGCGAATGTAGTCTATTGCCGGTTTTTTCACCCTTTTTTGAATAAAACCTTCGACAACACCCCATGCAGGTGTTTGCTTGTTTCCTAAGTATGCAATGTAACACAAGTGCTTTATACTTGTGTTAACATAAAAGTACCTTATTTTCCGTTACATTTAATTTTTACTTATAGTCTATCTATAAATTATAATACATCTTTTATAATTACCATGAATTTATACAGGGAGAAAATCGGTGTTTTGGTAATGCTTAGTAAGAAATAGTTCTTATTGAAACTTTTATCAAACTGTGTGCACACGAAGGTGGTGTACTGTTTTTTTTGGTGCAATTGGCTAGACTGAGGCAAGCTTTGTTTGCACGAGGCGGAGGAATATCCTGGAAGCAGAACGTTAGCAGGGATTCAGAAGAGTGCGAAGTAACCGTGAATGGACTATAGGTAGGGGCAGTGACAAAGATTTCGAGAGAAGATACAGTCCAAAGCACTGTAGGATCGTCCAGCTTCTTTGACCGGCTAAAAAAATGTTCTGGCCCGTGTTAACCGTCTCCGCACGAATCACGAGGGTTCAGTGTCGGAGTTACTTATTCCTGAGTGGCTTGGTCAAAGACGGACATGGCACCAGCAGCCAACAGAGGTATAACAACAGCTGAGGTGTGTATATAGTATTGAAGTCTGCTGTGTGCTGCGGTTTTCACGCGAAAAGTCACTGGCCCTAGTTATGGACGACAGTTGAACGGCACGGCGACGTGGACGAGTCGGAGCGCGGCCGACGGACTGCGCATGCGCGCGGGTGCTGAGCAAGGCCGCGCGCATGCGCAGAAGCCGCGAGGTATACCCACGTGCGCACGGCAGCGCGGCCGCTCTACTTGTCGACGCAGGCCGGTCCTCCTTGGCTCGCGAACCCAATGTCGCTGCTCCGGTCGTGCGGAGACCTTGCACGCGGCTTCCGGCTAGAACATGTCTCCGCCACTGCAGCCGGCTCACGGTGAGCCGAGCACTTTTGAAAGTCCTGCGTAACACCTACTTGCGTACACATCGCGCACTTTACCACCGCACGTACGATAACAGTCCCGTGGGCCTACTCGCCTCATCAATGCGTCGGCCAGGTGAAACTCTCCAATTACAAGAAAAGTAAATACTTTAGAAATTTGCTCATTCTTACACATAATATGCATTAAACATATCAGAAAGCATAATAAAAAAACTTCCCTGTTAACAAATGTTTTCCTAGCACTTTTAATTCAACGTTAAAACATGGAACTAATTTCCCTCCATTGTAACCAACTTTACTGAGCGCACGCCAATCAGTGTCCCCAATAAAAAATATGCAGATAGCAACAGTGATATTTTTCAAAGGTTGATATCAAAAGTGCTCACTTTACCTTGAACAGCCTTTACGTATTTTCATGCGTATAGTCCATTCACGGTTTCTTCCAACTTTTCCTGGAGCTTTGCTGAAGTTCTACTTCCAGGATATTTCTCCGCCTCGTGCAAACAAAGTTTGGCCAAGTCTAGAAAATCACACCGAAGGGACAACGCACAGAATTCGTGCCCTCTCAGTGTAATCATATTATGTACAAGAACTATTACTTGCTAGGCATTACCAACACACCTATTTTCTGACCGTTTTTATTAATATTAATTATAAACAAAATATAATTTATAGATGAAATATAAGTAAAAATTTCAAATTTAACCAAAAATAATTTATTTAATGTTAATAGAATTATTAAACGCTTGTGATACATGAAATATTTAGAAAAAAAAAAAAAAAAAAACGTTATAAATGGGGTGATTTTTGAAAGGTTTTTACAAAGTTTGCAGTAAAAAGGTGACGTATGCTTGCTATGTCGCAGAGACATATGCATAATGCTGGCCGTCCTCGGTCTGTGCGCACTGTGCGGCTTGAGGAAGTGACGTCAGCACATCAACGACATACCCTCCACTTGTATACACTCCATAGCGCGCCAAATAGGCGTGTCCCATTCAACCACGTGGGACGTACTGTGGGTACATCACCGCCATCCCTACCGCTGGCAGAAAGTACAAGGCATTGAGCAGAAATACGTTTTCAAAACCCAATTTTCATAGACTCATATCTCCTTTAATATTCTGTTTAGGTATATGGTGTACTATATATTTTCGACTTTATTTTTCATAAGCAATCACCCCCCGCATTTTAGGTGTTTGGTTTTCGAAGAATATGTATAAGATTTCAATATGTGTGCATATGTAAAATTTTTTATGGCGATTCTACAGCAGGGCAGATTGCTAAATTTACATGTTTGCATTTTTCTGAAGAAAAAAACGGCACAAAAACCTTTTTGTACAGCTTAACTGAACATGTAGTTTCATACAATTTTACAATAGTTGATAAATGTAACATCCCCGAACATATTTATGTGTAAATTCAAATTTTTCTTTTCTTTATTTCGCTTAATATGTTGTTACAAATTTAATCATATAAGGTCCTTAAGTAATTGCTGCTTATAATCTGTGATATTACAATGTCACGTACACCTTATTACACAGTCCTTAATTTGAAAAAAAAAATCATCATTTTGGAGTATAATTACACATAGTTAAGCGTGCGTAATTCAAAGATTTTTTCAGTATACGTAAGTTTATTTTGAACAGAAAGATATACTTTTTTGTATTAGCGGCATTAATGTGCAACACGTCATATTTTTAAAAATTAAATATATAAAAATGTCAAATTAAAATACACTTTTTAATTTAAACGTAGACTTATCTCTGTAGGGGCCGCGGTGGCTGAGCGGTTAGTATGCTCTCCTCTCAACAATGCGAACCACGTTCAATCCCCAGCCGGGACACTCACGGATTTTCGCATGTGGGAATCGTGACGGACGATGACGCTTCTCGGCGGGTTTTATCGCAGATCTCCCGTTTCTTCCGCTCTTGCATTCGCGCGCTGCTCCATACTCACCTCGATTCACCCTCATTGGCTCTGAAGACCACTTATAACGTTAGGTTCAACCCTAACTCTGAGTTATAATCTGCTACCACCGTATAGCCCCTGCGAGCATGATTTGAGTGAATTGATAGTAGTAGGTTAAGTTAAACAATTTATAAATTATTTCACGAACATATATTATATTGGATGCTTTTGCAAGCTAAATTAAAATGAATGACTTTTAGTGTATATACTTTTCCAGAAATAGTGTGAAATATAACATATAATAATAAACCACTGACATGTTATAATTAATGGCGTATTAAAACGATTTTCAGTCTCTGTTTGGAAAAACAGTATTTGCGTATTTGGCAGCTTTGATGTTGGATGGTAATTTGTATAGTTGAACATACGAATCCTTTTGCAAAAAGAGAATTGTTGCGAAGGGAGATTGAGTTTATCTATACTTCGTGTTAAATATGTATTTATATAGGAGTGTTCTAAAAGTTAAACGAGGTTATTTTACGGAAATGTCATTTTATATATCTATATGCAGGATGTATATAAATTCAACCGACAGACTTCGGCTGCAGAATAATCATGAAACAATAAGTTGCAAACATATACATATATATTTACGACCTATGGTCTAAAGTGAATACTAAGGGCGGTACACTACTTTGAAGTTGGGCCTGAAGCACCTGTTTATTACTAATATTGGAGATAATATTTAAGATGGAACCCCGATTGTCTGTATAATGGGTATGTGAAAAAAGATCGTCAAACACCACAACACCTGTCGCTGTGATCAACATATTTAATGTAAATAATCACGGGTAGTACCTCTATTTCGAACTAACCTCCATGTCGCGATAGCTTATTTGGCATTTAAAAGATGGATTATTGATCTCCATATCACAATTTAAAAAAATGTTGCCTTGTGCAAATACCGTTAGCCTCGCCGTTTTCGAGGACTCCGTGTTTTTACTTTCAAAATAATATTTACCAATACCTGGCAGGTGGGTCACGCACAATATCCAATAACACACTGTTGCAGTTATCAAAGGGAGAGGAAGATTCCAGAGAGAGAGAGAGAGAGAGAGGTATAGTACAGTGGTACTGTTATAAATTATTTCTTCAGTTACAACATCCGAGATGTTTACCTTCCTTACAATCAAATTTATACTAAAGGCTGTAAATATGATTTCAACTTCTTTTTTCGTGATTAACCTGCAGGCGAAGTTTGTCGGTAGAATTTAGATACACCCTGTATATACACTCAAATACACACAGATGGGAATATTAGGATGGTCAAAAATTTGCTAAAACGTTCACACTATTGTTTTCACAGTCGTATAACAATGATCACCCGATTTTCACCAAAATATTTCCAAGCCTGCTAGATTTCAATAACCTACTGGCGTATCATCTGTTTTACTTCGCTTGTTGGCCACGCATCCTTGTCAGGAGACATTTTATTACTTGAATGGCCATTGATAGTAAAAATACTCCGTTACAGTATGTCTATCATTCGCGGTTAGACACATCTAAATAATCCAATCACGAAAGTGGGTACGAGTTGAACTTTTAAGAGTAGGGTCACCTGTATTTCGCAAAAAAAAAAAAAAAACATTCCGCACATGCTAGATTTCATTACTATACCGACGTACTAGCAGTTTCTTTGTGCTTGTTGGTGGCGTGTCTTTGTGTGAAGACATTTTCCTACTTGACTGGCCAATCAGAATTAGGCTACTTTAATAATGTAGGTCTGTAATTCGCGCGCATCCAATCACGAAAGTACATCTGAGCTCAAGTGTAATGAGATACAACTGACCATGAAATATTTTCGTGAAAATCGGGTGGCCATAGTTATGATTCACTATTTGTAACACGAACAGTTTTTCTTGGCGTCAGTAGTAGCGCTTTAACGTGCTCTATGTGAAATTGAATGTAAATTTGCTCTGAGTGCTGGCAGCCGCGGAGCACGCAGAAGACGTCCTGCTAGAAGCCAGTAGCCCCTGATTATTATTAATGCGGGTTGCATGACTGGCAAGGTCGCGGGCAGGAGCGACGCGGCCGGCCGGCGGCCATCTTGTCGTCGCGCGGCGGGGCGCTCGCGTGCGCCGGAAATGAAGCTCGGCGCGCTAAAAGGGCGACCCCCGGCCTGCCACCACGACATTAGCGCCTGCCTCGTCGCCGCGTCTATTAAGCGGATATTACGTGTCGCGGGCTCGCGTGCTCGCAGGTTCAAACAGGCGCGCGTGTAACCGTTCAATTACCGGGCCCTCGCTCTGCTGCCCGCCGCGATTAACTGCACTTGCCGCCCCCCACCCCCATCCACCTCACAGTTTGTGCCTGCGTGTTTGCTCATCACCGGGGAGAAGAAAATACAGGGTTCAATGACCCGTAGTCTAGGCTCCACAGTCCAGTGTACATTCGTTACCAGAGGCCCAGAAACTTCTGATGCACTTAGCAACAAGCTAGACTCTCTAATCCTAAAGGCTGTTCACTGTAAACTGAGCACATTTTGAAAGCCCTGCTTAAGAAATACTTCTATGTATGTTGTGTATTCTTCCAACACGTGTGCAATTAAAATCTTCATGGGCCTGACCACTTTATTGATGCGCCTGTCTAGCGTAACAGTAAACTTGTTAGAAAAGCAAATAGTTTACAAATTTGATAATTCTCGTGCATTAAAATATAAGCGAAATTTTTATTTGGGCATTTACAAGTCATTACATAACATTTTTAATTCAACGTTAATATATGGAACTACTTTACCTCCATAGACACCAACTTCACTGGCCATGTGCCAGTCGTTGTTACTATTAAAATATATGCACATATGAGCATCAAAAGTGCTGAATTAATCGTGAACAGTCCATTAACACACACACACACACATATATATAATCCTCGGATTGTTTTTGATTAAAGGTGGCTGTATGACAAGTTCGTGTATTAATTTCTGGGCAATCTAAAATTCTTAAACCTTTATGTTGGTATTACTATTGCAATTGATCCACACTTTAATACACACAAATTATGGCAGTAATAATGCAGCAAAATGTGTGGTGACAAATCATCGACTTCCACTCTTGTCATCAAGTAACCAATAAGCACTTGATATCTGGATGATTGTACAAAAGGCTGTGAATTCTAGCCATTACGTAATTAAATCCACGTATATTTCCGTTCTCTAACATAATAATTGGTAGTTGGTCGATTTTATCTCCATGCGTAGCAGAGTATTCGGTTCTTGTATTTTTCTGCAGGGCAGTTAGGGCGTGTTGTACAAAGTGGTTCAATAAGAAAATAATACGTGCGTGTGGTTGAAGTCTAGATTGTCCTGAAGTGAATTCACAAAATTCCCATCATTAGAGACCTGATGTTAGATATCTCCGTCTTGTGTATAATTAGTCAGATACAAAGTGCTCATTGGTTGAGTCAGTTTTCAAAGAGATATCAAATAACAAGTGGAACTGTTGCAAAAGTGACACATAAGAGCGAGTTTTTGGATTCTGGTTTGTCCTAAATTATTCGTTAAATTTTTAGTTTTCTAATGATCAGTACCTATGGACTGGAAAAAAAATTGCCACTTAAGTGACATGCAAGATAGGTGTCACAGTAGTTTGTCTACTCAAGTAGATGTCATCTTCTCATTGACTGCTTTGTGTCATAGCAGGAGCTCATGATTCAGTCTACATTTTTTAATTCATATGTGTGACCATTCCTAAAATAAATCTGACGTTTCGACAGGTAATCAGTAACAAACCAAGGATGAATATTATTTTAAAAAATCTTATTGCAATACTAGTGCCTTCAATATAAAACATTATTTGACGCGGCAACTAAACAACGAGTATTTGACATGCCCGTGCCTTTAAATACAACGTTCGTTCTGATTAGTAGAGATAATATAAAGTCGTAAATTTATTTGGAAATATTATGTTACTTCCGCAACTGATCCACCACTTACCTGGCACTTCCTTGGAACGTTCTTGAAGTTTCGGAAACCAGTAAAAATTTTTAATTTTGAAAATAAATAATCCCGAGTTTGTTACTGTTTACTTTTATATTGGGGTAGGTCACAGACCTGAAAAAATAAACTGTTGTGTACAAGTAAAAAAATTCCCGTTTGTTAACAATGCCGTGATTCCAAAACAAGAGTAATTATTAGTAGCAGCAATCGAATTTTGCGAAGAGCTTTCTTATATAGATGCATGCTATGTATTAATGTTGTTTTATTGGTTTTCTGTGACGAATATTTGTTTTATAGCATGTTGAGAGTTAGCAGTCCGGGCATATTTTCCGTACATTCGTTGTATTCACGTTCACGCACATCTCTGTCAATAAATATCATGGGGATATGACACTGAGCCAGGAAAGTTCAAACAAATTATCAAAGTCTATACGGTTTAGTTTTTACTATCATGTTAAGTGTAATTTATTAGATAACACGCGAACATGGCAGAAAAGTGGGCAGGGGGAAAGTAAAACCGTACAACCGTAGTTACATATGTGGGCTTTCGTAGCTTACTATGAAGTGCTGCTGTGACATACCTGCAGAGGAGAGCGTGACGACGGAAATGTTGCATACCCGGCTCAGTGCCTTGCGCGTAGGGGCGATGTGACGTTGGGCGGGCGTGTTATTGTCGCCCGTATTGCCGTCACTTTAAAGACGAAAACCAAATCTCCGGCCTATTCATCTTAAATACAGGCTACCCGCAATTCACTGCGCACTTCTGAAAGCCATGCTTAAGATCAGACTTTCTCCACATGCCGTATTCTTCCACGATGTGTAAAATTTAAATGATGGGCTTAATGAATTACGTTTCGTGCAGGGCAAGTGAAAAAGTGAGATTGCAAGGAACAATTGTACTCTTATGTGTATACAGCAAATAAACCATCAACTTTAACTGCCATAAGTTGACACGTTACACTCGTAATACAGTGTTAGGACTTGGAACTATTTTGCTTAATTCTCTGGCAACCTGTATGCCGGTGTGGACAGTAGCATGTATGCAGTAAACGGACTGCGATCATTCTTAAAAATGTTGATTCCAAAAGCGCTTTCTTCGCCCTGCACAGCACTCAGTAAAGAATACAACAAAAAAACATTTCGACCAGTTGTATTTTCTAAGTTTACCAGAATAATAAAATATTAGTTTTGATGTGTCTTAGAAGTAAAAATAAATTAATTTGGGCAATAGAACTAAAGAGAATATCAATATCTCATTGGTTAACTAAGTACCGGAAATGCAAGCGTTCCGCGGCAGGACGAGGTACAGTGAAGACAGTTTGGAGCAATGAAGTTTCTATTTCTTGCACCGTGCAATGATTGTTCAGCCCTTATACTCGCTAGATTGGAAAGCTCTCCACAATGAACGATATTTTATAGTTTGAAAGTACAGGGTGGGAAACAATGGTTTACGTACACTGCCACAGTGTCACTAGTGCCATTCTACGTCACCATCACGAATGTTTCAACCTTTCAGACCCAATTTAACTTACGATTTCAGGTGCTGCATATAAAAATTTCTATGATTCATGCTGTGCCTGAGTCGACACAACACTTGTTTCGTTGTCACAGCCAATAAGATGTTAGCTATCGACTCGGCTGCAGTTGTATGAACCAATTATGACTTAGACCAGTAAGAAGGTTTGCGAATAATTTACCCACAGGTAAGACCATTGCTCAATAAGCTTCGCAGTGTGCAGTACAGACCAAGAATTACTTACACGTGCGTATAGTACACAATTGTTTACAATAGGTCTGAATGAGTTAAAGAACATATTTATATATAGTCCATTCACGATTAGTTTCAAATTGACCGAAGCCCTGCTAAAGTTATACTTCCAGAATACTCCTATCCTGCATCCAAACAAAACTTAATCGAGCCNCCAAACAAAACATAATCGAGTCTAGAAAATTACAACAAAGGGACAACACACCGCTTTCGTGCGCAGTCAGTGTAATAATATATTGCATAAGAATTATTTCTTACTAAATATTTCCAACTCACCTGTTATATAACTGTCTTTATTAATTCGAATTATAAATTGAATAAAAAAATGTGTAAATAAGTTATTAATATAATTTCAATTTAACCAAAAATAAGGCACTTTTACCTAATTTTATATTAGCACAAGTACAAAACGCTTGTGACATATAGTATGTGTTTGGTTTCTGCAAGGTGTGCAGTTCTGTGCAGAGCTCCGTTGGAAGCAGCCCTCCTTCCTACCTTAACCCACTCAGCGTTGAATTGATTTATGTGCTCAAGTGTTGCAACGGTGAAATATTTTGGCGTGCGTTGTACTTGTGTCGGGCGTAGGTACTTAGTGAATAGCGTGGTGCGTGCTNTCTTACTAAATATTTCCAACTCACCTGTTATATAACTGTCTTTATTAATTCGAATTATAAATTGAATAAAAAAATTTGTAAATAAGTTATTAATATAATTTCAATTTAACCAAAAATAAGGCACTTTTACCTAATTTTATATTAGCACAAGTACAAAACGCTTGTGACATATAGTATGTGTTTGGTTTCTGCAAGGTGTACAGTTCTGTGCAGAGCTCCGTTGGAAGCAGCTCTCCTTCCTACCTTAACCCACTCAGCCTTGAATTGATTTATGTGCTCAAGTGCTGCAACGGTGAAATATTTTGGCGTGCGTTGTACTTGTGTCGGGCGTAGGTACTTAGTGAATAGCGTGGTGCGTGCTNTGCAACGGTGAAATATTTTGGCGTGCGTTGTACTTGTGTCGGGCGTAGGTACTTAGTGAATAGCGTGGTGCGTGCTCGGGGTCAAAAGGTGTTCACGGTGAGCTGAGCAATTTTGACAGCCCTGCTCAGCATCTACTTGCATCTACCTGCTCAGCATCTACTTGCATCTACCTGCTCAGCAT